>JAJJMC010026207.1:968299-1105336 GCA_023531435.1 Papaver californicum
CCCCCCCTCCGCCATTGGAAAACTAGGAAAATTGATCATTGCTAACTGTTCCAGCCTCTTCACTTTGCGGTTGGGTTCCATGATTTTTCTTCCCTTTTTGGCATGAATGGTGTACGTGAATATGGACCCATCTCCTTGATTTTTGAAAAGGCATCCTTAACTTGGACGAAATCAGGAAAAATATTTGCAGTCATGGCTGTGAACAAGAGATGGGGAGGGCCCTGTCCTATGTAAAAAATTGAATTCTAGACTGCGTCAATTAATATTACAAAATTGTTGGCCCCATTATTAAGAGCGCGTATTGCTGCAAGATCCCACAGACACATTAAGAGGAAAGCCAAAGTTTACAAGTTTGAGCAGATCTGGCTTGATCATCATAATTTTATGCAAATTGCCGTGGAACAAAGGGTCGGGTGGTGTTGCTGGTAGGCTGAAAGAAATGGCTTGTGCGTTCAAGAGATGGAACAGAAAGGAATTTAAGCATATTTCAAATGAGATTGCTACTGCTTAAAGAAAACTTTCAGAAGTTCAAAAAATAGCCCACTTGAAGGATGCCAGTGAGATTGAGAAGAAAATTATTGATCATCTAGAACATCCTATTGATACTGAGATGAAATTTCTTGAGCAGCGAAATCACACAAAATGGATACCAGCGGTGGACAAGAGTTCAAAAAATTTTCACCTTTCCATGCAACATAGGAGGAGGAAAAATAATATCACTTCCTTGAAGCTTGCAAATGATGTATGGACTACTAAGTCGGAGGTGATTGTTAATGAATTGGTCTCTCACTTTAGTTTGATGTATCAACAAGACCAATATGCCCCGGTTGCTCGTAGCTCTTTTCAGTAAATAATAAATTCTCTGATGAGGACCAAACTCAACTCCAAAGAATCCCCAACATTGAGAAGATTTACACTTCCCTTACCCACATTGGAGACCTCAAAGCGTCGGGACTCGACGGATATCCAATTATCTTCTTCAAAAGATGCTGGCATATAGTCGGTGAAGAGGTAACAAATTTAATCAAACATTGTTTTAGTTCTGGCACTCTCCCTAGATGTATTAACCACACAAACTTAGTGATCATCCATAAGTGTAAACATCCTAGTTCCCTTGTTGAGTACAGGCCAATTGCTCTTTGTAATGTGTTATACAAAATTATGACCAAGTTAATTTCTAGGAGGATTAGACCCTTTTTGGATAATATTTATTGTAGAAAACCAATTTTCCTTAATTCTTGAAAGGCAGATTCTCGATAATATTATTATTGTTAAAGAGCTCACACATTCTATGAAGCAATCACACTCTAATAGGATCTTTTGCCCTTAAATTAGACATGAGTAAAGCCTATGATAGAGTAGATTGGAATTTTCTTAGACATATGCTAATGGGTGTTGGAATTACTGGACCTTTGTTGATTCTTATTATGAACTGTGTAAGCTCTCCTACCTTTTATGTTCTTGTAAATAGTTTCCTGGAAGGTTTCTTTCATGCGGAGAGAGGGATTAAGCAAGGATGTCCCATTTCCCCAACCTATTCATACTATTACTCAAGGTCTTTCCTGGCTTATGATGAAGATGGAGGAAGCTAACCTTTTTAATGGCTATAGAATGAACATATTTGCTCCTGTTGTTAGTCATCTGATGTTTGTTGATGATCTAATATTTTTTGGGGTCCTCAACAACAAGACTATCAATACGTTACAAGATGTGCTATTCGTCTACTCTAGTTGGTCTGGCCTGAAAACAAATTTCCAAAAGTCCTCAATCTATTTCAGCAAGTGTGTCAACATGGAAAACCAAAAGAATATTTCCGACATGCTAGGACTCCAAATCATGCACGAGAATGAAAAGTACCAAAGAGTGTACCTCTTAAAATCAGATACAAATGTTGTTACTTATAATTTTTTAGAGAAAAAGATGAAGACCAAGATGGCAGGGTGGAAAAGACACTTCTTAACCCATGTAGGAAGAACTGTTCTCAATGTTGGAATCTTGCAACAATAAACAACAACGTTAGATGTATCACAATAATATATAAAGAACTGAATTGAAAACAACTCTACCACGGACAACTATGAGGGCAGAATCACAGGTTCAACAAGTTGTCCTTAACACATTAGTTCTCGGTTATACTCGAGAAGAGCAATGCTAAACCCCAACATGCGAAGATGTGTCCAGGGATAAGACTGCCCGATATAGCTTGTATTAGCACAATACAAACTACCCACTATTTAACTTAGCAACAGGGAAAGAAGGGAAATAAACACTCAAAAACGCAAAACAAAGCGACAAGATGGTGAAAAGAAGACATGATAGTAGCCGCTTCCGGGATATATTGAAAACAATTTTAATAGTTGTATTTATACGAGAAAGCTACTTGCAAACCAAGTTAGGTTTATGTTTTCTTATAAAACAAGGTTTTGTTTCTTGTAAAACAATTAAAAACGAAAAATGAATTTTTCCGAAAATAAAACTCTTAAAGAAAATATTTTTGGAATTAATTTCCTAAAGAAAAACTTGCAAAAAATTATTTCGTGTAGACATAAGACTTGGTGCATGATATATGTGCATATTGCATGGGTTGGGCTATGTATTGTTTGTCTAACTATCCATATGAGAATGGTTATATAGTAGACATCATTCTCTAGAATACCCAATGTGGGACTAAAGAGATTCATTCACTCAAGGAAATGAGTGAGGATCCATAGAACTCTTAGATCCTAATATCAAATCACACTAAGACCAAAAAAACATTTAGTCAAAAACTCATTTTCTCTAATACTCATACAAGATGTATTAGCAGCTATCCCATCTTACTACATATCATGCTGTTTGGTTCCTAAGAAGGTATTAGTTGACATAACAAGAACTATGAGGGGTTTTTGGTGGGGCCAAAATATGGATGAAAGGAAGAGACACTTCTTAGCATGGAATAAATTCACCAACCACAAAGCTAATGGGGGATTAGGGCTAAGACATCTTGAAGATGTGAATAAAACACAAATAGGGAAGTTGATATGGAGATTCCTTACTGAGAAGGATAGTCTGTGGGCCACTATCTTACAAGCTAAATACATGAAGAATAACAACTTATGGGATTGCAAAAAACCTAGTAATTGCTCTTCAACTTGGGAGGCAATGTTATATGTCAAACATTTGATGAAGGAAGGGTGTTGCTGGCAAGTGGGTAATGGCAAATCTATTTCTGTGTATAAGGACCCTTGGGTCCCTAAGCTTCATGGATATAAACTTATTGTAGATAGTGGTTGATATGGTATACTATATAAAGTGGAAGACCTGCTAACTAATAATGGAAATGACTTTAATTGTAAACTCATTGCTTTCCACTTTAATCAAGTTGAGGCTCAATGCATCGAAAACATTTACGTCTCTGATAGACACATTTTTGTAGTTATTGTGCGTTTTTATATCTTTGTAGGTATTTTTGGAAAATAAATATTTATGAAAAAATCATCTCAAAAAATGATTAAAGCACCCGAGAAAAAACAATGAAGGGACCCCAGGAAAAACAGCTAAAGGGACCCCATTGTTGGTTATGGGGGCATCCCCTTTTGGTTTTAAAAACCGAAAATTGCGGGAAAAGAATTCTTTACGCGTGAGAGTTACCTGAGTTGTTTCAAGACCGATATTTTTTTGGATTTAAAAGATTAGTTGATATCACAACATGCAGACATAACTAAAACACGTCAATCAGAGGGTTTCTAGCTGTGAAAAATGGTTGAAAATCCATCATAAGACTGAAAAAGAGTTTCATCCCCTGTTTCGGATAATCAAGAATTTGAGTTGGTTTTGGATTGTATTTTGGGTCCTTGTCGACTTAGGAAGACTAGTTAGGGTTTGCTAAGCCTATATAAAGCAAAAGAAAGGAAGAAAAAGGCATTCGGGGAGGGGGGGGCCCGGAGCGCGGCCGGGAAATCAAGGAAAGGAATTCTCTTAGAGATTCCTTGATCCTGTGAAAAGGGGTTGTTTAAGTCAATTAAAGAGATACAAAGTATTGAGAGAGGTTGGATCAAGCTCAGGAGGCCAACGGAAGGAGAAAAGAATCATCACAGGAAAAAGTGTTCTGCTGTTTGAAGAACACGAAGAACAGAGAAAAGAAAACGGTTTCTTCAACCGTTTGGAACATTTATCTTCAGCTTTGCAACGTTATCTTCAGCTGCAACGGTTTCTTCAACCCACCTGTAACGTTTATATTCAACTGAAAACACTTTTCTTCTGTAACAGTGAGAACAGTGGTTTGCTACGCCATTACACCATTGCGAACCATCTGTGTTATTAATTTTTCTTATTTTTACACACTTTTGATCCATGAATAATTGTTTTGAGAGTGTGTACATCATGAGGAGCTAAACTCAACCACTGGGACAATGGAAGAAGCCATATTTCATGAATGAATGATAACTATTTTTGATTCTTAATGACTTTTGCATTGATTTTTAATTGATTTATGATTTTTCTTAATTAGTTGTGATTTTGTTTGATGGTGTATGCTGGGACTTAAGAGATTTTGATGCACCATGCTTGTGATTTACAGTTAATGTTTTAGAAATCTATTTTTTGCAAAGAAACTGAGTCAATAAAAGAGCTATAATTGTTAAAGAATCATTATAGAAATCAATCAGAAGTGATTTTGGTGGAATCCTGAGTTTTAGTTCTTCCCATATTGTTAAATTTTTTTACTTATTTCTAATTTAAATCAAAAATAGGTCTAAAACGAATCTTCACAAGTCTCAGCGAACGAACACATTTTTACCACTTTTCTGAAATGATCAAGTTTTTGGCGCCGCTGCCGGGGACTTGTTCTTAGATTTGTTTTTAGTTTTTTTAGGTTAGTTAGTTTAATTAGATTTTTATTTTTATTTTTTACTTTTTTGGGTATTTTCCTTTGTGTTACAGGTTTTGGATCAAAAATAAATTAGAGCAAAAGATTATATTGATTAATTAAAGACTTGGAGACAAAGATAAGTCGAAAAGGACGGAAAAAGAAGACAAATTTATTTTTCTTTTTTTAATTCTAATTTTATTTAATTTTTAGGGTTTTATTTATTTTTGGAAAATTGTATTATGAATTTTTTTATTATTTTTATAATTATTTTAGGCATTTTTCTGTTTTTTTTTTATTCTTGGACTTTGGACTTTTGGACATTATTATTTTTAAGCCCCATGAAAGGGTATTATTGAATATAAACTGCAACAGGGAAGGACGACAATTATGATATTGTCTCATCCCCTCGGTTTCGTATACTGACATAGGAGTCGGTGGCCTGAGTCGACTTCAACGGTTCATCGCCCATCTGGACGGGAGGTAAGACTCTAACCACCCACGAATCCTCTGTCAGTGGGTTTTCTGGACACCTTTGTAATGCATATATGCTGAGGACCTGAATACGGATTTACTTTTCTAGTAAAGGGTAAGGACTGGCCATATAAGATAAGGACTCGGATTTCATCACCGTTTCTTTCTTGCCCGCTTTAGGAACACGTTACCAAACGCGAACCTAAGCTTAAAATGTTGACTAGAAAGAGACCGATAAGGTAACGAGCTTATAAGAAATTCATTCAAAATGACTGTATTGGTTACTCTGCTAGCCTAACTCAAAGTTCATGAATATTATTTTAAGTAGATTCGAGCCGCCTTGTAACCCAAGGAAATGTTGCCAAAGAGGCAGGGTTATCAAAGCTCCTTAGAGCTTATTCTGTTTCTATTCGACTTAATCTAATTTAGATCGTTCTAGGAGATTTGCTAAAACTGTAACTAGTTACCTTTTGGAAGAATATAAGCTAGTCTAGAAACAATCTAAGTGGAACCATCATGTTTTTTGTTTGCTAGATTCAGTAGGTTTGATTTGGTTGAGTCGGCCTTGTTTGTGTATGTCTAGAACCCCCTTCCTGTTAGGATTTATTTTCTTAGGTTATTTTTTTTTTGTAAATATATTAGGAAGTTTTTTTTAGAAAATGTCGAACTGGTATTATGAGGAACAATACAATGAATATTCGACTGAATTTCAAAATAGACATTATCCATACTATCAACATGGTGTGGATAGTAGGCGGGACCACCACCAACCTTTTGGAGGTTATTGCTCATACCAGGGTGATCCCAATTACTATTCATATATACACTTGTCATATGAACATAAAAATGAGCAAAATTCGAGTTCTTTGTCTTGGAGGGATGCCCTAAAGCATGTGTGATCTAGTACTTATAATGAACCTATTATGCCTCTAGAAAGAATCGTTGAAGCAGTTGTGATCCAGTACTCATCATGAACCTATTATGCCTCTAGAAGAATCACTCAAGAAGTTATCTGAGATGATACATAGGTTTGAATTAAGTGTGAGAAGAACAAATAATATTCCAACTCTTTCTCTAGAAGAATCATACGAGCACTTGCGATTTAGTTTCCTTATGATCCATTTGTTTCTATAGAGGATTCCCTCAAGAAGTTGACTGAGAATACAAATATGTTTGTATTAAGTGTGAATGAAAGTCTTGCAAAGAATAATATTGCTCAAAATGATCTTAATTGCCAATATAGTGCTACCCTTGATAATCATTCACCTAGTCAAGAGGACGAGGATAGAATTGATAACACTACTTATTTAGACGAGGTTCAAACATCTTCATATTATTATGATGATGAGGATACTATAGGTGAAGAACTTGAAATATACAGGCAGAGTGATCAGGAAATTGTCACTCCAATTGTGTTTCATGATGATAGTGTTATTTTTAGTTCAAATCCAAATAATTTTAATGATTATTCACCTATTCATAAGGAAGAGGATTTGACTAGAGATACCACTGTTTTAGAAGATGTAGAATTTTTATTGTTTTGAAGCCGATAATGGTTTAGAGGAACGAGTTTATCCTGAGACTAGTGATTTAGAGTCTAACGATTTGAAGATAATAGTCTCTAACGAAGATAATAGACTCATAGAGAATTCTAATGTGATAGAGGATGATTTGATTCAGGTTGATAGAATAGTTTCCCCAGTGGATTTTGTTGTCCTAGACACCCAACCTTTTCAGGTCCCAGAGGCTCAAAAACCAGTGATCTTAGGTCATCCCTTTTTAGCTACATATAATGTCGTCATCAATTATGAAAATGGAATAATTAATTTTTCTTTTGGTAACATGACTATTGAACTGAATCTATTTAGTATGAGTAAACAACCTTCTTGTGAGATCTATGATTTAGAAGAAGTGAACATAACTAGTACTTCAGTTCAGAAATCTTTGTCAAACACTTTGTTAGAGGATCCATTAGAGAAATTTCTAGCTCACTTTGTGTTTGATGTTGACGATGATAGTGTTATTAATGAGGTGAATACTTTGCTAGATTCTTCACCTTTGATGGATACTTATAATATATGGAAAGCTAAGTTTGAACTTCTACCAGTTTATAAGTCTACCTTATTTCTTTCTGTAGAGGAAGCTGAGTGTAGTTCTGACCTTAAGGAACCTAGAATCCAACCAATAGTCTTTAGTCCATCTGAGAGTAAAGTCCACCATAAGTTTGGGGGTACCGATAATTCTTGTGATTGTCAAGTATCCCTGCTTAAAGTCCCTCACTTGGGGCTTGACATTTGCACCTCTACCGTTTTTCAAGATCTTCTTCAAACTAGATTCCCTGAGCCTGTTGATGTCCAGAAAGAAGTTTAGTTGTTAGAAACCCATCCCCTGGTCGATGTGGTTTACCTAGGAAATCGATCGTTGGGACCCTTGTATATACCAGATGAGTCAATATTAGTTTAAGGATTAAGACCAGTGAGAGCGTATCAAAATCCATTAAGATTCATCCTGGCAATGACCTTTAGACAGATATGGGAAACACCGTTCACCTTAGTCAATATGCGCAAACTTCATCTTGTCCACATCCATATTCTAAATCTTTTCATGTGATTGTACTTTGATAGATTTTGAGTAATGTGGTTGGAACGACTATCTAAATAGAGTTTTGTTTTCTTATATATGAATTTTAGTATGTTGAGTGCAAACTTGTTTACAACAGTTTGACTCATATAGGGTAACGATTCCCATAGCCGGAGAATTTAGTATTCCAACTAAATAGCTTGCTTAGTATCTACCCTCAATCGTTCACAGGTAGCTAGGGTTTGGAGTAGAAGGTTTTGTGGGTATACCTCTTGTAAACCCTCACGAGACAAAACTCGTCCACTAGTGACACCTAGGGGTTTAAAGGCTTATTATATATGCTAAGCGTAGTCATGATTACTGCGAAAGTGAGTTAGGATTTTTATTTTATTTCTAGATTAGATTTGCTCGAGGGCTATCAAATATTAAGTTTGGAGGTATTTGATAGACACATTTTTTTTTATAAATTGTGCTCAATTCTCTGTATTACTAGTGCTCAATTGTGTACTTATTGTGTGTTTTTATGTCTTTGTAGGTATTTTTGGGAAATAAATATTTGTGGAAAAATCGGCTCAAAAAGTGATAAAATCACCCGAGAAAAATTGATGAAGGCACCCAGGAACAACTGTTAAAGGGATCCCAGTGTTGGTTAGGGGGCATCCCCTTTTGATTTTAAAAACCGAAAATGGTGGGAAAAGAATTTTTACGTGTGAGAGTTACCTGAGGTGTTTCAAGACCGAGATTTTTGGGATTTAAAAGAGTAGTTGATATCACAACATGAAGACATAACTAAAACACGTCAATCTGAGGGTTTCTAGCCATGTAAAATGGTTGAAAATCCATCATAAGTCCGGAAAAAAGTTTCCCCCTGTTTCGGATAATCGAGAATTTGGGTTGGTTTTGGATTGTGTTTTGGGTCCTTATCGACTTAGGAAGACTGGTTAGGGTTTGTTAAGCCAATATAAAGAAAAGGGAAGGAAGAAAATGGCATTCAGAGAGGGGAAGGGGGAACTCGGCCGGGAAATCAAAGGAAGGAATTCTCTCAGAGATTCCTTGATCCTATGGTGTAGCAAAGGGGTTGTTTAAGTCAATTAAAGGGGTACAGAGGATTGAGAGGTTGGGTCAAGCTCAGGAGGCCAACAAAAGGAGAAAATAATCATCACAAGAAAAAGTGTTATGTTGCTGCTATAGAACAAAGAAAACACAACGGTTTCTTCAACCGCTTTGCAACGTTTATCTTGAGCTTTGCAACGTTTATATTAATCTACAACGGTTTCTTCAACCCATCTACAACAGATATCTAAGCATCTGCAACATTTATCTTCAGCTGAAAACACTTTTCTTCTGTAACAGTGTGAACATTGGTTTGCAATGTCATTACACAGTTGCGAACCATATGTGTTATTATTTTTTCTTCTTTTTACACACTTTTAAGCCATGAATAACTTTTTTGAGAGTGTGTACATCATGAGGAGATAAACCCAACCACTGGGACAATGGAGGAAGCCATATTTCATGAATAAATGGTAACTATTTTTGATTCTTAATGACTTTTGTATTGATTTATGATTTTTCTTAATTAGTTGTCATTTTGTTTGATTGTGTATGCTGGGACTTAAGAGCTTTTCATGTGCCATGCTTGTGATTTACAGTTAATGTTTTAGAAACCTACTTTTGGCAAAGAAACTGAGTCAATAAAAGAGTTATAAATTGTTAAAGAATCATTGTAGAAATCAATCATAATTGATTTTGGTGGAATCCTGAGTTCCAGTTCTTCCCAACATTGTTAAAATATTTTACTTATTTTCTAGTTTAAATCAAAATTAGGTCTAAAACGAATCTTCACAAGTCTCAGCGAACGGATACATTTTTATCACTTTTCTAAAACGATCGGTCTCTCAAAAAATTGGGGAAGATAAGCTTTTATGGGTTCTTAGCAAGAAAGGTATATTCACTACCAAGATTTTTTTTTACAAACTCATTGCTGACAGCAAAGGCACAAGTTCGTGTGACCCCAGGTCAGGGTTCGACTGGCAGTTATTCTGGAAAATCAAGATAATCCACCCCAAAGTGCAAACATTTATTTGGAGGCTGATTTATAATGAGCTAGTTGTTCTTGATAATATTGGCAGATTTATCGATGGTTATGACAAGGCATGCATAGTTTTTGGAGAGGAGACGGAAAGTATTAATCATCTATTTCTTAATTGCCTAGCTACTCAAGCAAACCTTTCATCCCTGCTGTTATTCTAGAGTCATCTGAGATGTTTGGAAAGTACGTTCAACCCTATAATAAAGACCATCAGAAGCACAACACTCCAATGGGAACTCTGACATTGTCTGGTCTCCACCTCATGAAAGTATTATCAAAGTTAATATTGATGCAGGTTGTAAAAATGGATTTGGTGCAACTGCGGCGGTGGCTAGGACCAACTCTAGATCTTTTGCAAGCTGCTCCTATATCCACTTCAGAGAAGATAATCCCCATGCGGCTGAAGCCTTGGCATTTCTGTATGGTACAAGTTTGCTGCTGAGAACCGCATTACTCATTGTGTTATTGAAGGTGATGCACAGACCATTGTTGAAGATATCAAAGATCCAGTCAAGAGCCCCCACTGGCAAGTGAATCCCATCTTGGATGATATAAATAGCCTTAGCAGTAAGTTTTCAAGTATTGATTTCAAATTTATCAAGCGAGAGGGTAATGACGTTGCTCACACCCTAGCTCATTTCTCTCTTACCAACAAAATTTCCAACAGTTGGCTTCTTTCTCCCCCTACTTGTATTTTAGATGCTTTTGCATCTGATTTGTCGTTGTATTTTGCTTTCTTGTTCTTTCTTGTCAAAAAAAAAAAAAGTTCTCAATGGTATTTTAATAAAAACTTTAAGGATTTTAAATTGGAAAATTTGTTGAATGGTTCAAAGACCCATGGCTTATTTAGTCTAGGGTCCAGCGGGAATATAGTTTATCCGAAGGTCCAAAAAAGTTTTAAAAAGAATAAATTACTTACCTACCCATCGAAATCAAACGTGTGAAATAAAAAAAAAACTAAAACTAAAATCTAGGGCGTTACTAAAACTGAAATCTCGGGCATTAAAACCAAATCGAAAATCAAAACCGAACCGAAGATTCAATATTATTCTTCTCAAATCAAAATTAAAACCGAAGATTCAATATCATTTTTCTGAAATCAAAATCAAAACCGAAAATTCAAAATCGAAAATCAAAACCAAATATTCAAAATCGTAAATCAAAAATCAAAACTGAAGATTCAAACAAATTATCAACAAATAAGAATAAGATCTCTATTAGTCTCCAAGAATAGTACATATTGATCCTTCAATACATATTGATATGTACAGAAGGAAAAAGTGTATGATCTCATAATATATATTGATCCAACAAAACATATTGATACATATCAAAGGAAAATGTCTATGATCCAACAATACATATTGATATGTAAAGAAGGAAAATAGGTATTGAAGGAAAATGTATATGATCCCACAGTACATTTTGATATGTACTGAAGGAAATTAGGTATTGAAGAAAAATGTGTATGATCCCACAATACATATTGATCCAACAGTACATACTGATATATACTAGAGGAAAATATGTATTGAAAGAAATAAAGTAGATCATCCAACAGTATATATTGATCCAACTGTATATATGTACTGAAGAAAATATGTACTGAAGGAAAAAGTGTATGATCCCACAATACATATTTTCCTTCGTACATATTGATATGCATCGAAGGAAAATATGTACCAAAGAAAAAAGAGTATAATCCCACAGTACATATTGAAATAAACAACCTTTAATCAGAAAAATAAAATAAAATAAATAACACTAACGCGAAACTGAAAAGAGGAGTAATCATCACTTTAATCGACTAAATCATATTGTTTGGATAGACAACCTTCATCTTCTAAATGAAGATGAAGAAGATTAAAAAGTTTAAATAAAACCTAAAAATTGATGAATTTGTATCTCCTTCTTCTCCTTCTTCTTCTTCTTGAATCTTCTTCTTCTTCACCAAAATCATCTTCTTCTCCTTCTTACAGATCCGAAATTGAAAACCTAAATTACAGAGCACTAGCAGAAGCAGAGAGGAAAAAAAAACAGATCTGAAATTGAACTCGACAAAAAGCTTCACAAAGATTAGAGCCGATTAAAAACAGAGGAAACAAAATGGAGGGAAAAAAACTGATCTGATCAAAGAATAGTGGAAGAAGATTTATTGATGTTTCTTTATACATTATTTGACATCAAGGTAGTTTTAGAATTTATAATAATTATATAACACTACTCATGCGTGTTTAGACCTAAGGATAAATTTTTTGATCCAAAAAAACGACTAAAAACAGTTGGATGGATGGACTACACACTAAACGGGTTTTTTAGATTGGATTAATTAGTAATTCCTAGTTTTAAATTTGACCGTCAAATCTGAAAGAATCAAATTGCTCTCTAGTTTGATAATTTAGAGAAAACCCAAGTCCAGAAATTGTTGATACAACTGGTGAAACGTGTATGGGAGCTGGTGAGAATACAGAGGTCGTCATTCAGGGTGACAAGAGGGCCTCAAATGGATGTTCAGAATTTGATCTCAACCAATCAAAATTCAGGAAAAGGTGATAATGTTGATGCCATTTTTAATACAGTGGAATTACTACTAATGGAAGTCAGAAGCAATCAGTTAATACTAAGGACAAATCAAAGAACAGGGTTCTAGCTATCACCAATGGATGTTAACTTGGAATATAAGAGGATCGAATGGAGTTGACAGCATGGATTGGATTGGATGGATGCACTAAATCGAAAAGATCTAATAGGGAAAGGAAATTCAATCCCACCACTTTAGTTCTACACGAAACTAAGATGATGAAGATAACCACCAATTGGATGGCTAATAGGTTATGGGGCACTCAGTATTACAAAAATGGACCTTGACATTAAGTTGGGTTAGAGCTTTACTTTAATGTTCCTGCATGTTACTACCATAATCTGACTTTTGAATCAGACCCAAGTCAGATTTTACAGTGACTTATAAACTGTGCCGGTGAGATGTTGAGTCATAAAACATTAACTATTTCATTGGATTGTGTGTTGTTCAGAGTCACAGAAACATTCATCTGAAGTCAATTGCTCTCTTGGAAATAGCTGCAACTACCTTCCTCAACCACTGGAAAACCAGGAAAACTAGCTTTTGCCAACTGTCTCAGCTTCCACGCTTCATTGTTAGGCTCCAAAGCAATTCCTTTTAGTCGTTGTTCTTCCACTTCCTTCTGCACGAATTGGGTCTTTGAGGACATGGTCTCTTGTGCTTGGATTTTGGTAACGCTTGACGAACCAGGACTCTGAACAGGGACAATAGTTGCAGTCATGGCACTCAAAGGGTCGATATGTCGTGCTCCAATGTCCCTTCTTAGTTCTGTCTCTGACCCTAGTGGGATGACTGGAACTAAGCCGGTTTTCGGTTGAGAGGATCCAGGTAGAAATCTTGGCCAATGCTTCCTTGGAAGGAAAGGCAGGATGAGACCCTTGGTGACACATTTTATTCCTAGCTTGAATGATACATTTCCAAGTTGAGGGAGTTCCAGGAGGCATTTTATTAGAGCATACCACTCGTTGACAAGTTGAGCTAAAAAGCTTGTGAACAAGAGAGTAAGCATTACGATGCCCATAGTTCTGTCTTCAAAGAAATTCCTGTGTCCCAAGTAGATAAATAACCCAAAGATGGCTGCTTCACATAAGAGGGATACGCTCTCTGCGACATGGACTCCTCGTCTAATATACGGTCTGAGACTAAGCAGATATAAGAGCTGCACTACTGTCAGAGCAAAGGCTGCAAGACTTTGGCTTGATATGGGTGATGAATAAGCTCCAGAGATGAACCCCAAAGTAACTCTTCGTAGAAGGTCTACAATTATATAGGCTGATCTCGAACAGCCAAAGAGTTTTTTAGATATGGAAATTTTAGGTTCTTCACTGCCTTTGTCTATGTTCACAACCCTCATTCTTCCAATCCCACTTTCATTACTATAGGTCCACTTGCACACGTTGTTAGGGTCATTTTGATCAACTGAAACTAAAATTGGAGGACCCTTCCTATCCTCGAACAGAAACCCAAATCTTGGGAGGAAAGAGGAAGGCAAGCCTTCCTTATAAAACCACTTGCCTTGTGTAGTACTCCCTATGAACAGAGCAAGCATCTTCGTATGCCATGATTTATTAACACTTGTGTATGCAACTTCCTTATATTGGACAAAATTACTGGTGAATATTGCAACTATCAGGAATAGGCTGACCGATAAGATAACTGCTACAGGTATAGCTAACAACAGTGCCCCAGTGATGATTCCTGCTGTTGTATGGCCTATGTAAACGCAAATAATGTCAATATACAAAACACTTACGAGGCATAAATTATCTGACCAGTAAGTAGAAGTTTGATTGTTAGTTTGATACCCTTGAGGACAAATGCCGCTGATTGAGAGATACAAGGGAGGATGAGGATCAGGAGAAAGAGCTCAAATCTTGGTACCGATAGCGTCCAGTGAACAGATGTTCCGGTCCTCCATGTTAGGAAAAGTACAATTAGGAAATGGCTTATTAGTAAACCGCCACAACCAATTCCAAGCCAGAACAAGTTCATCTCCAAGTCCCTCCATCTGTTTATAGTACAATCTCAGCATTACATCTATTTATAAATAATGCACATTTTTTCCATGAAATCAGGGCACTATAAATAAACTTTCGTTTGATCTAGCTAGGGGGCATGTTTCTCTATTAGGCTATTTCATAGTAGTAACAATCTGGTAGGCGCGTTTCTCTATGAGGCCTTTTCATTAGTAAAAGAATATGATAGAAAAGGTTACCCGGTATAATTATCCGCCGTCATAAGGTACATTGCGGCAAATGGTTCTTGTCTCTGTCAGAAAACGATGAACGACTTAGATTCATAAGTTCCTTGCAAATATTAATTAAGAAACCTTAACCACGTTCACTAAAAACTCACCATGAAATAAATGAAGTATTCATCAGCATCAAGAGGTTTTCCATTGGATACATTTCTTATGCTTACATTTGGTAGCTCTTGCAGCCCACTGATCTCCGAGCCATTCATGACTGCGACTTCGCCTTGTTGATTTAATGAAAGCTCATTTTCATTATTAGACAACGAATAATAGTTCCAAATAGATTGGCTTTCCTTCTTCCATGGAATGTCCTCATGAGGAATCAGCCATCTGAGGCCTTTTGTTGTCTCAGTATACTCTAGAGGTAGACTACGTGACATCCAATCTGAGAAGACAAATATTTGAAGGTGTCCGACCATGCCCTACGATACGATACTACCAAGATTATTGAAAAAAGAAAAACAAACAATGGGAGTGCTACATTGTTTTATAATTGAAGGATACATACTTGAATTATAAAGCTTTCATAACAGTTCTGTCCTACCTATAATCCTAGACTCTTTAGATGATTCTGCATTACCACTATTAAATATCTATAATACTTACCAACAGATTCATTGATGGATCTGAAATTACGACGTTGCTGGTCCCGCTACTTAAAGCGCCTATAGCTGCGAGATTTGTAGAGGAAAGGGTAAGAACAGTAGCTGCTAGTGATGTTGCCAATAGTCCAGCAGTCACGAACGAGTGTAGTAGAGCAGATATTGCAGGGGTTGAATCTGTAGAAAATTAGACATCAGACCCACACATAAATGCATTTAGATAACTTCTCTAACAAAACTATTACCATTTCCTTAATATTTTTACAATGTTTCTTGCGAGACGGTAACAATTGAAAAGGAGAAAGAACAGCTCTTACACTGCCTTATTTCCAGTTGGTTAGAGGCAAGATTTAGATTTCCAGAAATGTCATTTGCTTTTCCTTGGGGAATGAAAACTGATATCTCACTCCCAGTACCTCCGAGGATCATCAGTGAAAATATAGTTTTTGTATGCTCTTCAAAACTGCAAGAATTTCTTAATAGTGAAAACCTCAACAATCAGTTTGATGCTAGATTCATTTAGTGTTGAGTGTTACCACATCACCTGCCTTGTAATACTACCCCCTACAACCTCTATTCCAGAGGTCTGAAAACCAAAGACTGGCTCTGAAAACTCAGCCATCACCTGGATGTTGGATTCCTTGGTGGTTACTCCTGGGAATCTGGTAGTCAGCCTCACACTTGGTCTTGTAGTATCTAAGATACAAGTTCATCCATAAGTTTTCTCTTATTTGCTTTGAAATGATTTTATACAACCATTTTTTATAGGCTGAAACGATAGACATACCATACAAGAATGCAATAGGTGTAACGGAAGAGGCAGCTGTGCCCGATTGCCCAATTATGGAAGAAGGTTGGAGTTTCACTATGATAATATCAGTCTTGGTTACATTTAGAAGCTGCAAAACAAACAATCATGGTAACAGTACCATTAAGTTAACTTACTGTTTGACTAATAGGTTTCGGTGACCTCAGTTTATTAATATACAAATAAGAAACAGGTAAAACAAATGCGAAGATATTGACATACTCTGAATACAAATCTACGACCTCCATGACCCTTAGTTTTGATTGGAATGAAGCTACCCAAATTTGCATGTAAAACGCTTTGGATGTCATCTGTCGAGTTAACTATAGGACTGCTGAAGTCCAAGTAAAATTCCAAATCTTCCATTTTGTTAGTAGCAAGGACAGTTCTTGGAACGTCGCCTATCTTCAATTCGTAGGATGGAATTGTCGTCCATAAACCCATGTCTACCGGCCTTCTATCTAAGATCAGTACAAGTATAGTCATGTAGACTACCAAATCATAACTTGCAACATTTACGAAAAACTGCATTTAGTATATATCTTACCGAAATGCAAAATCAGAACGGATTCGTTTGTCCTTCTGAATTGATTTCCTGCTTCATCAGTACAAAACATATCTGCCATCTTCACTACTACACGTCCGTATTCACCTGTCGCTGAAAATTCCACCATAATTCTGTACTTGATATCATGTGCAACAATTTTTAGTGTAGACGCATTTACTTCAGCAGGGCCATTAATCAAGACCTACAAAATTAACAAAGTCTTTCTCGTTACATTCTTTACTGAAGCATAAAAACATCAAAAATTCTGTAGATAGACGACGAGACTTACATCACAGCTGGATGCGTTTATACACTTGAAACCACCTCCTTTTGTGCAAGCTTCACTGAATGTAATGTCAATAGATACTTCCATAGCGTTTGTATAACTTGTTTCGCTAGTAATGGAAGCAGTGGGCGGTATTGTATCTACACAAACAAACGGATTAAATCAAAAGGATTTGAAACGTAATTTTTGAAACAGAACTTGAGTCAGTAATCCATAAAAGTATCTTACCAATGAACCATTTGTAAGCTGATGAGTTTCTACCTCCATCTAATGTTGTAACACTAAGTCGAAAATTGTGACTGCGATTAACGCTTAAATTCCTTAATATTATATGATCATTCAGACAATGCCTTAGTATTTGATCATCAATCTGTTGTCACACATGACTTCAGCAGTTGACAAATCCAAAAAATACAAATTCAATGTATAAAAAAATGGCAATGTTTATTACCTGGCAGCTGATGGAACACCAATGCTTTCTTTGGCATAGTTGAGAACCATTTAGTCCTACAATGGAGTAATGAAAAACAGCGATAGACAACTTCGATCGAGACTCGGGAACTTGATCAAAATGAACAAGAACTGTTGGTTCTATAGATATGATCAACATCATTAATAAACATATAGTTGACTGAAATAGCTTGAAGAAATCCATTTAAGTAAAACTCTTTTCTCTACTTGCTACATTCAAGCATAAACTCTTTTCTTTCGAAGTAGTATTATATGTTCATAGATGAAAAGAAGTAGTAGAAGAAGAAAAAGAATAGGCTCAACAACCACAACTGTTCCCACTATACTGAATAAATGATCAAGTGTGTTTATTCACATTCTTCATTAACTGCGTTTTGGTTTGTCCAATTGAATTCAACCTTCCATTGCTATTTAGACTATTTAGTATTTACTGTTTGTGCTTTTAGTGTGTAGGGAACCGTGACTTCATAAATATGCAACATAAGGTTTGGTTGGTCAGTTCTGTTGTATACCTTAATAACTGCCCAATAAGAATACATCTTCAAGACAGTCAAAGGATAAAAGAAGGATGAGAAGACCGAGGATAGTTTTTCAATCCAAGACCCTGTTTGGCAACCAGAAGAAGCGAAGTGTGCTACGGCTTCTCCAGAAGCCGTAGATTCCAGAAGTAAAAAAAAATTGCTTCACAAAAAGGTTACCTTTTTGTTTCTAAAAATCATTCTGAAATTTTGATTCCTAACCTAACTTCGGACTTTTCAACATAATTAAAAAAAAAGTTTCTTCTTAAGGTGTGTCAGCACAACAATGTAGCTAATTTTGAACTCAACAATGGTGATTTTGGACATCAGTACATGGCAATGGTGAACTTTTAACCCTTTGTATAAGCAGAGAGATCATGTTCGAGATTTGTAAAGGGGCACAAGAAAAAGAGTTGGGATATCAAAGACTAACTATGAGTATAACTCTGGATCCAAAGCCTTTACCAAGGGGACCATCTTAGGGAGGTTACATTTTTGTGGTCCTAAGTTTCCTATATACAAGATCTCTTGATTCAAAGCAAAGCACACCATAAGAGGTGAATGAAACAAACTTTTCTGAACTGCCTAGAGATGGTATTGTTGCCAAAGTTTTGAGTGTTACACAAAAATAAAAATGAAATACAGAACAATATTAATCGGCAAAGTGCGAAAAATAGACTACCTTGAACATTAGCTTCTTTTATTCAGGAAATTTGTAAAATCAAAATGTGTAACCTGAGGTAAGAGTGAATTCCCTTACTTTTGATAGATCACAAGCATTAGGAACCATCAAGGGCCCCCGATTCGTCTTTAATACCTACCTCACCTACTCTAATAACAAACAAAAATAAGGTATTTTCTTCTGTGAAAGCTATCAAAGACCTACACATTCGGGTTGATTTTGTTTTTAGTATAACAAAAGGGTTAGCTATGATAAATGACAAGCCCCATGGTTGGTTCTTAAGAGTTACGCATTAAGGGCATCAAGTTGGCGACGGAGTTCCTCAAGATCATCAATAGGATTGCTTGTTTCTTCTGCTGGAACTGGTAAAGTTTGAAAGTCATCCGCACATGGAAGTTCACGAACAAGACCTGCTGGAAGAGTATCTGCAAATACAGAACAAGGGATATTGAATAGGTGTACTTAAGCAGATATTGTTTTGAAAGGCAATTCTTTAAAGTGGTACAGAAAGTAATTGTAATTAGAGGGATTACCTGAATTTGTGTGAGCAGGATCCTTCTTCTCCATCTCATCGTCATCATCAACCACACTGAAGAAACAACATGGTTAGAATTTCAACAAAAACGGCAGCTCGAGCCTAGAGGAAGAAGTTAATATCAAACTGTTGAGGTTTCCATAAGAATTTTAAGATTTCATCTTTTTCAGCATTGATAACAGTCGAAACACAGGAAAAGCAATACGAGTGTCCGAATTCCTTGATCCTATGTAGGAGCTGAGGGTCACTTATGCAGAACTATTTATAGAGAAGAAGCAAAAAATGTTGCAGCACTTTCAGCAACAAAACGAGAACTTGAGAAAAATACCCTGCAACTGATACTAAAAGGTGACTGCAAAGCAGTAACAGGCAAGATTTCATTTTCAGGCTACCAGCAATGGCGAAACTTGAGATGAAAGGCGATTCTGGATGAAGCAATTACCATATCTGCAAGTTTCATGTCTTTCAAATGCAGCCATATTAAAAAGGAATCAAACCGTGTGGCAGACTGACTTTCAAAACATGGAAAAGTTAATAAAGATATTATACTTGACTAGAATACCCCTTCTTTTCCATTTCAAGCACTACATAGTGAAATTAATAGGACACCGTTATTATGTGTATAACTGAATAAAAAATGTAAGTGTAACATGGGCTACAAGTTCTTTATCGGAGAAAAAGAGACTGATTTCCTAACTTTAAAGTATCAATCAAGATAAACAATGACTAATGTCTTTAAAAACCAAATTCAAGAAAATTTACCTTATGTTCCACTCATTTTCATCATGGACGGGGGATTCTACTACTAATAATGCTTCGGCCTCCATCTTAGCCTTAGCTGCAGCATCCCTTTCTGGTTTTGTGAGCATGTACTCCTTCTGCAGAACAGACATTTCCTTTAACATCAGCTAACAACAAAAGACTCTGAAATAGGTATTGTTTCTGAGCAAGATGAAGAACCAACAAGTGACCAAAATAGCATTACCTGCCGTTCCAGGCAAGGCGAGTTTGAACACTGTGGGTTTGGTTTCATTGCCATTGTTGGGAAGAAGTCCTTCAACGAGTTATATCCCTGCATCCAGCAATTGCATTAAAAACCAAACGCAAAACTGAGGTAAGGTCAATGTTTATTGTACACGCCTTAGGTTTTCCGAGATATTCTAAACTCACAGGGCGCTGAAAATTTAAACAAGAAGTGGGTTGCGACAGACGCCCATAAGGAGTTCAAAAGTCAAAGCATTAAGTTATTAGGCAAACACCATCTGTACTAAAAAAGACGATATTTTTAGTAAGAAATGTCTAGGAGGTGAGATACTTACCAAGTATGGGGATACTTGTCCAAAATTTAGCAAGTATTTGAGTGTGTTTTGAACGAGAAGACCAGCAATAACACCCTAAAAAATCAATACAAACACCACAAAACAAATGTCAAATTAGGGGAAAACCAATGAAATATAACTAATAAGATTAGTGGATTGAATGACTCAGTTGAATTTTAGAGGTCACATTCAGTATGTCGTCAAGTAGTTCTGAAGTGGAAATTAGCAACAAGTAAAAGATAGATAGCAAACTGGAGATAACAAATGCTGTAAGATTTCACCTCATAAGCTAAACACTATGGCATATAAGAGAGAACATCTTGGAGAAACAAAACGTAGAAAACCAAATAAAACAATTCTAACCATTGTGGTGGGCAAAGATGCAGCACAAACACCCTCACGTTTTAACGTCCGTTCGTCTACCCCAGAAGCCACAACCTGTGGAAAGATAAAAATAGCATTCAATTTCCTAGGTTAAAACCAGAAGCATGTGATAAGTAAAATTTCAGTGAGGTCTTCACTACAGCCAGCCCTTAATAAGTAGGTTGAACGACATTATACTTGATTTATTAGCAATTACTGAAATACTGTATAAGTGCCTCTTGGAGTCTAAACCATTTTACTTGCCATACAATAATTACCATTATACGCTCCTTTAATTCTAATAAAGCATAAAAAGTTTAAAGAGCTAACCAGAGGAGGAGCACATGCAAAACAAGCTGTTTCCCCTGGAATAAGCAATTGTATATGACCAGAAACGGCATCTTCAGATACCCCTGGAAAATAATTTTTTCATGTCAGTTTTCTCGGCGTTGATGTATTGCGTGATAAAGATAAAGTATACTGAACATGTTCTATATAACTGAAACTGAAAAGAAGAAAAATCAATTACAACTAAGCTCAACACCTGAATCAAAACATGCTTGATGCTTCTTAAAATTGAAACAGTAATTAACCAGATTACTTACCAGACTCCATCCATGTCTGGTTCAGCTCATTGCAAGCCTGAATAACCAGAACTGCATCAGATACGCAAGACCAGATACTTATAAAAGCTCTTAAAGGTAAATTTATACACTTTTACCAATTCAAAATCTTAGAAACTCTTAAAGCTGTCAGCAAATTAAAATCACGCACAAGATAGAAAGCCAGACGCATAGCAGAATCACGATTACCTGGTTTACAACCATACGTGCTTCGTAATTGTCGACACAGCTCAAAACCAGATCGACTCCAGTACCATTTTTAGTTTGACGATATTTTTGATTCTTCAAGCTCTCAACGAATGTTTCAAAACCTTGCATTGTTGTAATATTCAATGTGCAGCTCTACAAGTAACCAGAAAAAAACTTAACTGATAAGTTCTTTAGGTAACAGAAAATTTGAGACGGCAGAGACACAGAACCAAACTAACAATAATTCAATTCCTGAAGTACCGCCTTGCTGCAATAACTCCAATAGAACTGACCCTCATTACTCACTAACCTCGAGTATGACGTCTGGATTAATATCTGAAAGAGTTTGTACAGCAGCATCTGTCTTGGTCATGCCGCACTGCAAAGGCAATAAGTGAACAGCATGAGTAGGTTAAATAAATCCTTATTTCTCCCTTGCATAGTTAATTAAAGCATATTTCGAGGCACATGAACGATACGGAAAATTAAAAAAGAACATGATAATAAAGATGCACACCTGTTCCGGGCGGAAGAATAGCCTATTCATGTTAGCCAACTCCACTGTATCATAATCATACAACAACAGGCGACCTATACCACACCTTGTTAGCATCTCAGCAGCAACACTACCTACACCACCTATTCCCTATAACATCACAAAGAGCATTTTCAACACCCAAGCAACAAAATAACAAATTACATAGACAAATAAAGAAAGAAACAGATGGAGAAACGAATACACACAACAATGGCAACAGAGAATCCTCGTATTCTTTCATAGTTTTCCACAATACCCATCCTTTGAAGCGCCATTAGTCTACTATACGGATTGCTATCTACTACTTCAGCACTCATATCCTGCCAATTCCAGTAAATCATGAGCAAAAAACACAAATATCTTGATAACCTAAGCCATTCCAAATCCATAAACACATTTTCTCATGCATATACCTTCACTTTGTTCCGCCTAGAATTTGCTGATTTGGCAAGATTCGTGAGGTGGTCTATGCGTTCCTCCAGCTACAAAACATCAATAGATACATACAAAAAATTAGCAAGTATCAGGTTAACTCCACAATGGTCCATGAAAGCTTGAGCAGAGTTGACTTCAGTCAACCTGCTTTGACTTAGGCCAACTAAGATCTATCGTCAATCCTAGACCAATTGATAATTCCGATCGAATTGATTGATAAAAAGAATACTAAGAAAGCTCCCGTTGCATAATCAATAAACCTAAATTCTGAATCATTTACATTTGAATTCTGCTAACAATGGAATTGGATCGATACCAGATGAAGATTGATTTTGCATAAGGAAGAAAAGGAAATTACCTTAAGAATGAAACGTAGATGATTTGGATCTGATGAAGAATTCTTGAGTTGTTCAACATCATTCAGCAATTCCTTTAACTCTACCTCCATTATTTCTACTCTCTCGAAAATCAATCTCTTTCTATAGACACGATGATGAGTGATGAGATTTTCTCTCTGTAAACAAAATTGGATTCGATTTTCCGAAGAAGAAGAAAATAACTGATCCTATCTCTCTGTTGCACTTTGTCTCTCTAGAAAAGTTATAACGTTCCACGCGACGCGACTGGTAATGCCAATGCCCTCTAAGAGCAAAGCCACTAGGGTGGGCATTTTGGCTAATTTGCCACCCCATAGTGGATGGACAAATCTAAAAAAGGATTTGGCAAATGGGTATACCGGGGAGTTTATCGAGGCTCAGACTAAGTCGATCGTCCCATGTTAGGCCGAGGCTCGGTGCAAGTGGTCAAATCTCAACTGTTATGATTCTCTCCCTATAAATTCAAACATTTTTAACTCCGAAAGAAAACATTCTCCACTTAGAAAATCTTATACTTTCACTTCAATTTTAAGTTTTCCATCTCAAACTCTTGATCTCAACTTATGGATCGTGAAAAATGAAGAAGCACAAATGATAGGGGAAGTATGGCTCCAAGAAGCTGAAAGAATTATGCTACATATTGATCAAATGAATGAAGATTCAGATGACGATAGAAGGATGACTAACCATATGATACAATTATACTCAGGGCAAATGCCTCGAGATCCAGAACCAAGAGCCGTATTGACAAGAAGATGGACGTGGAGATATCGAGAGGAAGGACATCAACAAATGATACGTGATTATTTTATTAATAGAAGTGTATACTCTGATGAAGATTTTCGTCATTTTCGTATGCCGCAACACTTGGCCATGCGGGTATTGGAGAACTTTGTCGACCCTAAATTCAACTATCAATTTGATGCACTAAACATAAGAGGACATAGTCCTGAACAAATGGTCATTGCAGCCCTAAGGATTCTAGGTTATGGTGTGCTGGCGGATGCCTGTGATGAGTATTGTCGTATGGCAAAAACAACATCATACTAAAATCTCAAAAAAATTTGCGAAACTGTAGTCAACCATTTTGGTCCACATTTTTTATGACAACCAACGCAAGATGATGTCGACCGACTACTAGCTAACAACACCAAAAGAGGATTTCCCAGAATGTTATGTAGCCTTGATTGCATGCATTGGGTGTGGCATGGATGTCCTTATGCTTGGAAAGGTCAGTATAAGTGCCACTACACAAAACCAACTGTTGTTTTGGAAGCGGCTGCCTCTTATGATTGCTGGATATGACATGCTTTCTTTTTTTGGACTACCGGGTTCAAATAACGACATCAATATTTTACATAAATCGCCTTTGTTTGAAGAGCTGAAGTATGGAACTGCTCCAGCTTCAAATTTCACCGTCAACGGCATTAACTATCAAATTGGGTATTTTATGGCGGATGGAATTTATCCACAGTGGTCAACTTTAGTTCAAGCTTATGCTTAGGTAGTCCACGACGAGCGTGCAAAACAACATTTTAACACCAAGCAGATGGAGGTTAAGAAGGATGTCGAACGAGCATTTGGAGTTTTGAAGCGGAAGTTGCATATAATTTGTGGACTGTATCGTTCGTTTAAACCAATAGAAATGAATAGGGTTATGCTCACCTGTATCATTTTGTATAATACGGTAATCGAGGAAACCCGACGAGATCCCACTTGGACAAGTTATCCACATCAGGATTTGAGAAAAGATGTTCAACCCCTTCAAGGTGTGCCAACAAGAGAGTACATAATGGTAGAAACGGGAATTGAACATAGAGGATTATATACTAGGCTAAGGGAGAATCTCACTGCACACTTGTGGGATGATATTGGAAGAAGAAAGCCTCACCGGATTTAGTTTTAGTTTTTGAATCGTTAGTTATTTATTTCAATCATTTTATTTCTTTTATTTTAATTGGATTTGTGTAATCTAAGTATCAAATATTGAAATTAAGGATCAAATTGGTGAAAAAACAACACTGAAATTAAAATTGCAACTAAAGGATTTGATCGAAAATGAAACATTAAAACAAAAGATTACATTTAAAAATATAAAACTAGCATCAATTCAGTGGAACAATGGCATTACTGATATCCTCATTCTCCTCCTCATCAGAATCAACGTCAACTGATTCTGGGCATTGTTGTGCCTTCTGTGTTTCGATTTTATTTATTTCTTCTTTTCAGAGTCGCAGTTGCGTCTGATTCATCTTTGACGTGTTCATTCCCAATATTCCTCTCGTGTGAGCATTAAAAATATTCTTCTCAAGAGCCTTGCGACATCTCCTAATCTCTGCATCCATTTTCTTACGTTCTACCACTTTACCAATATTAATCTTTTTTTTTTTCAAAAAAAATTGGAAGTTGACATCTGAAGTTGAAGATTCAGTGGCTTCTTGAGCCGCCTTTCTGATCCTTTTAACTTTCTTATTGCCTGGAATACGCCTGCGTTGGATTATGGAGCTGAGCATGTTTCTAGTGAAGAATAAGTAGAAGAAGACCCTTGAGAAACGTTTGTCGTCTCGTAAGGGAATTGCTTTGGTACTTGATATCCATTCAACAATTCGGGGTTAAATCGGTTCAGGACTTTGAGAATATGGAAACATTCTTCATAGTCGAAACCCGAATTTTCTTTGAGTTTCCATGCCTCTTGATTTTTTCGCATCTGCAGTTTCAACATTTAAAAATTAGTCATACAACAACTTGATAAAAGTTTTAAAATTCAATAATACAATTTGAAATGCAACTAACTTACTTTATTGGCTTCAGTATCACCGCTTCCTTTTTGGCGATTCACTTGCATCATCACACCTACTCAAGTGCTCACGGCTTTGCTGATTACATAAAAACAAACTGATAACCCGTTGTAGTCAAGTTTATTTGGATTTCCAATTTCCTTACAAATAATTCAAAAAAAATTCTTCCAAAGCGTTGCAGCCTGTTGGCTAACACCATTGACAGCATCAAGCGTACTTCCAAAGCGTTGCAGCCTGTTGACTAACACCATTGACAGCATCAAGCGTACATGATACATATCCTTTGCAGATAGTTTATCTTCAATGAGATTAAACCTTGGACAACGAGGCTTTTGTGAACCCTTTCCTGATTCAGTATTCCGTGTTTGTGATGAGTTGGCCATTGTTTTTTCTGATTTTTTTAGCAGAAGTTGAGATCAAGAGTTTGAGATGGAAAGATTAATATTTAAGTGAAATTATAAGATATTTTGAGTGAAGAATGTGTGATTTTGGAGTTGAAATTGGTTGAATTTATAGGGAGAGAAGTGAGAGCCGTTGGATTTGAGCTGTTAGGATCTGATCGTTACCGAGGCAACCTGAGACGCTCGGCCTCAGCTCAACATGAGACGGGCGACTCAGGTTGCCTCGGTCGGTTTATAGTGCCTCGTTTTGCCTTTTCCCCACTGCCCAAAAACGAGTTTGCCCAAAAACCGGTTTGCACATCCACCTAACTTGGAATTTTGGAAAAAAAAAAGACAATGCCCACTTGAATTGCTCTAACGGACTAGGCTGAGACCTAGCGTAGTTAGCAATTCAGAATACAGACAAATTTTGGGATGGCAAATTTATAAGTATTATTCATTTTGGCGGAATGCAATCCGGTCCACTATTTGGTCAACCATTCGTGATTTGAAGATAATTCTGAATGACATTGTGTATAATTCGTTTTTGAGATATGGGTTCAACACATAAAATTCGGCTTATATTAAATACTATTTTCAATTAGATATCCGGAATTTTCATTAAGCAAAAGTTAAATGTGATAAGGATTTTTTTTTTAGTTTTATGTTTTTGATCATAAAAAGGTAAAAATACAGATAGCCAGAGGTAACCTCAGACTCCACTGATCCCTGCATAACTCTAAACAAAAAGTACATTACAGGATGCAAAAACATAAACATGTAAGAGTGTAAGGTTAATACCAGATAAATTCAATGGAGTTCTTTTTCCTCTCTTTTTTTGGATATTCAAGCATAGATAGAAATCAAAGTTGCTAAATCTTCAATATGGGCAAGAACTAGAGACAACAAGTACCCATTTGTATCTTCTCTTCTTTAACCAACCTTAGTAGCAGCGGTAGAGCCAAGATTCTAAATTAGAAAAACTGGAAATTTGAAGATTTGAAGATTTGGAGTTATGCTTCAACTTTTAAGCATACAATGCCACAACCCATAAACCAAATTAAACTCCTCAATCCAGCTCAGCAAACCTCTCTCAATTCATAATCCACAATTTATTGAAATTTCTTTAACACCAGCTCAACAAACCTCTTCCTTACCAGAAACCCAAATCCATTGCACCTAGATAATGCTCAAGTAGAGTAAAGCATCTACTGCCTCTGCAATACTGTTGCATCTGGAACCATTAACCGCAAATTCTGTCTCGGGAAGAAGCTACTTCATTTCACCAACAAAGTAGCTAGTAAGATGCTTGTTGTAATGCCAAAGAGAACAGCCAACCTTGGAATGAATCCCACCAACAAAAGCAGCAAATAAAGTACCAAGATCCTGAGTGGAGCAGGGAGTCACAAAGAATTTTCTCAACTGACTTCCTTAGCAAATTTGAATGCTCTAACTAATCCACTCTCTTTTTTGTATGTTTGTCTTCTCAAAATTTCCTACCACTTACCACCCACAACCATTTCAATAACATGAACAACTAATTCATTTTCCTGTGTTTGTGCAATTGCAGGTTTGATCCAGGTTGGTAGCTAAGCTCCATGCGATTGTCCAAGTGTGTTCTCCCTTTCGTGTGAAATCTTCTATTATCCATCAGTCACTCCCAGGTACCATGGCTAATAACCCAACCCCATCTTTGACTTACCCAAATTTCTATTCCCCAAAATTCAGACTTTTCTGCCCCAAAAGAGTTCCAGTAACCCCAACTGCACACACCATGTCCTACTGCTCTACTCTAATTACTAGAGTCCAACTTTACATAGCAGTTGACATTGGGTTTCAATAAAGTACAGCTCTCCTGTACCTAACAACCATACCACCACTCCCCAAGCCAGGCTTACCTAAGACAACTCTGCAAAGGCTACTTCAAGCCTAATGAAAGCCTGCCAAGCATTAAAAACAGCCCCTGTCTCCCTGGGAACCACAAATCTGTAAAAACCCCTGCAAATCTTCAAATCAGAATGGCCTCCACCAATTCAACCACACAAAAAGTTTACTTCCTGGACCCTCACTCAACAAAAATCCCAAAATCTATTCAAACACGCATTGGATCTCAACAACTCAAAACTAAAGCCACCCAGAGATGTGAAATGGGAGAACCAAATCAAAGTGACTCAAGTTTTGTGACAAAAAACTTCATGACTGGAGAGTCCTCATCAGGGAAACAAAACCAAGAAACAATGCCTAAAGAGGCAGGGAAGATTAGCCTCCAAGATAAAGGAAAAAGTGCTGCAACCCATCAGATACAACCAGAAGACCTGGATGAATGTGTGATAATAAACCATGAGCTCTCAAGTGATGAGGAGCCTGAAGATTTTGAAACAATAAACTGGAACTTCTCCATCATAGGGAAAATTTATGCAGAAGAAAACTTAGATGTATATGAAGTAAATGGGGAAATCTACAAAAAGTGGACAAAATACCATCTCAAGCAAATTAAAAAGAGGGCCCTAACATGTACATCTGCAGGTTTGGCGAAGAGAATGATGTTCAAGAGGTAATCATGTCAGGTCCATGGACATTTTTGGACCACCTCATGGTCATAGAGAAATGGAACCCCTCAATAGACAAGAAAAGCATCACCTTTCAGCACCAATTGTTCTGGAACTACATCAGCAACATGCCAACTGAATTTTTTGGAAGAAAAATCCCAATAAAGATGGCTGCAATAGTTGGAGAAGTACTCAAGATAGACCCACCATCTGCTAACCCTTCTCATGGTGGCATTGTCAAAGCTTTAACAAGAGTTGATGTCAACTGTCCAATTCCAAAAGGAATAACCACAGTCAATGGGGCAGGGCTCACCTGCTGGGTAAAATTTTTCTTCAAAGGAAAGCCGAAGGCCATCTGCCCAGCATGCTTCCACATCAACCACAATCAGGAGCTACGCATTGCTATAGCAAAAAAAGTAATCTCAGATGCAAAAACAATTCATAGCTTCATTACAACTCAAACCAAAGCTGTCCAAAAAACTTGGTACCCCTACACTCCAACTGAGAGATCAGCCCACAGAGAACCAAACACCAATGCACCCCATTTCCAAATCCCAAGAACTGGAATCTCCATCAATACCATAAACTCAAGCCTGGCCAAACTGGCCATTACTCCAGCAATGAACAACATTACCAACTCCAGCAAAACTGATGAAGCTACCCACCAATGCCCCACCCGACATGATTCAGATGATTGGAACCTGCACCCAGGCCTAAAGAAACATAAAAGACAAAGAAACCCACCTAGCCAAGAAGAAAACAGTACACAAAATCAAGGGACCTTAGAGACTCATGAGGAGGAGGGGAACACCCGGGCAGCAGCAGGAACAGCTTCAACCATGGATCAGACTGGCTCTGGCACAACACAGGTAACCACCTCCCCCACTCACAAATTCTGTTTTAAACAACACAACATAAATCCAAAGTTTATCAAATCTCAACACTTCCATCATAGCCCTGTAAACAGACAAAAATCCTTGCATGATCAACTTCCCCCCTCAAATAGCACACTTCATAGATGGCAAAAAAATAACGGAAAAAAGCACAAAACTGTGCGTAAATATATACTGAATTGTATCAATACTACCTTGAGTCAAAGTTCAGTGAATTGGGAAAACTACCTCAACAGAAATCAGATTCAATCCAGCTCTTCCAGGAGCAATTTCAGGCACACCAGGAGCAAAATCATCAACAAAAACTCTTGCACAGTCCAGGGCCGGAATACTAAGCTCACCAGGCCTAGTAACTGGACATTGGATCCCCACATCCATAACTCATGTTTGTATGGTCCAACCATAAACCAAGCCTCTCTCACTCATTACCACCTTCAACCCACCATTCTTCCCAAATCAAACACTAACACCCTCCCTAGCCTGAAGCCCAACCGAGCTCTCCAAAAAAATAGGCAGGCCTGGCCCATTGCAAAGACTCATACAACTAGGGCCTCCCCTAGCACTTATAAGAACTTAGAGGCCTGGGCCAAAAACCTCAGAAACAAGGTTGTTAAGCATAAAAGGCAAAAAACCAACCCTAAAATCCAAGCCCTCGAAAACCAAAACAGCTCCAGAAATCCTAAAACTCCCCACCACATCACGATAAAAACAACTCAAATGAAAATTTTATCATGGAACTGCCAAGGCCTAGGAGGGGTAAAAACGAGACATCATCTGAAAAATACTATCAGGCAGCATAACCCAGATATCATCTTCCTAACCGAGACTAAAACAAATGAAGAAAAAACTAAAAACTACCTGAGAATCTACTGCTACCCCAACATGTGGGCCCAGCCCTCTCGCGGTCTCTCGGGGGGTATGGCCCTAATGTGGAAAGATAATCTGGACATTTCTCTAACTTACGAGATTAGGAACCTGGTAAATCTAAAAATAAAACCTAGCCCAGATGGGGAAGAAATCTACCTAACCTGTATGTATGGAGAGACTCTCTATGGCCCAAAGAAAATCCAATGGGAGCACATTCTGGATATGAGTAGAGATATTGAATTCTATTGGATCGTTCTGGGATATTTAAATGTCACCCTTACTTCGGAAGACGCTAGCAACTTCTCCGAAGATCGAGACCGTCCTTATGACCCCATCCCGGACATTATTCATGCTGTCGGGCTTCTAGAGCTAAAACATTCTGGTCCCAAATTCACCTGGTCGAACAAAAGAGATAAAGAGAACCTAATCCTAAAGAGACTAGACAGAGGCCTGGTTAACCAGGAATGGGAAACACAGTTCCCCACTTCAATTATCCAAAGCCTTCCTTATCGGTTCGGATCATAACCCAATCTTGCTTGAAACTGAATTAACCCAAAAGAAACCAAAATCCTATTTTAAATTCTACGAGTGCTGGCAAAAAGAAGCTTCCTGTAAGCCAAAAATAGCGGAAAGCTGGTGCACAAAGGCCTACGGTTCCGATCCTTATATCCTAACCCAAAAGCTTAAAAATACCAAAAACGCGCTCCAAAAATGGAAAAAGGACTCCTTCGGCACTCTAGAAGAGAAAATAGGAAAAATAGGAAATCAACTCCTCCACCTAAGGGATAGCACCAAAGAAATTGACATAGAAACCCAAAAATCCCTGGAAAAGGAGCTGGAACATTGGTATGATATACAAGAAAGCTTTTGGATCCAAAAATCGAGGGAATACTTTATCAAAGATGCGGACAGAAATACCAAGCTCTTCCATGCAATCACAAACCACCGGAAAAAAACAAACAATATAGTCAGCATGAAGGATAAGAAGGACCATTGGGTTAAAGACAGGGACGGCCTAGAATCTCTTCTAAGCTCCCACTTTGAGATGATTAGCTCCACCACTAAAAACACAATAGACCCAAATATCCTACAACTCTTCAACCCCTCCATCTCCCATCAGGAAAATGAAAACCTTGTGAGGGTCCCATCTAATGAGGAAATCAAAAATGCTTTAAGTAGTATGAAACCTTGGAAATCCCCTGGTCCAGACGGCTTTCAAGCTGGGTTCTACCAAAAAAATTGGGAAATCGTAGGAGAGGATGTCAATAGAGCCATCAAAGCGTTCTTCTCTACCGGTTTCATCTTAAAAGAGATCAACAATACCTACATTGCCCTCATCCCAAAAACCAAAATCCCTCAAACTCCAGCAGATTTCAGACCCATCAGCCTATGCAATACTATCTACAAAATCATCTCAAAGATTCTAGCTGACAGATTGAAACCAATTCTCAACAGAATTATATCCCCGGCTCAATCAGCTTTCATCCCTACCAGAAATATTCATGATAATGTCATCATCGCCCAAGAAGTAGTGGAGGCAATGAAAAGGAAAAAAGGAATTTCTGGCAAAATAGGGATAAAACTTGATATGAGTAAAGCCTTCGATAGGATAGAATGGTCTTTTATCTTAGAGGTTATGAGAAAAATGGGTTTCTCCGAAAAGTGGTGTAGTCTCATAAATCAATGTATCTCGACTCCCAACCACTCCATTATCCTAAACGGAGAGCCTTGTAAAATTTTCAAACCAACTAGAGGTATCAGACAAGGGGACCCCCTATCCCCATACCTATTTATTATCTGTATGGAGGCTCTGTCAAAAATGATAGACAGCGCCAATGACATGTGCTTCCTAAGTGGAACCAAAATATCCATTTCAGGCCCCCCGGTTTCTCACCTTCTCTTTGCCGACGACTGTCTTATATTTATTGAAGCAAAACAAGAGGAGGTTAAAAATCTTCTCTATATTCTTCAGGAATTTAGCCAATCAAGCGGTCAATGCATAAACTTCAATAAGTCCGGAATCTTTTGTAGTAAAAATATAGAGGAAGGTTTCCAAGAAACCATACGAACCTGGCTCGACATGCCTAGAATGACGGATGACGAAAAATACTTAGGGTTCCTTTTATTCCGGAAAAAAGCCAGAACCATAACTTTTGATTCCGTCCTAAAAAGCATGACAACAAAACTTCAAGGATGGCAATCAAAAATGCTTTCCCAAGCTGGGAGAGCTACCATGATTCAATCGGTAATAAATATCCTTCCATTCTATCAGATGGGATGCCTTGAGATGCCAAAAAAATCCATAAATTCGATGGACAGAATCCAACGAAATTTCTGGAACACTGGAAAAGGAAACATCAGAGGGCATTCTCTGGAGGCATGGGACTCCCTCTGCAGGCCAAAAAATATGGGGGGGGGGGGGGCTGGGGTTTAAAAACCTAAACATTTTTAATGATGCAATGCTAACAAAGCTGGCCTGGAGAATTCTCCACAATAAAAAAGATTTTTGGGTAAAAGTTTTGAAAGCCCGTTATTTTCCCAACTCCAATCCCATAACTATCCAAAAAAACCCAAGGGACTCCTGGATCTGGAGAGGAATTCTGAAAGGTATAAATATCATCCGGGATCATCACCTCTGGTCCATCGGAGACGGTTCAAAAGTCAGAATCTGGGACGATAATTGGTTAAAGAGTATGAAAACTGACAAAGTTACTGTTAACCAGAGAAACTCTGGACTGACATGGGTCAGTGAGCTAATCAATCATGAAAACCTCTCTTGGAAAATTCCTATCATTAGGAACCTTTTCTTTGACATCCAACACAATGAAATCTTGACCATTCCCATCCTCCAGGGATGTCGTGATGAGATGGGCTGGAACCTCACTACAAATGGGACCTTCTCAGTAGCTTCCACCTACAAAAAACTTGTCCAAGACAACATGCCTCTCACCACACATACTCAAGTTGACCAGGGTATATGGAAAAATATCTGGAAAACCAAGAACCCCCACAGAATAAACTTCCTAACTTGGAAAATAGTAAAACAAACCTTGAAAGTAAGGAGTAAAATCTTCAAGCACAAGGACGTTGTGGACCAACTATGCCCTATGTGCAACTCCCAGGCTGAAACCAGTACCCACATCTTCATGCATTGTGATCTAGCAAAGAAAATTTGGCAGACTCTCTGGCCCAATTTATACAACAACATGCTTCTCTACAACTGCATTATAGACTGGATAAAATCCTGGCACAAACAAAACAACATGATTTCCTTCAATGATAAACCTTCAATCACCTACATCACCCAGATTCTCTGGAGAATCTGGAAGCATAGGTGTGACATCGTTTTCGAGGAAGTCAAACCCAACCCCGACATAGTGATCCAAATCATTACCAGAACAACTACCCCACCTAATCCCCAACCTACCAATACAAACCATATCCCCACCATTAAAACAAAAAACAACCACATCCCCACCAAGGAAACCAACCATATCCCGGGGTCTCAAGACTCCCTAAATCAACCTATAGAAGGTATCGGCAATCGCCATAATCACTCTACCCTCCCCAAAACTCAAGGAAACCAAGAAAACTACCCTCAAAAGGCCATAAATTCTGGAAAAAAAACTTGTCTCTCTCTGGACCACTACAGACATGGGCTATGTTATTATAATTTTTGATGGTTCTTACTCAAAATCTGACTCTGTAGCAGGATATGGAGGCATAGCACGCACTCCAAACGGAGGTTTCATTGCAGGGTTCTCTGGAGTGACAAAAGCAGGATCTAGTCACCAGGCAGAAGCAATAGCCCTGAAGGAATCCATTTGCTGGGCAGAAGGAAAAGGTTGGACATATTTTGCTACGAGGAGATGCAAAGAATATCATTGATGACGTCAATGGCATCTCAAGGGCGACTCCTTGGTCCTGTCACACCTTAATTAAAGAATGCAAAAAACTGTTAAAATTATCTGTTTCATGTAATTTATCCTTTATAGGTAGAGAAGACAACAAAATAGCAAACACTATGGCTAATGAAGCCCGTTTAAAAGGGGAAGGAAAAACTTGGAGTGAACCCTCCGATTTCCTAACCCAGTTAAACGATGACCTTTGTAGCCCTCTGTTCATCTATTAAAATTCGAATCTTTTCTGTCAAAAAAAAAAAAAAAAGTTAAATGTGATGGATAAAAGAGCAAAAATTGTCCATACAATGCCTACTTTTTTGATTTAGTAACATCTTACCATCAAAAAAAGATCTTGGGGAACCTTATACATCATTTTTGTGTGTATCTCAATAGCAAAGAGCATCTCATTTCCTCCCTATGCTTGTAACTAACCTAACTTACTTTCAAAACAACGAATATTTTTTCTTTGATTGGTTCCAAAACAAGGGATATTTGTATAAATTTAGTTTGCAGTTTGGACCACATCAACCTAAAATACTTTATCCTCTTCCTCATGCGGAATCAAATATCTCTCATTTTCTCTTATACCTTTTATTCTTTATCTCCATAGATCTTTGTTCTTCCACATTTCAACACTAACCCAACATCCAAAAAAACTCATTTTTAAGATCTAGCTTATCAGTTAATTTTAATGAATGTACTAGGATATATTATGTACTGGTCAAGTCAAAACTCTCTCTTGTATTAGTAAAGATTACTGAAACATTTCTATTAATAATATTACCATTCATTTCCAATCCTTCTCACGGTATCATTGAGGTCGGTCTGGGATTAAATATCTTATTAAAATTTGTTATCAGACGTGTGGTTCAATCACTTTCAAGATCAAATACATGTGTCAACAATTTTCTGATCTTCTTTCAATCAACATTTTTTGATTCTTTAACTATATTTCTCTGGGGGGTTTTCCCCCTGGAAATCTTGAGATCTGAAATTCATTTTACATATCATTTCTTATCAAATTAAATGCCTCATACTAGAGTAATGATGGATAATACTACGCAAAACAGTCAGAATGGTGCTCAAAATCATCCAAATGTACGAAATCAAGGTGCTAGTGCTTCTTCCGTTTTTAATGAAGGTTCGAATGGTAACTCAGCTTATTTTTCTTTATTTTTCAATAACATTGGTAAATTCATTTCAATTAAAATTGATCATACAAATTACATTCTTTGGAAAGATCAATTTGAGGCAGTATTGATCTCAACTGATCTTTATGGATACGTTGATGGTGAAATTAAGGAACCATCATCAGATGTTATTACTGACGCTGTTAAAAGTATTTATCCGAAATGGAATTATTGGAGAAAAGTTGATCGTTTTCTCGTGAGTTGTTTAAAAGCTACTTTTACACCAACAATATTTGGAGATGTTCTAGGCTTGTCATCTTCTCGTGAGATTTGGCAATATCTTGAAACAAGTTTTAAGTCTCAATTTGATACTAGGAGAAATATGTTGAGAAATCAGTTGTATGGATAAGAAACGGTCTCAATCCATCTGTGTGTACTTACATAATTTGAAAACAATTGCTGATTCTTTAGCTGCAACTAATGAGAAAGTTTCAAATTCAGATCTAATTATGTATGTTTTAAATGGTATTGGAAGGGAGTATGATACTTTTGTGATTTTTGCACAAAATAGAGAAACACCATATACTTTTGTTGAGTTCAAAGCTCGGTTATTGACTCATGAACAGTTGCTTAATGATTAAATCAAAAATCTAGTAATATTTTAGATGCTACAAATCCAGCTGCTTTATATAGCAAGAATGTCAGTCATGGTGGTAAATATGGGAAAGGAAAGTACAAGAATGTCAATAATAATTCTCCAAAGAATGGTGGAGGTTCATTCAAGAATGGTGTTGGTTCAACAAGTTCTAGCTATGATGCTTCAGATGGTGCACCAAGGAAAACTTTTGTAGATTTTTCAACTACGGAATGTCAGATTTGCAGGAAAACTGGCCATTGGGAAAGTAGATGCTTCTTTAGATATCATCCACCAGTAAATAATGAGTCTCAAAGTTATGGTTCTACATCTACTCAATAAGTGGAGAAGGCTTTTAGTGGCATTCACATCGATTCTGCTGAGATATGTGATGATCCATCTAGTACTACTTTTACTACTTGGATTAGTGATTCAGGGGCTTCAAGACACATGACCGAAAATAAAGATTTACTTCCGGATACTTCTTCTTATCATGGTCAAGATAAAGTTGTTGTTGGCAATGGTAAGTCTCTATCCATTTCTCATACTGGTAACTTTATTTTACAAACTTCAACAACTAATTTCAAATTTGATAATGTCTTACTAGTACTAGAAATTGTTCAAAACTTACTTTTTGTTGCTCAATTCACAAGAGATAATTGTTGTTATTTTGTGTTTGATCCATGGAGTTATGAGGTTAGGGATTTGAGTTCACATGAAGTTTTAGCTAAAGATAAAATAGTCAATAACTTGTATCCAGTATATCATGTGCTTTCAAACCCCAATGCATTTTTTACATCATTCTCTACTAGCATTATTTCTCCAACTGTATGGCATAATGGGCTAGGACATCCATCTAAGAAAATTATACATCATTTGAGCTATACTCAGTCAATTACTCTCAATTCAGAAAAAAAAATTGATTCTCTATGTCATCCATGTCAGATTGTTAAAAGTAAAAAGCTTATGTTTCATCTTTCTCCTTCTCATGAGTCTATTCCTTTAACTATGATTCATTGTGATATTTGGGGGCCATCTCCTGTTGCTTCTCATACTGGATATAGGTACTATATTATCTTTATAGATGATGCTACTAGATTTCATTGGATATATCCAATGAAATTGAAGACTGATGCTTTATAATGTTTCACACATTTTAAAACTCTCACTGAGAATTTATTTTTTACTAAAAATCTTTGGTTTCAAACTGATATTGTTGTGAACTTTCTAGAGGTGTTTTTAAACAGTTTATTGACTCCAGTGGTATTTATCTAAGACTTTCTGGTCCAAATGCACCTGAGCAGAATAGCTTAACAGAAAGAAAACATAGGCATATAACAAAAATGGGTACTTTTATATCATTCTTCTTGTCCTAAACCTTTCTGGTATGATGTTTTTCTTACTGCCACATTCTTGATTAACAGAACCCCTACACATATTTTGTCAATGAAATCTCCTTATAAAAGTATGTTTCATGAATCCCTTGATTATTTTATTTTAAGAGTTTTTGGGTCAACCTGTTTTCCTTATCATGGATATTATAGGCATGACAAAATTTCTCCAAAAACAGTAAAATGTGTCTTCATTGGTTACACCCCTTTGCATAAGGGTTGTAGGTGTTTTGATCCTGTTTCTAAAAAAGCCCATATATCTATACGTGGTTTTTGATGAAACATCTTTCTACTATTCAGTTTTAACACCTCCAATAATCTCTTCTAGTGATGCTAGTGCTTCTATGCTTTCAAATACAAAATCCTCATATTTTATTGTTGCTCCTCCTACTTCATCTGTTCCATCTGATTCTATGATTACTAGATCTATGAGAGGAGTCACTAAACCTAAGTAATTTCCTGATTTTGTTTTACATCATTTTGTAAAACATCCTATTTCTACTGTTTTTCATTCTTTATAATACAATTCTCAAACCTAAGACTTATAAAGAAGCATGTAAGCAAGAAAAATGGGTAGTGTCAATGAAAGATGAGTATGAGGACCTAATATTAAGTGAAACATGGACATATGTAGAACAAAAACCACACATGAATAGTCTTGGTTGTAAGTGGGTCTATAAGGTGAAACTAAAGTCAGATGGAAGTATAGATAGGCTTAAATCAAGATTGGTAGCTCAAGGTTATAATCAACAAGATGGAGTATATTTTAGGGAAACTTTCAGTCTTGTTGTCAAGTTTATACCACTGTTAGATTTGTCTTGACTTTGGCAGTTAATAATAATTGGATTGTCAAGCAATTAGATGTTCTGAATGCCTTCTTCCATGGACATTTTTTTGAGGATGTTTTTATGAAGCAACCTCCAGGTTTTATACACCCAGATTTTCTAAATTATGTCTTCCACTTAAATAAATCATTGTATGGCTTGAAACAAGCCCCAAGAGCATGGTTCTGCAGGTTTAGCTCCTTTTGCTTCAATATGGGTTTCTTAAGTCAATGATTGATCATTCAATGTTCATATACACAGCTGAGTCTGATATGCTTGTGTTACTGTTATACGTTGATGATATCTTGTTGACTGGAAGTTCAAATGTTCTTATCTAAGATTTGATTGCCACATTAAGTAAAGAATTTGCTATGAAAGATTTAGGGGATTTACATTTCTTTCTTGGTATAGAGGCAGTTAGCAAGGTTGAATCGAATCGTGACTCGTTTTTCATTAAGAATAGATTTGTATATTAAATCGTGAATCGAAGATTTATGATCAATTTTTTTATAATAAAATAATGTATAAATATTTTTCAACTTAATGTTTAGATAAAATGTATATAATAATATGTAAGATTTATGGTTAAAATGAATAATATGGATAGTAGATCCAATATAAAGTAAGTAATATTGTCTAGTTTGATGGCCTGATACTACAATACCCATTAAAACCTGTATTAACCATAATATATAAATTTATAAAGTTCATTACAATCAACAAACAATCACGTGGATCGGTGGTTAGTATCCTGAGTTCGAACCTTGAGGCTTGTCAAACACTTTTGACAAATACGATTCTAAATAAAAACGATTCAGTGTCACGATCCGGATCGATTTCTAAATAGGCGACTCTTGACTCGTAGGAGTCTAAAAACTATGTCAGTTAGGTCTTCTAATGTTATAGTTCTCACTCAAAAAAATACACTTTAGAATTATTACCAAAAGCACATATGTTGGAGGATAAGCCTTGTGACACACCTGTAGCTCAGAGTAAAAGGTGCTCTATCATTCTAGCAGTCTATTCTTCATTTTGTGGAATGAACTCGTAATGATAGCTCATTCTAACAGTTCATTTTGTAAAATGAACCCATAATGATAGTTTATTTTGTAATTGATTTTTAGCTAAACGATGACATAAAAATTAAAGCTTTGAAAACTAGTGAAAGTACTCGTTGTATAGATCTCGTCGAAAGCTTTTCGAATATATAAAATTTGTTAAGTTTCGACATGTAGAATTAAAGATATTTAATTTTCAAGATTTTTTTTTACTTTTAAACGTTTAAGAAAATAAAAGAGAAAAAAAGGCATTTTTGGCATTGTTTTAAAAAATGATTATATCATCTTATGTGGATAACGTTCGCCCTAGGTCCAAATAATAACTTTTGGACCAAATTGATAATATTTTTTTTAAAAAAGACCTTAAAATGATTTGACCAAGTCAACAGGACCAAACTAACACATAATATATTATTTTATGACTATTTAATAGTTTCTACTTCAAATAACGGGAAAAAAGAAAAAAAAAACTCACTTTAGAGCACCCTCTTTTTTGTGTTTTAACATAAAAATCATCTCTAATGGAAACCTTAAAGATGAATGTGAAGATGTCTTGTGAGATAATTATTCAAACATCCTCTAATCTATCCTTTGGTTTTAGAAGTTTCGGAGAATGTCAACATTCTGATTATCCAATCTAAGGTTATTAGTTAAGAGATTAAATATTTAAATTTTAAATTAATGTTTTAAAATGTTATTAATATTTTATGATTGAATATAGATTTTTTTCACCTCCTTAAATTAAAAAAATATTATCTCACATCCCGAAAAAAATGATCAACATAGAATACATACCAAATTATCACCGGAGATACTCTTTATTATCGTCTTACTAATTAACAGGTACAGGGCTAGGGCTACAACCGGGCTTACCATGACTGAAGCCACCCACGAAGCCTACAAAAACCATCTTTAGACTACCTATATATATTTGGCCAAAATTTGATATTATTGTATTTAATTTAATGTGGAATATAAAATTGGTCAAGCCTGGGGTATCTCTATTTCTAATTCCACAGTGGATTAGGGTGCGGACGTGGTCCATGAACTCCAAGCTGTAGTATAATTTGGGTGGGTGAGTGGAGGTACGCAGAGAGGAGATACTCGATGGGATCATCAAGAAACTTGCACGTTTCCACGACCTATGGTATGTATTATTGTCATCCAACTAATCACTTAATTTGTCAAAACTTATATATAAACAGTTTCTTAATCAAGGGCTAGTTTGCACTTTGCACCGCCCTAAAACCAGTTTATTAATTGTTTTGACTTTAATGCTATTTTTTTTTCTTCGTATTTGTCTGCAAGTCTTTTAGTTTTTTTTTTCGAAGCTTTCTTAATTCCTTCTTTAAGGAAATTAGCAATTAGGAGTTGCCATCCACTAACACTATTAATAAAAATTGCTATATTTCTTGTTAGGGATGGGACAAGCCAACTACCCAAGCCACACATATAAATAGGATATTGCCCTTAACATAATAATTACTAGTACAAAAGATTTGACATATATATTTTCGGAGGTTTGTATTGTCTTTCACCATAATGGCTAGAACAAGCCTGATGTGCAGCTTCGCCTTAACTGGTTTCATGATGATGTCTATCTTCGGTTAGTCGCATCTTCTTTCTCGTGATGCGATATTTCTTCTTCTTTTATTTAGTTCACATAATTCGTTCTGTTAACTTTCTAATTTTCTCTTCCGTCATTTCATTTGAATTTATTTGAAAAGCTAATGCCAATTTGTATTACTAATAACTAGCTGACTCGATTCACAGAGACGGGGTTCGGGGTTTCAAGGGCCGATCAACTGGTACCCAAGGTACCTTTCGTGTCGGAGCCGGTTGTTTAGAGGCCCCTGGCGGATCAGCAACCTTGGAAAAGGATGGTAATTCAAAAAGTAAACTTACCAGATGGTGAGGTCAGAAGGGGTGGGACTATAGGACTTACGGCAAATGGGTTACAACTTAAAGATGGTGGGAGTCTTGGGCTGAACTTAAAAAAGGGTGAAGTTTTACACGATTCGTGTGAATACCAAATCCCCACTAAAAATGTGTCAGAATTCTAATACAGGAGTATTAGATTACGATAAAACGAGAAGTACCAAATTAAAACTCAACAGATAAATCTCATATCTCGACAAAGATCAATGTTGGGATAAATCTAGACAGATGTTGATTAAGACATGACAGGTAGTACGGGACTGACACCCTCACTGCATGACAGACACGTCTCAGTCATGCAAGTTGCGGGACAAGAGAGTCAAAGCGTGACAAATCTCTTTCAGTGGCCACGTGCCGAACATGCAGTAACTCTGAAAACATGATTCAGAGCATGATTTTGCAAGATCGCACAATATTCATAAAAAAGCCCATGTGGAATGACTTAATTGGATAGAACAAGAAACAAGGCCGCAGCAAGGATGTGGACCATCCAACATAAGATCAAATAAGACAAGAAAGGCACGCATCATACCCTGTGGGAAATGCAGATAATATGCGGGACAAGCCTTATACCAGGATCTAGATAAGATTAAATAGGTGGAAAGAGATAATGGATGGGACCTATAAAATTCCCTATAAATACCAAACTCAAGGACAGAGAAAGGGGTTGAAAAATTCAGGAGGAGAAAGATCAGTGGAATGGTACTAGGTATGGTAATACTGTAATTTATTCATAAAATGTAATTCATCAATCAAACTTTGTTTAATAAATAATCGTCTTATCTTGAAATTTGATCTTCATATAATTAATTCATTTGGTTGTGTTACTAGATTTTTAGTAATCACAATTTGGTGCTAGAAACAGAGAAGAGACTACGCTCCAAAAAATGAAAAATTATCAAAGAAGATTGGCTAATAATAAAGTAAAGTTGCGGAACTTTGTTGAAGAGCAATATGTACTGCGTCAAATCCAGGAATACCAAAGGGATAAGAAGGCAAAGAAATTTCCACCCACTTGGGGAGGACCATACATCATTCAAGATATTGCGGGACAATGTTCATACCATTTGTGAAATATGAACGGAGAAGTTTTGCGGCATCTATGGAATGCACAATATCTCAAACCCTCAGTGACAAATAAAACAAAATCATACAATAATTTCGGTTCATACTAGGTAAAGCATGACAAATGCAATCTCTCTATAAAATCCATATAAACGTCTATGAGTGTATGACTATTGGATATTTCGTAAGCAAGAGATGCCTAACATGACATTAATTATTGTAACAGGTACAATCATTCCCTAAATGTACCGCTTTCACAATCGGGACTGCATCATTAACTTCCTCTTGGCCAGAGCGAAGTTGGTTATGTGATTGTGCCCTCAAAGGTAACTCAAGGTATACTTTTCACCTTGCGGTTTCTCAATTCACACACTCATTATACAATTTAATTAAATGCAAATATTTTTGAAGTCAAAACAATTTGTTTATATATATATAAATTGTATTGCAGATGCAACAATATACAGATCAAAATGAGCTTGCTTACAAAAGATAAAGAAATTAAGGAGATTATTGAGGAACGGAAGAATCAGCACGTGGGGAAGGGTGTTTAGGGATCTCTTTGCGGCCATACTCTTTGGTAAATCCATCTTCTTTTACTCTATCTAGAGTGTTATTTATCGACTTTGCGACCCCAATACGAGCTTCAATCTTTAACCAAGAGATTTTGGCTCGCGTAGTCTCAAGCTCCTGCTTCAACGTACTCACCTTGACCGCAGACTCTTTGTCACGCCTCTCCCAATAATTTTTTCTCCCTTGCTACATCATTAAATCACGTGCAACACAGTCAACTTTTGAAATATCAAGCTTCAATTGTTCCTCTGCCTCTTCAGCTCTAGTGGATAACAGATCAAGTTGGCACTATGCTTCATTCGCTTTGATAATGGTAAGCTTCAGTTGTTCCTCAGCTTCCTCTGATTTGGTGACTGCAAGTTGAAGTTGTCCCTCAACCTCTTCAATTTTAGCATTTGCATCTTTGAGTTCTCCTTCAACTTTTCATCTCTTGAAGCTGCGTCCTTGAACTTTTTCTCAAAACCTGTAATATAATGTAAATAACAGAGTAAATAATACGAAAATTATATTGAACTTCAATTATGCAGTATAATAAGATACCTCTTGCGAGGGATTCAAACTCTTCTAGTTCATGAACTATTGCATCTCTAGAATCATCAAGGAAATCAAATTCTCTTGAAAGTTTTTGGTATTTATCAGAAAGACGTTGAAGATCTTGGCGATATCGATTTAATTTTACTTGTTTCAATGAATCTTCATCCCGCAGTTGACTTGTTTCATTTTTACACCTTTCTATCTCTTTTTTTTAAGCGGAAAATGTCACTCTCACGTAAAACTACAGTTTCTGAAAAAGCTGCAGATTTTGGGTTGAGCTTCTACAACTGTGTTCCCTTTAGCATGAGCATCCGCAGCCGCGTCGTCTCTATCTTTAATAAGTTGCACAACGTAAGAAGAATACTGCGAACTATGGAACGACTTGGAGGTAGAAAATCCCACAAAAATGTTCTTGCGTTCTATATAGAGCTTGCGGGTTTCTTCCTTCAATTTTTATGATTGTGCCCGCGCCTCCAAAACACTATCTTTAGTCCACAAGAGAGCAGCATTATACTCCTTTTTCTTACGAAGACAATCCACGTATAATAAATGATGCTTCAACTTTAATTCTTCATACTTTGACTTGGCGTGACTCATCTTGTCAATAAAATTATTGCATCTTTTCTTAATCTCCACATTCTCTTTATTAATCTTAATTACATGATCTGTGAGACGCTTATCTCTGCGGCGCAGCTTATTCACAAAGCCTGAATCCCCCGCTGGTCCCATAAAGTAATTCAGAGAAAAATAAAAATAAATTGAAGAAACCAACGAGGGGAAAAGGGTTAAAACCTTGATTTTGAAGATCCAATAGTTGTTGACGAAACACATCATTTTCCCGCTTCAATCCCGTTACATTTTCTTCCAGGCCAATCTTTTACAACAATTGTTCCCGCAAGTCAGAATTTCTTCTTCAGCCTTAGCCAATTTATCTTCTACTCGCCTGTATTGTGCTTCCATCTTTATCGACCAACCCATGAAGAACTTTACGCAACATAAGCAACATTTTGACCACAAGCAAGCTGCAATTTTTAAATTATTTAGTTAAAATAATAATAATATGTATTATTATAATAATAATACCTGCAAGATAGCTTGCTGAGGGAAAAAATATGCCCCATCATCTACAAGGGCGATTATGTCTACAAGGGAAGAAGGGAGCTCCATATCAAAAGAGGGACGAACGGGATGACCTTGATCTCTTAACCAGGCTTCCTTCACTGATTCATAAGGAACGGACCGTAATACGCTCATGCAAAGCTGCTACCGCTGAAGAATCAGTTTCTTCGGGTTGGAAATCATGCGGAACAGAAAACAAATCCTTAGACATAAACCAGCGAAAAGCTTATTCTTCTTTACCAACAAGGCTTTCATCTCCCGCTCTCCCTTTGCCTTTATCACTATGTGGAATGTCTTCATCTTGGGTAGGATCAGTGATAGTTGTACCTCTATCATCACCTTCGATAGTAACAACATCAGCTACTTTGGGCTCCTCTTTGTCAGAAAAAATTCTCTCTTCACTAACCGAATGCACAAGGTAGTCATCTTCAAATAAAGCAGGAGAAAATTGAGAACGAAGAATGAATTTTCAGAGCCCATGCCGCGTTCCAAGGAGATACCCGCAGCAACAGAAGCGTTAACGAGCTCAAAAACGTGCAAGAGAAAAATCTTAAATTTCCCGCTCTGGACTTACTGATTGAAGCGGAACATCTTGTTCCTCATCACTTTTTTCAAATCCCTCATTACCAGAGCCAAAATTTTCAATTCTTCTTACATATTACGGAGAACTGGTTGTATCATGAATCTCTCCTTCTTCCCGATCAGTAGAAGTGCGCGACACAACCTTGATTCTCTTTTGACCCTGTCAATGTTCAAAGGTTAAAAAGGAAATTCATTAAATAAGGTCCAAATACATTATATAAACTCGATTGAATAAATTAATACCTTTCTTCTTTTAGCAATAGCTTTTCGTTTGTTGCCCGCATCACTTTCAGAATTTCCTCATACTTGTGGCTATACAAAACAGAAACAGTTAGATAAGTTGAAGAAACTAAACAAAATAACCAAGTATTAGAAGTTTACGTACCACATCATCATACATGAAAGAGAAGCCATCAAAATTTGATTGCCGAGGGAAATAAATATTGGAACCAGAAGAAAGGTTGTGAATCATATTATCATGAACAAACCATATACCCACGGACCTTCAATTATTAAAGGGGTACGATACCACCTAAAATCATGATCAATGCGAATCTTTTCCTTTAAAGGCTTCTGCGTACCAGAAATGTATTTCATCTTCGAATTATCAATCTCCCAAAGCATACGGAAACCTTCACCACTTTTGCATCCTGGAACAACACTCCATTTCTTGTAATTCCTCACAGCTATAGCATCCGCGTAAGTAGATTGAAAGTTAGCTGCGGTATAATATTTACGTTATGCGGGATTGTGAACGTAGCTTTTAAAATTTGTTTCCCCCTGCTACGCTTGTGAAATTCATTCAATACGCGCCACCATTTTCCATTATGTTGAGCAATGGATCGGCCCATACAATGATTATCAACCTTGCTTCGACCCGCAAGAACTTCATATTGAAAGCAATCTCCGCTCTTGTATAAAGGAAGCGCTAAGCCAGCGCACAGTGCACGCGCAATTATCAATAATCTATCCGCGCTATATGGGAATTTCTTTATCATATCAAGCGTAATTTCATCACCTTCAGCGGGATCACAAAAGGAAACTTTTAAACTGATGAAGGTTATTTTTATTCTTGAACTCATCGAGATCTTCAAACCTGAAACTCAAGCTATCACTGGAACGCTTATTTTTTAGAAGATGCCGTTTTTTTAGCCGCAACAACTGTACTATCTATGTTTGATGAAGCTCGTACGAGATTGGGGAGTTGGGCTTCTGAAGTGCTAGGTTTTCCTCTGGCCTTCGTTTTCCCCGTAAAATATCGAGACGATTTCCTCTCTAAAGGTTGCTTATCGTGATGCGGGACAAATCCGGATACATTACTATCTTTTTCTCCTGACATGATGAATTTTATCTGCATGGGCAAGAACAATTAAAAATAGATTCATCTCGATGACATAAATCAAGAACATACAAAAGTGCAGATCAATCATAGACCATTTTACATACAAGTATCATCCAGAAATTCTTCAAAGTTGTCATTCTTTTTACCAACAGAAGAAAGTTAAGACATTAATCAAACATGAATACTATCGGATAAACAGCTTTTAAGTCAAGAAAACTGGAAGGATAGATTCATAGACTCATTGAAACAATCATTGGTTAAAACTACAAACAAGAACATTGCCATCATTATTCACCATTAAATTTCACTCAAGTGGTTAAAACTATAAACAAGAACATTGTCATCATCATTCACCATTAAAGTTCAGTCAAGAAGATCAACAGACATAAACCGTTACATCGGGATCAATACGATCATTATTTTTCAAACAGTTCGACCATCAATATCATTGTCATTAATTTCTCAAACAAATCGTGAAGCCGAAATTCAAATACAATCAGAGAATAAAAATAAAATCCTTACCTGTAACAATGGCAGAAGTAGAAATCCAATCAGAAGAGGACTAAAGGTAAAGAGCACCCAATACCGATGGAAAGAAATATTTAACTCAAAGAGAGTATCAAGACAAAGATTGAACTAATCAAAATACGAAAATCTCTGAAAAAATTGTTAATAATCACAATTTCAGAAGAACGAGGTAGAACAGAAACTTTATGAAGAACAAGACAAAGAAGATGGAGAATGAAAACAATAAATATGATAAGACCTGATATAAATATAAAGATTTTGAAACCTTCGAAACCATCAAAAGAATAAAGTTAAAGGAGAGAGGAACTTTATTAGAGATATAACATCTCGGAATCGTCAAAATCGTCAGAAGAATAAAGTTACACGTGAGATGAAGTTTATTAGTGGCGTAAAAATCAGAAAGATATAATTAATTTTCCTTAAAAAAATTCTACCATATGTAGAGTTCAAAAGAAAAAGGGGTAAAATTTTGAATACCAAATCCCCACAAAAAAACGTGTCAAAATTCTAATATAGGAGTATTAAATTACGATAAAATGAGAAGTACGAATCAAAACTCAACAGACAAATCTCGTATCTCGATAAAGATCAACGGTGGGATAAATCTAGACAGCTATTGATTAAGACATGACAGTTAGTACGGGATTGATACCCTCACTGTATGACAGTCACGTCTCAGTCATGCAAGTTGCGGGACAAGAGATTCAAAGCGTGACACATCGCTTTCAGTGGCCACGTGCCGAACATGCAGTAACTCTGGAAAGATGATTCTGATCATGATTTTGCAAGACCGCACAATATTCATAAAAAAACCATGTGGAATGACTTAATTGGATAGAACAAGAAACAAGGCCGCAGAAGGATGCAGACCATCTAACATAAGATCAAATAAGACAAGAAAGGCACGCATCATACCCTATGAGAAATGCAGATAATGTGCGGGACAAGACTTATACCAGAATCTAGATAAGATCAAATAGGTGGAAAGGGAGAATGGAGGGGATCCATAAAATTCCCTATAAATACCGAACTCAAAGACAGAGAAAGGGGTCGAAAAAATTCAGAAGGAGAAAAATCAGTGGAGTTGTATTAGGTATGGTAATACTGTAATTTGTTCATAAAATGTAATTCATCAATCAAACTCTATTTAATAAATAATCGTCTTATCTTGAAATCTGATTTTTTATATAATTAATTCATTTGGTTGTGTTACTAGATTTTTAGTAATCACAATTCGAAACATGAAGATTTAGAAATTGGGAATGGTGTGACGTCTGTGAAACGGAGCTCTGAAATTACGGCAAACTACAAGACAGGCCAGGTGACAACGGATATCAAAACTGAAGCAAATTTCATGGCAGTGGCAAATGTGAATGTAGGAGCTCCTATTGAGGCGGATGCAAATAACAGAAAGGTAACTAAGGATGCACCCGCCATGAAAAAGAGTGATGGAAACTACAAATAGAAGCAGCTGGCTGTAGACAAGGCCAGGGGTTGTCCATTTATTATGTTCTTGTGCATGCACTTAAATTTTTTTTGTTTATCTTCAAAGTTTGCTTCTCATTTTTTTCGATTTCAGCAGAATGTTAAATTGTGTGGAATTGGACTATTTTCTCATCATATTTGAATTTTCTTTATTTCTTTACACGATACGAGTATATGTCATGGAGGACCTATAGAAATGAACAGTATTCCATGGTCAATGATGATTCAATGAGGTTAGTTAGGGCGTTAGGCCATGTTTGCTTGGTGTATGTAGCACTATATATCATTTACAGCAGATAAGTATTTGCATACAAAATCACTCGATTGACAGCTACGGCGCAAATTTAAACATTCCTCGGCCTGAAAAATTTAATGGCTAGCTAGCGAATGTAAGTCAATGAGACCTAGTCTTTTAGGTTGGTCTCTACATACGTGTGGCTCACCACCTTAGATGGCAGTAATATATCCAGGTTGTTAGTTGTGTTTAGATAAGAGTTTTATTTTTTTGATCGAGAGAAGTTTATTGAATAGAGGAGAAACAATTATAATTTGCAAAGAATAGGAGTGACCAAAAAAAAAAGAAAAGAAAAGATAACAGCAAAATAGATACAATCCATGTTCGATGGATGTAGGGTGAAGTCTAGCAACGTTAGCTCTTTGCTAATGAAACATGCTTTCCGAAGAGAAGATGTACCAATCGAGCCTGAATTTGAAATTTCTATTGAAGGCAGAACTGTACTCATTTTGCTAGCTAGTTTTGTTATCATTCAAGCCCTTCCCATGAACAAGATAATTTGTATAGAGTAGATGGGAGATGCTACAAACAGATTCATGTATAAGTCTGAAGTTACCAAATCAAGGAGAAAAGAAAATACAATAACAAATGTAGCATTGAGAAACAAACCAACAACAATTAATTGCCAATATGAGTACCAAAACAACACTCCAGTTTTGACTGAAACTAAGCTCTCAAAAGGATTTTCTACTTCACTCAACTCTAAACCACGAATATTTGTTTTTCTTGCACTTCCTTGCTTTGGGTCATATATAACTAGAACATCTTTTTCCTCGAGCTTGAGTAGAATTTCACCATTTTTAGAAGACCGTATAACTCTCACACACTGACAGGCATCATTAATAATGTTTTCAAAGTTAATGAACTATACATCCCGTAATCTCCTAGTTAGCAATTCTCCGGATAATTCGTGTATTATACACGAACTATTTCGAATTTGTACTATATACATATCATACGCGTATGTATGGAAGTCCAACTTAGTTTAACAAATTTTTAGCCTAAAATAAATTATATGCGTATTTTTGTATCAACGAACTATACATTTCGTATAATACCTCGTCACATCATCACCATATCACCGTTTTCTATCATAATTGAACCCGTGGATATGGATATTCCAATGTAGTTCATCAAAATCATTAAACCATAATAAAAATAATATATTTTAGAAGTTAATGTATATCAAATTTGTCTTGTCGAATACATATCTTTAAAACGAATTATACACGTACGTATGCCGTTTCGAAATATTGTCGAATCACGAACCGCTGATCTGATTTTTGACCAATTTTAATTTTTACGAATCCGTATAATACTCATACGTTTACCGTTCCGTACGTTTGCCAAATCCTAACCAGGGTCTTGCAGGACCCATAATTCAGATATTAGACAAATATACGAAGGTACCTTTTCAGCACTCCCACATTCCATAATCCTGTTAAGGTTTGCGTGTCGATGTTTATTGACTGAAATATCCTTATATCTAGATTTAGGTTTTCATATACTTGGGCAAGTCTTCCGTAGCCTATATAAATAAAGTCTTAATATTAGGTTTACAAATTATAAGAGTTCGACGCCTCTCTCCCAAATTTTGGGATTCTTGTTTTTAGTTTTATACTTTTAGTTTCTTGCTTTCAGTTTTTTAAAAAAATATATATTTAGGTTGTTGCAGAAGCTTAAAGGTGTTAGTGAAAGAGTGCAAGTTGTTATGGAGTCGATTAACAATGTGCTTTACCTCTTTGGAATGCACCACTGAGCCCTATAACTAATCCTTTTAGATTTAGTTTTTTCTCTTGTTGATTGTTAATCTTTTTAGGGTTTATTTTTCTTTTTAATAACTTTTGTGTTTTTCGTTAGATAGGATGGTAATTTATTTTTTAATAATTTCTATTATATTAAACTTGTACCAATCGCTAAGTGAAAGGGGAACCTGCACTCATCCTGATCCTATTTGAATGCAGTATTGGCTGGTTATGCGGTTCGGCTCTTGTCACCACGGTGGGAATATTTTCTAATGATGCCGGTAAATGGACATTTGGGTGGATCCGTATAACTGCCCCTGTCCTTCCCGCGGTGACAAGGGTGGATCCGCATAACTAGCCAACACTCTTTTGCCGAAGTTTAAAGAGAGAAGCTATATTGAAGAAGATGATTAACAGGATCATGCATGACTTCATATCTTCTGCCACAGCTCCATGGTTTTGGTAAAATTATGCTTTTTTTTTTTTTTGAGTTGTAGAAAGTTGGTTAATTTGGGGATGTAATATATGGAGTTTTAATGGATTCGCTGGATTTTGATTAAATTGGTATTGCGTAAAATCGTTATTATGCTTTTTGATTCATTGGTTGCTATGAAAGTTTCAAAACCGTGTGTCAAGAATTATGATCTCCTTAACAATTCATGCATAATCAAATGCGATGAGAGTTCTTCACACGAAACAGGCTAAATACCGTGCAACATCTCAAATCAAGAAGCCATACACTTTTTAATCGAAAAAGAGCCATTTATAAATAGTTTCATGCCGTACTCTTCATCTGATAAAAATGAGGTCCCCCATCAAAATAATCACGAATTTCAGGTTTGAATAGCAATATCGAAGTAAGAAACGATCTCCCTGAATATATAAAACCCGATAATTTTATATATAAAATTGCTAAGTATAATAAGCATTTATGTGCAACCCTCAAACAGAAACTCTTGTACAACACCCATCAACAAATTGACAGGCCCAATAAGAAAAACCTATATAAAAACCATAAAAACAAAGGATAACCGAAGCACTAAAGGAAGAGCGAGCTAAACTTATGAGAACCTTCAGAAACTTACCAGACCCCACCATGAAAAATCCACTGCCCCAAACATAAATCTTCCCCAACCAAGCCAATATTCTGAAATCGTCGCCACTGTTTTGCAACATAAACAAGTATCTCTGATAAAGTCAATATTAGTAAAAGTATAACTTAAGCCATATAGGAAATAATGTATTAAGGTGCACCAAGAAGCAACACAGAGCATAAGAGATACTTATGGAATATAATGTTAGAACATATAACTAAAGTTAAACATGTACGTATCGATCTTACCCGATCGTTGTAAATATGATATATATGGGTATTCTCTATAAAATGGTCGAGATAATGAATAATATTTCCTCCGTTTTAGGAAAAGAGTTACTATTATTTTTTTATTTTAACCTATTTTTAGACCAAAATAAAAAAGTGATAGTAACTCTTTTTCTAAAACTGAGGGAGTACTATATTTTCCAACTGTTTTATTTGAAAAAATATTAGTAACAAGCAAACCTCAATGCGACAAGTTGTTGTCTATGAGAACACCAAAGATCACCTTGAAGATCTAATGGACACAATCAAAGTTCCCAATTCATGAATAAACACAGATTGGAATATCAAAGATGCAATGTGATAATATAAAGCGCAAGAATAAAAGTGCGTACTATAAATAGCACAAGTATTTACGCGGTTCAGCTATGCCTCTCCGGGTATTGAATTCGGTTTTCGATATGAATATTAAGGTGTTACAACAACGGTTTAGTCGAATGAATTTCCAGTATAGAGAAAAGGAACAATACGAAACTCGGGTCTAGTTCTCTCTTCCTTACCTTATATCTCTTTTTGTCTTTCTTTCTGTCTTAATTTGCTAACACCTAATCCACCGGTTGGGTATTTATAAAACATTGGATAGGATCCACCACTTCCTTAGCTGTCATGCACTTCTTCGATCTCTGTACCATATAACTTGTCTTCATCATCGGATTCGACTGTTTCTACTGCGGTGCATTTGTTACCCATCCTTCACCTTTACGTTAACCAAACAACGCCTTCCACGTGCTTTCTATCAGTTGCATTTAATACTGGTATGTGGTTTATCCCACGCCTGGACACTTGCCTTGTCCCGTATTATCAATGTCATTGATACCAAATATGGCACGTCCATTGTAAATCAGTCACAAGATGAGATAAAGTACTTATTGGGAGAGATCATGTGCTATGCATGTACATCATATGTTGGTCCTCTTTGCCCAAGATTGTATCTACAGTTTGGCCATTTTATTTCGTATTTTATAATGGGTAGGATGGGAAGAAAAATATCCATGGTCTTCACCACGTTTCCCACCTGCTATAACTTTCTCTTGTAAGGAACAATTTTTTTTCGAGTATAAATGTTAAGGCCGTGAAGACAAAAAGTTTTTACTTTCATTCTTTGTACATTCATTTTTTGAGATTCCTCAACCAATATTCATACTCCGAGACAAAAGCACTTCTGAGGTAAAATTTCATTATAAACAAACATCTTTTATCATCTGATTCTCTTATTTCCCTTCTCAATCAGTTTCTGGGATGGAGTTCTATGATTGATTTATTTATACTTGTAGTTCTCTCTTTTTGCAAGTCTGCCATTGTTATAGGTGAGAGAAAGCTTCTGAATTTTTTTTTCGTTGCTTCTTTGATTTTCTGCAATGGTCTTGATACTTCAGGTTTCCCCTTTGTTGATTACTTTAATCTTATGGTCTTGATCCAGTTTTCTTGATTTATTTTTTCTAAGTTTTATCATGGTTTTTTACTGTCCATCATATGTTTGATGGGTTTGCGATGAAGAGCATGATTCATTCTCAAGTATATATACTTGCCCTTGTTCTTCATTGCAGATCCATTTTGGTTTAGGTTTTTTCGTGATTGATCTGTTAAGGATTTTCCTCCTATTCTTGATGTGTTTCAGAGATAATGTCCTCTTGTGGGAAAGACGACGGAAAATCATCGCAGCATCAAAATCCACAGAAATCTCCTCCAAAGACTCCTCCATTGAATCCCCCTCATCAGAGATCTCCGCTGAAGCCAGAGGCCGCAAGATCCACCTATTCATAATTCTCCGCCGAAGAAGCTTCTGCAAGGTTCTCATCCCGCTTATGGTGGTGATAAGAAAGGTCCCGCTATGCAGTATGTAAATCTTCTGGTAAATCTTCATCTCATAAGTTGAATCTTGTTTCCGCACTACCTATTCAGACCGTTTCCCCTTCCGAGGTCCTTGATGCGAAGAAAACTTCTAAAACTGGTAAGGCTCATGCTAAGCGTTCAGCTTCAGCGGCTTTACAGAAGAAAAAGAGGAGTTCCGTTGATGATCATATTGAATCATCAGGTCTCTTACAGCAGCAACACAAATAACACAAAAGCAATTCTGTTTTCTGTTAACTGTTTAGTGCACACATGTGACACACACATTTTTTAGTTAATTTCTGTTATATCCTCACACATGTAAGATGCACATGTACTGTTATATGATTTTTTATGCTTCACACAGTCAATTTGCACATGTGCACTTCTGTTTACGGTTAAACACACGTATATAAACTGACTTAAGCTCAGTGTTTTGATTAATAAAAAGGTTGATTGTTCTGTGAATTCAGGTGAGATTCTCTCTCACAAATCTCCATTGTTATCATGGTAACAGAGCAGACAAGAGTTCATGTTTAAACTCTTTTGATTCTGGTAAATTTTTCTGCTCATTCTTCTTCTTCTTCAACAAAGATTTTCTATCTTTGCTAGTAGCTTGTATCTGTTTTCATTCAGATCTGTTTCATGATTGAAATTTTTCATACTTCAACAATGGAGAATCCTACTTCAAATTTGCTTTTTAATGTTCCACTAAATCAACTCACCAACTTTGTTCATCTTAAACTCAAGGAGGACAACTACATTACCTGGCGTAATCTAATGAATCCTGTCATTCAGAAATTCAAACTCAAGAAATTTCTGGATGGAACATATGAATGTCCACCACAATTCACTAATCCGAGAAATCAAATCAATGGAATTGAGAATCCTCTCTATATTGACTGGTTAGATGAGGATTCAACTATTACAATGTGGATTAATTCCACAATTTCTGACTCAGTAATAGCTTACTTTTCTAGATCTACTTCTTCTGCTGATTTATGGAAAAGTATTGAGGATAGATTTGGACGAGCTTCATCAACACACTTCATTCAATTACGCATTAAACTCCTATCAATTACTCAAGGTAATAAATCAATAACATCTTTAATAAATGAAATAAAACTTATGTCTGATCAGTTAGCTGCTGCTGGAGAAGTCATATATGACAAAGAGCTGATAGTAATTACTCTCAAAGCTTTAAATGAAGAATATATTCCATTTGCAACATCCATGAGGCACATGAATCCTCCAGTCACTTGCATTGAGTTGCACAACAACCTGCAAAGTGAAGAGTCAGTCATACTTGACAGATCCAAACAACTCAAGGATGAACATACTGCTAAAGCTTTTATATCAAATTCAAGTAGAGGTTCATTCAAAAAATCCTACTCAAATTCAAGAGGTTTATTCAGAAACTCAAATGGAGGTTCTTATAGTGGTCACAGATTCCCTAATCCATCTATATTTCAAAGAAACTTATCTGGCAGAAATAATTTCTCCAGCGATAAACATGTATGTCAGATCTGCAACTCTCCTGGACACATTGCTACTACCTACACTCATAGATTGAATTTCTCCTATCAAGGAAGGTCACCTCCTTCTAATCTAAGTGCAATGTTGGCTGCTGCTGACATTTTTGATGATGAGGAATTGATTGCAGATAGTGGTGCCACACATCACATTGCATCAGACACCAAGGTTTTGCAAGAATCTACACCTTTTGATGGATCAGAAACTATTCATGCATATAATAGAGAAGTTATGCTTATTACTCACACAGGTAACTCAAGTAAACTTGTTCATGATCAATATTTTGATCTTAATGATGTTTACATTGTGCCTCAATCATCTCACAACTTATTATCCATTCATAAGTTCACTTCTGACAATAATTGCTCATTAACTCTTGATTCTGCTGGTTTCTCTGTGAAGGATCAGAACTCTGGGAAGGTTCTTTTCCAAGGTACACATAGACATGGCATCTATCCAATTCCTTTCATCCATGCTCATCATGCTCCTCATCCTTCTTTTCAAACTATGCAAAAACTTTGTTCCCTGTTGCATTTATCTAGTACAATAAATAAGCCTTTCTTTTATAATGATTGCAAACTGTATAAGTGTCAGAAGCTACCCTTTCAATTGTCTAGTTCTGTTGCTCAACAACCTCTGGAGTTGTTGCACATGGATCTTTGAGGTCCTTGTCATGTTGCATCTGTTTTTGGCAGTTTGTACTATGCCAACATTGTTGATGAATATAAAAGTATTGTTGGATTCTTCCCTTTTCAAACAAATCTGAATTTAAACATGCTTTTGTATCATTTATTAATAGAATTGAGAACCTTCTATCCACTCCTGTCGTCACATTAGAATAGACAATGGTGGTGAGTTTTTGAACTTCTATCTTAAAGAATTCTGTGCTACTAAAGGCATCTCTCATGAGTTGTCCTGTCCTCATACTCCAGAACAAAATGGAGTTGCTGAAGTCAAACACAAGCACTTATTGGGAGTGACTAGAACTCTCTTATCTCAGTCTAGTTTACCAAATGCCTTTTGAGTTGAGGCACTCCAAACTGCAAATTTTATCATAAACAGACTTCCAACCATATCCATTCAGTACATGTCTCCTTATCAAAAGTTGTTTAATAAATCTTCTGATTATGCATTTTTTGAAAGTATTTGGATGTTCCTGCTTTCCTTGGTTGATGCCTTACACTACAAATAAACTTGAACATAAGAGTAAGCATTGTGTCTTCATTGGTTACAGTCTCCAACATAAGGGATACAGGTGTTTAGATCCAACATCTGGCACTATTTTTATATCCAGACATGTTTCTTTTTATGAGAAATCATTTCCATATCAAATGTTGATCTCTGCCTCTGCTCCTGAGTCTACTACAGATCTAACATCATCCACTTCTGTTTCCCAACCATCAACTGTCATTGTTCCAGAAAATGTTGTCTCTTACCAGACAAGGATCCTCCTGTCACTAAGAATGCACATCAAATGCTAACTAGAGGAAAAAATGGGATTAGAACATTTAAAACATATCTCTCTTCTAGGTATCCTCTGGATGTAGCTCTTCTTAGCAAGGTTACTACTGTTCCCACATGTATTAGTGCTGCTAACAAGGATGAAGTCTGAAGGGATGCTTGTGCTGCTGAGTACAAAGCATTGGTGGATGCTGGAACCTGGTCTCTGGTTGACTCATCTAGGATTACTAATATTGTTGGGTGCAAATGGGTGTTCAGGATAAAGTATAATCCTGATGGTTCTGTTGATAGACACAAAGCCAAGGGTGGCTAAGGGTTTTCATCAGCAACAAGGACTAGATTATGAGGATACTTTTAGTCCAGTGGCTAAGCCAACAACAATTAGATTCATTCTTGCATTGGTTGTTCAATTTGACTGGAAGGTTCATCAGCTAGATGTAAGCAATGCATTTCTTCATGGTGACTTAAAGGAGATTGTCCACATGGCTCAACCACTAGGTTTTGTTGATACTTCTTTGCCCAATCATGTATATCTTTTGCACAAGGAAATTTATGGCCTAAAGCAGGCTCCAAGAGCCTGGTATGAGAAGTTAAGTACCAGTCTGCTTCTTCTTGATTTTATTCACTCAAGGCAGATACATCTTTTTTTATTCATAAGAAAGGTTCTCACATAACCATTGCTTTGGTTTATGTTGATAATATTCTTTTGACTGGTAGTTCATCTGCTCATTTGAACTCAGTTATTGGTCAATTGCAATCATCATTTCCTATAAAAGACTTAGGGGATTTGCATTATTTCTTACGTCTGGAGGTTAAAAGAACTGCTACTTCACTATTTCTTAGTCAGGAGAAATATATTGTGGACCTACTCATTAAGCACCAGATGGATGGAGCTAAGCCTTGTCATACTCCCATTGCAGCTTTCACTTCTCAGCAAGGACTCTGGAGACCTGCTTGCCAATCCTACTGTTTATAAATCTTTGGTGGGTGCATTACAGTATCTGACAGGGATAGACCAGAAATATCTTATGCAGTTAATCTGGTGTGTCAGTACATGCATAATCCAAGAACTCCTCATTTTTAAGCAGCCAAGAGAATTCTTAGATACATCAAGGGAACAATTTCTTATGGCTTGATTTTCTCCAAGGGTTCTACTTCTTTAATTGGGTATGCAGATGCAGATTGGGATGGCAATGTGGATGATAGAAGTTCTACTGGTGGATATTGTATTTACTTAGGGTCAAATATCATTTCTTGGTCATTCAAGAAGAAAACTATTGTGGCCATATCAAGCACAGGGGAAGAGTACAGGAATCTAGCACACACAGCTGCTGAAGTGGTCTGGATTTGTTATCTGCTTCAGGATCTACATTTCTCTCTTACAGGCATTCCTAGGATTGGGTGTGACAACATAAGCTATATTAATCTGGCTTCCAATCCTGTACTTCATTCCAGAATGAAGCATGTGCACTTAGACTATCATTTTGTCATGGAATTGGTTCACAGCAGGAATTTGGATGATTTTATGTACATACACTGGATCAGTTGGCTGATGTATTCACCAAGGGTCTTCATGGTCCAAGGTTTGTATTACTCAGAGGAAAGCTCAAGGTGGTGTCACCAGCCTTGTGCTTGAAGGGGGGTATTGAATCATCCAGTCTCTTACAACATCAACACAAATAACACAGAAGCAATTCTGTTTTCTGTTAACTGTTTAGTGCACACATGTGACACACACATGTTTTAGTAAATTTCTGTTATATCCTCACACATGTGAGATGCACATGTACTAGTATGATCTCTTATGCTTCACACAGTCAATGTGCACATGTGCACTTCTGTTTACGGTTAAACTCACCTATATAAACTGAATTAAGCTCAGTGTTTTGATTAATAAGAAAGGTTGATTGTTCAGTGAATTCATGTGACATTCTCTCTCAAAAATCTCCATTGTTATCAAATCATAGCTGGAGAAACATCGATTTGGAAGCTTTTAAGAGAAAATACGAGCTTGGAGATATCAAAGTCTACTTATACAACCAAGGAGACGATCTCACTGTCGAAATGATAGAAGGCTTTCCTTATGATCATCTATATCTGTTGAACATGTTTGGTGCAATTGAAGCATTCTACAATTTACAAGAAAGATGACTCTTTTTATTATGACGTTCTTGCCCATCGTGATTTTGATCCGGCATCGGCTACCCATTGTCGTTCCTTATCTCAATACAACGAGAATTTTTTGTTGTGTCTGCGTGGGTTATATTTGCGTAGCAAGGGTCGGACCAATATAGAGTGATATGCTTCTAATCTTGAAAAACGATCCTTGTATGCTCCTAAAAACTTCAATGCGATGTATGATGATTAATCTAACAAACAAAAACCCCTAGAATTGGAGCCTAGGATTTCATTGGTACAAGGCACAAGACGGTAATGTTCATCTTTTGAATGAGATTGATATCTCTTAGTTTAAGTTCGTTCCTAGGACCGAGAACGATGAGAAACTGAAGCTGACTAAGAAATTTTTCTGACAAGATCACGATCGTTGCATCGTACCTCGGTGGTTATTGAGGGTCCTTAGGAATATGGTTGGTCACCTTGTGATAAGAATTTTTTCCGCTCTACTCAACCCAGGCAATATGAGCCTTACTGCCCCTACAAGCTTGACTTAACATGATTTGGCTTTGATTATCGTGTCACTGAGGTATTTTCTTTTCTATAATTTTTCTTCTTTGCGGCCTTGTTCTTATTTTGCTTATTTCCTTTAGCTATTTCTAGGAGGAGGATGAGATCTCCAAGACCGTCATTCCTGCGAAGAGAAAGGATACTTATGAAATTGGCTAGGTATGGTATGTTTCTTCATGTTGTTGTATTTATGCGTATGTTCCCCCGGATCATTCGTTGATGGGTGAATTTCGCAGATTTCGAAGAAGTCTAAACTCATTCCTCGTGAGTCTTCCAATGTGGATGCTGAGAAACTTGAAATAAAAGATGTTACTAGTTCTGAAAGTGGTGATGACGTTGTTGAAGATCTAGAAGGTGATGAAGATGAATCTGAAGGTGAGGACGAGTGGATTAGTAAAATTACTTCGGAGCAAGCGTCTGATACGGAGGAGGGTGATCGGAAGATGCCCTAAGGTCACACTGATCGCCCCGTGGATATGGACCACACTCCTTATCCTTCACCTTTTCATTGCCAGAATCCGCATCCTACTGATCCGCAATATGTTAGTACATCACAATAGCCGGATCCAATCATTGAACTACAACAATCATCTGTTTGCATCTGTCTTTCCAAGATCGCGGCGATGTAAAGTTATATTTTGTAAAGGATTTACTATTTACATCGTCAAGATACGGTGAGGTTGATACTCGGATCAAGTCCCCAAGTCTTGATGAGACGTGGGACAACTGGTTGTAAAGAGAGTTGTTGTACAAGATTTAATTGTAGGCAAAATCCACGGGAGTATGGCATCATCTCTTTTCTATGCAATTGTTTAGCATCCAAACCCGTTGCTTGGTGATATTCTGGAGGTGAGAAATCTTTAGGGTTTGCTGGATTGTTGGGCTTTACGGGTGGGTCTCTTGATGACAATTTCTCCAGAGATGCGTCGAGCCTTGTCTTGTTTCTATGGATACACTGACGTCCCAGAACCATGTCGTAGTGTGGATCTACATGATTGTTCCAGGTGAATTGGTAGAGGACACTCCTGGCCACAATATGGTAGTGGTCTCTCTAGACCTTTATGAATAATGAAGTTTAATCGCTAGATCCTTAGTTGCTTTCTTTGAATGAGGACCTCGTCATCGCATTAAATGTTGATTCAGGATGTGCTGACGTTGGTAACTTTCAGGAATGTTGGTTGGATACATCTTTCTTTTCATGATTTTTGTAGGGACTTTCCATAATTCCACTGGTGTTGATTTTTTGTTATGGATTGTCCTGGTACCATATCATGGGCTAGACGAACTTATCTTTTATCTCTTTGCATGTGGGCCCTGGACGTGTTAGCATCAACGGTAACTTTAGAGACGTTTCTGGCTTGCTGAATTGATAAATGCATATTTTATATATTTTGAGTACCACTTTCAGGCTAGTATTTGCTAGATTTCTTGTAAATTACTATATATTACATTTTTTTTGTTTATTTATCTTTTAGTAGGTGAATCATCCAAAAAGGAGCTACAAAGTGTTAGATTGTGCGAGAAAAGAAGTGCTACAAGTGAAGAAGAGACAAAGACCAGGTGAAACTTGTTCTAAACCAGAATTTCTTGTCATCATCACGTAGATAACGAAGAAAAAAAGCGAACGGAGAAAGAATGAGGTCATTCCGATTTCATATGAAGAAGTTATAAGAAAAACAAGTTCAGGATTTTCTCGATGGGTCAAGCCATCGAGAAACTCAATTTTCTCGGATGGTCAAGCCATCGAGAAAATAAAATCCAGAAGAAAAATAAATTCTCGATGGGTCATCCCATCGAGAACAGAAGAATTCTCATCGAGAAAATAAGAAATCTCAATGGGTTGAGCCATCGAGAAACTGAGTGTGAAAACCTATTTTTGGCATATTTTGGAGTTCTGGAGACCTATTTCGACCGGAATTCGAGTACGTGCACTTCTACAATTTGGAACCTATATAAAGGAAAATTCTAATACTTTTAGAGATCTCTATACAACCATATCTCTCATATCTCTCATATTACATCTTCTACATCTAGACCTAGGGTTTACCCCTTTAGGGGGAAACCACCATTCTTCTTCATCTTAATATTCTTTGTAATATGAGTAGTTAAACCTTTTGTTGATTAAGGATGAATTCAATGTTCTAAGCGTGAAGCTTTATTAGTAATACAAGTTTATTTGAAGTTTTAATCATTATTGTTTGTTTTCATTATATCTAGGGTTTATGATTGATTCTCCAGATTGTTCAAGTGTATAATTGGATTATTCTATTGGTCATTTTGCTGCTAGTAGAGAGTTGAGCGATCCGTAATTTTTGATCACCTCCTACACAAGTAGAAAACATGAAACTTGAAGAAGGATTCTGTGGAGTAATCGTGTGTGAAGACAACACTAGTAAGTGGACCTTGTGCTAAGAGTCTAACTGCTAGGATCAACCTAAGTTCACAAAACCTAAAGCTTTTGATTGAGTTACACCTTGAGTGCGCTACTGTTTGATGGTTCGGTTGGATATAATCTGATATGCGAGCGTTTTGGTATCTGGTTACACAAGGAACTTTGGGGATAGCACTGCGCTAGCTGCTATGCTACGGTTGGTGATGAATGATTCTAACGAAAGATAGATAAGTATACTACTCGAGTTAACGTTTGGTAACGGCGAAGGACTCCATAATCATCTTTTCTATTTATTATTATTCTTTTTAATTACTTTAATCAAACCAATCCCCCTTAGTATATCTTTTTATCATAGTTTTTCTAAACTGAATAACATATCAATTACACAGCTCTTTTGGGGAACGATCCTTACTATCGTTATATTACTAGTTAATTATTGAGAAATATATTGAGTAATTTGTTGCACTTACGATACACAATCATCCATATAATACTTGTGTTTCTCTAGAGGTGGTTCCTCCATACGAGTCTTGAGAGGAGCGAGTATTTCTTTCTAAGTAGTAGTCACATCTGCTTGTGTGTCAACAATGGTCTCTTCATCGGATTTGAGAGACTTGGTGATGCTTGTCTATCCACGGCGTTTCCAATAGCACTGCTTGAAAGAGTAGTGTTGGTGTTTATGGTGAAATCTTTTTGAGGAATGGAACACCACTGATATTGGTTGGTGCACTTGAATTGAGTTAAATGATTGAACTAGATCTAAGATCCACCCTATTTTCAAACGGTTGAAGAATTGATTTTCAGATGGTTGAAGAATTCGATTCGTGACCGAGAGATTGATCTCCCACTGTGGTCGCCAATTGTTAATACCTAAAAATTGCTCATAGGAAAAACAATGTACTATTGAAGTACTTTCTTTAGATTCGAAAAACAAAATCGTATAGGAAAAGCCTAAACCACGAAAGTAGCCGTTTCGTCCTGCTTCAGTCACAATGAGAGAAAATGGGTTGATCTTAGGGGAGGAAAGCAGAGAAAGTTGAAGGAAACGAGTGTGATGAATTATGTGTAGAGATACTGAACTAGAGAGACTAACAGAGCTTGTGAGAGAATGGTAAGCTTCTTCTTGTTTTCTGAATAGGCTGAACAACCTATCTATAATAGTTGGAATATACACTTCTTCCCTCATAAGTAGTGGAGGTAGTGAGGAGATGGAGATATGAAGATTGTGGGGATAATGGGATAACCGCCCATTATTCTTGGGAAGTTTCTGGAAACCATTACTCTATTATCTCCTTAATTGCTTCAACCGTCACCACTACTTTGTAACTTTCAAATCATGGGGTGTTGACCGCATGTTGCTGTAAACCAACAAACCAATACCAATAAAGAATCCCCCCATGTAATTGTTTTGATTTATCGTAGGAGTTAGTGGAGTCATGGACTCAAAACACGTGAGTAATTCGTGAGTTTGTCGTAACATAATGCTATCAATGAGTTTGTGCCAACGCAGTATGGAAATAGTCTAATATTGGCGTTAATAAAAAAGGATAACGTTGGCACGAGCAAGGACGCATCACAAGTGAGAGCGCTGAGGTTAACATCCAGACTAGCGTTGATGCTAGTTAGTGCTGTTGCAGGTGCTAGTGCTAGCGCTAACGTTAGCGTTGATACTGGCTAGCGCTAGCGCTATCGTTAGCGTTGGTTCTACCTAGCGTTGTTAGCGGCGCTAGTGCTAACGTTAATGTTAGTGTTATGATGGCGTAGGTGTGGCTAGTTGACATGTAGGCTAGTTTGTGTTGTGTTGGTGATGGGACCATGGCTAGGGATCGCTAGGGGTTCTCAATCACATGAGATTCAACGTTGGCATTATGCTTGGCCTTTGTGAAATGCATACAAAACATATTAAAAGAATTCAGCCATGAAAGTTTGCGACTTGAGATGATGTTCGATGCGACTCTGCATTTAGATGATATGCATTTAATTAGTGTTTTTATAGCATATCATCCACTCTGAATGTTCGCAATTTTGTATAACCAACTGGTTCTAATTAATACATATAGTCTACATGGACGCACATGAAATAACGAGGGTTTAGCCGGGTAAAGCTGATAGACACATTTTTATGTCTAAATTGTGCTCAATTCTCTATTTTGTTAATGTTTGATTTTATACTATTTACGAGTTTTTATGTCTTTGTAGGTATTTTTGAGAAATAAATATTTGTGGAAAAATCAGCTCAAAAAGCTGTTAAAGGCACCCACCAGTTGGATCGGGGGCACCCTCATTTCAAATTCAAAACCCGGAAATTGGCGGGAAGAAAAAGCTTCACGTGAAGAAACTTCCTGAATTGGTGTAAACCGAGTTTTAAAGAGTTTGGGGTAATTCTGAGTTACCCAAGTGAAGAAACAACAAAAATAAGATTAAACACGTCTGCACAGAGTGTTTCACGTCGGAAATTTCGTTGCAAAATTCAAGTCACATCCGGAAAAGAAGTTTGTTTCTGCTTAGGATTGTCACGTAATTAGAGTTGGATTTGGATGGTTCTTTGTATCCTAATCGGTTAAGGATGATGTATTAGGGTTATCTAAGCCTATAAATAGCAAGAAGATCGAAGAAAAATTACAGCAGAGCAGCCGGGAAAAAAACAGGAGAAAAACCAATTTTCTGCTGGTGGAAGAACACGAAGAACATAAGGCTGGAGAAAACTGTCGCTGACACAGTCACTGAAGCAGTCTTATTTCTGAAGCTTCTGAAGTCCGTCCTTTTCTTCTGTTTTCTTTTCTTTCTTCTGTAACGCAGAGAACACCCCTCTGTAACGCTTATAAGCGTTTATGTTCTTCTGTGTTACCATAATTTCTTCTTTGTAAACACTTTTTGAGCAATGAAATTTTATTTTGAGAGTGTTTCCAACATGAGGAGCTAATCACCATTACTGGGGCGATGGAGGAAGCTATTTTTCCAATAATAAAGTGGTCATTCATATTTTATTTATTTATTACAATTCTTTAATAATTATTTTCTTTGAATTAAAATTGGAAAAAAAAAGTTTTTATCAATTAGTTGTGTTTTCTTTTGATGAATCATGCTGGGTTTAGAGATTTTGATGTCTCATGCTTACGATTTACAACTATTATTTTGAAAACCTAACTTTGGCAATGTTTTGATTAAACTGAATACATGAGTTGCAAGATTTTTATCACTTGAAAAATTGGCGTATGGTGGAATTCTTAGTCCTAGTTCTTCCCATCAATTTTAAATCAACTTTATTTTAATTTTTTTTTATTTTTAGTTATTAAAAATTAGGTCTGAAAATCGAATCTTCACAAGTCTGAGTATCAAACCCTTTTTACCACTATATTAAAACCCTATAATTATGGAGGCGCATATATATATATGAGCTACATGATTAACATAGCCATGAGTGAATACGTATTCTCAATTCTCTTGCGGAGTTTAGGACAAAAGTACATATCCATAATTCTAACGATGGGTCAGAGATTCGTTTATTATATTTCTGCAGCCAGGCAGAGTAATTTTACAATAATGCCCTTGTCAAAAACCCACCATCTACAACGGGGAAACTTAATTTTGACTAGATCAGCAAAGACTGACCAACTTTTTTTTTTTGCAAAAGTTTCGCAACGGCTTGAGCCTGTTGCAAATTTTAGTACCAGAACAAGGATATCTGGTTTCAGAATTATTAATCTGTGTTTGTAAAAAAAATGTAATGGCTGAGAGTTGTTATAAATTTAAAAATTCGTAACGGCTGAAAGCTGTTGTGACTCAGCCGTTATATCCCAATTTCGTATGGCAGTATTTTCGTTGAAAAAAAATACAACAAGGTGTTTTGCAACTCCTGAGTGTCGTTGCAACCCCGTTTTATAACGGTACAGAACCGTTACTAAACCTTAAATTTGGTGTAGTAAAACACCGCATCCAATAAGGACCGCGGTACAACCCTAATTTTTCTTCGGCACCATCTCCACGATGATTTAAAGTCAGAATATTTGACAGCTAAAGATCCACTTATTTTGTGGAACTATATGAAAAAGCGAACACCTGAAGTTGGGCATACTTCCAAAAGCTCGGAATAGTCTAACTTGCGGATGAAAGATTTTTGATCAGTGGCAGCTTACAACTATGCTCTGTTTAAAATAGCTACAACTAAAATTGTACGGTAAAACTATCACTGAAGAACAAATGTTGGAGAAAACATTTACAATATTTCATGCCTCGAATGTGCTCCTGCAGCCGCAGTATCGAGAGCGTGATTTTAAAGAATATCCTGAGCTAATTTCTTGTTGATTGATTGCAAATAAAAACAATGAGCTTTTGTTGAAAAACCATAAAGCCTGTTCCAATGGTTCCGCAGTTGAGCCTGAAGCAAATGCGACTACATCTTTTGGACGAGGAAATAATAATGGTAACAAAAGCAAGATATGGCAAAAGAAACCAAAGTAGGAGCCATAAAAATGCACGAGGAAGATATACCCATTATTATTCATACCAACGGCCGTTGAAAATTACGGAACCAAATGAACCGAAATAAGAAAAGGGAAAGGGTTCTTCTAATCAACCTCCTAAGAATTGTTTTTGCTATCGGTGCGTCTTAACTGATCACTGGCAGCATATCTGTCGTGTACCAGAAAATTTTGTTAAACTCTCAGGCGTCCCATCAGCGACCTGTCGAAGATATAAAGACAAATTTAATAGGGGACAATGTTCTTAATACCAATAATACCCCCTTGGATGTATCTGATTATCTCGTCGACCCTAAGGGTGGCGAGCCTATCCAGTTTTCTTTTGATAAGTTGTAGAACTAAATGTTTCCTTCATATGCCATGTAGTATATTTTTGTATGTTTTTGTTGATGTATACCATATTTTTTGGTATATAATACAGATGGATATTTTGTTAGTTTTCTCTCGTCTATTTGTATTGAAGGATATGGATTCCAAAAGTAATTTATCCAATTCTAAGGTAGACGATGAATATGTTTGTTTGGTTGGCAGTGGAAAAACCAACACAATTTTTCGAACCCATAAATATTTCATAACCTTAAAAAGGCTTAAGGTAATTTGAATACCATTTCAGGTTTGATTAGTTTGATAGATGGCTCCGGAAAACGTGTATCATTCTACCAGGTGGTATAAAATTAATTATAGAAGACGCCTTATATTCTACTAGATCCCAGAGAAATCTGTTGAGTTATAAAGATATTCGCGTAATAGTTACCACCTTGAAACAACAGATGAGCATAACATGGAGTATGTGTGTATTACTTCATCTGTTTCGTGCCAAAAGTGCATTATAGAGAAGCTTACGACTATCTCTTTTGGGTTATATCTTCTGAGAATTCGAGCTGTCGAATCTCATGTTGTCATTAACCATAAGTTTAATGATCCTGAATTGTTCAAGCTTTGGCATGACCGTCTTGGATACCCAAGTTCTACCATGATGAGTAGAATAATACAAATGCTCATGGACATACTTTACAGAACCTGAAGCTTTTGTTGAGCAAGGATATGAATTGTGTTGCTTTCTCCCTGGAAAACTGATTATAAAACCGTTTATTAGAAAAGTTATTTTTGAATCACCAACATTCCTGCAGAGGATATATGGTGACATTTGTGGGCTTGTCCACCCATATTATGGACCATTTCAATACTTTATGGTATTGATAGACGTATCTGGTAGATGGTCTAATTTCTGTCTACTATCAACAAGTAATGTCGCGTTTTCCAGACTACTTGCCCAGATTATTCGGTTGCGTGGCCATTTATAGACTTTCATATTAAGTACATTCGTCTTGATAGCGCTAGTGAGTTTACATCTAAGGATTTTGATGCTTACTTTCAGTTGATATTGATGTCGAACATCTTGTTGCACATGTGAATACTCATAGTGTATTAGCTGAGTCTTTTATAAAGTATCTTCAGTTAATTGCTCGACCCATGCTTATGCGGACTAAATTACCAGTTTCCGTTTGGGGGCATGCTATTTTGTATGCATCGGATTTAGTCCGACTTCGTCCAACTGCTAGCCATCAATTTCCCCCTTTACAACTTATTTTGGGGAATCAACCAAATATTTCGCATTTACGTGTTTTAGGTTGTGCGGTTTATGTACCTATTGCACCGCCACAACCGTTATTTACTTTTGTTTCTCTTATATGCGTTGCTAGTTATTTAGAAGTAAAACAACGTTTTGTTTACCAACGTCTATAAACGTTGCAAATTTAAATTAAGTTTCAAAAAAAAAATGCAGCAGATTTCTGCACCTGCATATACCATTCTAGACCTCAATCATGCATCTGCATACCAAGAACATTTCTAATCAACAAGTAATAGACGAATCAAAGGAATCACTCAAGGCTAGATAAGCGCATTTCAGTTACTTAATTTATTTGTCCATGAAGGATTTTGGGGATACTCCCAAGGAAACAACAAGAAAATCAAATTAGGGACAATAGTTAACTTGCTAAGTTTGACAAAGAGACATACATTAGAAAAGGTGATCAATCCTTCACCCTCGTCTACACCTTCAAGCTTTAGTAGTTGAGGAAATAAATTTTCTATCAGATCTACCAATTCTTCAACTTCTTAATCTTCCAAGCGTTTTTTACACGCTTCAATAGTCTGCTCACATGGACACAATAGCATGAAAAGATAATAAGTCCATTATTTTAATAAAACATCTTTCCATAGTCTAAAAATTCGGAGACACTAAATAAAAATGGACCGAAGTAGAAGAATCTGGGAAGTTTTAAGGTATCCAATCTAATATGAAGGTATAACATGTTTATCCTACACATGATGAGAAATTACGATTCCGCAATAGAGAGGCTATCACCTATGTTGTTACCCTACGAGATTGATGAATCTTAAAGATCTGTCATGTTTTGCCAATTTTGATAAAATGCAAGGGTTTAGAAAATCATGACTACTTGGTCAAATTTCAAACAATTAATACACTAACTTTAAAACATAGCCTAATTAAGGAACAAGATTTCAAATATCTATGTGAGGGGTTGGAAGTGCCTGTATAAAAATTCATGAGATAGCGGTTGACCGACTGCGAATCTTGAAATAATTAAAACTGAAAAACAGATCATAATTAAGAATCTATTCTTTTGTTTCTTTTTATGCTAAGTCTGACAACTTTATGTAAATCCCAATGGGGCGAGAAATCTTATTAAGACTCTCCTAACCACTTCATTTAGGGTTTTCTTCTGTGTAACTCCCATTGTTGCTGCCCCATGTCCCTTGGATGTTTTTTTTTACATGACATAAATATGAAAGATGACCTATTTTCCACTAAAGAAAAAATTTGCATGACCCTCCATCTCGCTATATCAATCTATTTATCTATCTAGCTTCTTTCTAGAAGCAGAATTGAAAGATTAATAGTGAAATATGTATCCTAAACAATCACAAGTTGGAAAAAATATACCACTATATGAAACAACGAGATTCAGTTGTATCTTTCAGCTTCCTATTACTCTCTACCAAATCATACCCAAAAGCTTATTTTCGTCACTGGTCCATGTAAGCAAATGTTACAGTTATACGGGGGTTTGAAATTTGAGGACACCTGCATTTAACATAAGCAAATAATGTTAAGTTTATTACCATGTCATTGCAACTAAAATAAGTGTATTGAATGAGTTGTTGATTGATCGTATCAGTTTAATAATCCAATTAAGTTTTAAAATTGCTCAGGTTGGCTTTAACAACGATTGGAATCTTCACGACCTTGATAATATAAATAAATAGTCATCCTCTTAGTAACGTAGTTTTGAAAGAAAATATATTGTAATATGAGGAGCGACCTTCTCTATTGCTTGAAAATACAGAAAGATAGCCTGGAGGAACACATAGAAGTTAGGAATAGGCACCGTGAGTTTTGCCTCGGGTGCCGCTATTAATTGATTGGATAAGTGAAAAAATGAAAAAATGAAAGAAAAAATTAATTACAGACAAACTACCCTGAGAGAATATTTCATTGCTAGTTGAAATTCGAATCATAAAATAAATCAGTACACTACATATTAATACGATTAACCTATCTTTCTTCCATTACATAAAAAGTGTGTATCCTAAAAGAGTGAGAAAGATAATGTATCTTTCTGAGTTTATTATCATTGAATGAATCTGTTTTCTTTGATTTACAATTGATTTGTTTACAGACGTTTTATACTTACATGACAGTGCTACTAAACCACGCATGTTGTACACACCTGGTTTCCTAACGGACAGTCACGTGAACTGCTGACAGACCCATGTGAAGACCCATGAGAACGATAGCTAGTCTGTGACCTGTCCAGTCTATTATCCCCCCTCAAGATCATGGGTTGAGAAACAATTGTGAGCTTGCTTCGGAGAGTATCAAATATGGGAACAGGAAGAGCCTTTGTGAAGATGTCATCTATCTATTGCAGGGTATGAACATGATAGATCTCAAGCGCTCGATCATGAACCAGTTCACGCACAAAGTGATAATCAAGATGGATATGCTTCATTTTGGAATGCTGCACCGGGTTTGAGGCTAAGTTGATAGAGCTAATGTTGTCACATCCTAGTTTTGGAACTCCTGTTGGGTGGTAATGTAAGTCTTGAAGAAGATAACATAGCCAGACAAGTTCTGCCGCTGTATGAGCTAATGTTCGATATTCTGCTTATGTGCTTGAGCGAGCAACTGTTGTTTGCTTTCGAGATGACCAAGAAACTATATTTGAGCCCAAATAGATACAATATCCTCCTGTTGATCTTCGGTCATCAATGGAGCCTGCCCAGTCCGCATCTGAGAACTCAGTGAGAGTCGTTGTTCCCTTTGTAAACAGCAGACCATGATGAAGAGTGCCTTTTAAGTAACGAAGTATACGCTTGGCTGATTCTTGTAGAACTTTGATGTCAGAAGCAATATGCTAATTTGCTCCACTATCTTCTATCCACTATTCTTCTTCAAAAATATCTGCTTCTGCTAGCATTGCATTCAAGTTAGAAGGAGGTGCTCTGCCTTGAATAGGTGAAATTGAGCCTTTGAGCACATGTTGTTGCTATATGTCCTGGTGAGTTGCATATTTGACAGACTGTTTTGTCTCCAGAAGATGAGCCTCTGACATAGTTAGATCTTAGAAAGAAAGATGGGTTTGGATATCTTGGACCATTGTAGGGAACTCTATTGTAACCTCTAAAAGATCCTCTAGAACTAGAGTAGTGATCTCTTGCATATCCTCTTCCATTATTAGCAAGAAATGCTTTAGCAGATTGTTCTTCCTTTTGTAATTTTTATCTGTCAGTAATGAGTGATTCTTCACTAATAAGATTGTTATGCAGTTCAATGCATGTTACTGGTGGATTCATGTGACGCATTGATGTTGCAAATGGAATATAATCTTTATTAAGAGCTTTGAATGTTATTACTACTAATTCCTTATCAGACACTATTTCTCCAGCCAAAGCCAATTGATCAGTTAAAAACTTGATTTCATTGATTAAAGATGAAATTGACTTTGTACCTTGGATGATAGAGAGTAGCTTTTTTCTTAATTGGATGAAATGTGTAGAAGAAGCTTTACCGAATCGTTCTTCTATGTTCTTCCACAGTTCAGCAGAGGTTTTTGATCTTGAAAAATATGGAATAACTGACTCTGAAATTGTTGAGTGGATCCACGTAATAATAGTTGAATCTTCACCCAACCAATCCGTATATAATGGATTCTCAATCTCATTTTGTTGATTTCTTGGACTTGTAAATTGCTGAGGACATGCAAATGATCCATCAAGAAATTTCTTGATCTTGAATTTTTGAATCACCGAATTCATCAAATTCTTCCATGTAAGACAGTTATCCTCCTTAAGTTTTAGCTGTATGAAGTTTGTGAGTTGACTCAAGGGTACTTTAGAAAGATAATTTGATGATGAATTTTCCATTGAATTAGAAGTAAAAGATGAATCAGGAAATGTTCCGATCATTAAAAAGATGAAACAAAAAGTGTCTTAGAATGAAGAATCGATTTGAAGCAGAAAAAGTAGAGAGATCACTAGAAAAATTTGATCAAAATCTTGATCACCTGCTCTGATACCATAAAAGAGTGAGAAAGATAATGTATCTTTCTGAGTTTATTATCAATGAATGAATCTGTTTTCTTGATTTACAATTGATTTGTTACAGACGCTTTATACTTACATGACAGTGCTACTAAACCACGCATGTTGTACACACCTGGTTTCCTAACGGACAGTCAGGTGAACTGCTGACAGACCCATGTGAAGACCCATGAGAACGATAGCTAGTCTGGTGACCTGTCCAGTCTATTATATCCACTCAACCACTGAAACTTTCTAACTGTATTATACAAAGTCGTAATCATATCCAAAACAAAATCCAAATCATGATGCGCCAGGTCGATTGTGATTAGGGTGCATCTAATTCTAAAATAAGCAGTTCTTCACAAACTTAAGACTCCTAAAATGAGAGATTTACTTGATATTCTCTTACATATGCTAGTAAAGAAAGACGATACTACAAATTAAAGTATGGATTTGCATCTGATTCGAGTATATCTAATTTCCACGAAAAAATCAAATTTACAATATACGTGTTTTGGGGTACTTAAAGAGTCTCTCGATGCAACATCAGTTTTCATCTTACCTTGTATGGTGAGGTTGATCTTGACCTTGACTTTGTTCTTGATTTTGACCTTGGCTTCGACCTACAAGTTTCATTGTGCATTCTAAATCGCATCCACACAAGATAACATAAGAAACTTGGCAACATATGATCTTGAAATAATTGCACATAAGTAATATATGAAAAACTTACTTGACAAGAGTTACAGACCTAGATCTTGATGTAGATCTAGATACATGTCCTTCTCGTTCCAATGAGTTGCTGCCAAATAAGAGCAAAGAAGAAATCAAACTCAAAGTTCAGGTTTTAATCATTTGAATATCAAAATTTTCAGGGTGGCGTAAGAGTTCTGAGTAACTTATGTAATTATCTTACATAAAATTTTTACAAGAAAACATTTTGGTTTCCTATGAAGCAACAAAGAAGTCTCACACTTGAGACACTGTTGTCTTGTCAGCAGTCAATAACATCGAAGTTCATAAATGATAGAATAAAACTCAGTTTTTCCAAGAGTCATACCTCCGCTTTCCACTTCTACTACGATTGCGGCTACGACTGGAACTGAGGCTACAGCTGCAACTACAGATTGAGCTACGAGTTCTAGATGGACTGTTTTCATATGCCTTCACCTACACCAGAAGGAAAACGACTTGATTATCTTGTTGGTAATGTTTATATAACAAAAATCTAAGGTTTACATGAAGGCTCCATTTGTTAATATTTTAATTAAGTGGCTATTGACCTGCCTGAAACTGGTTATATGACCTTATTTCATCTATTAAATTGAACACATTTTGTAGAAAAGAATAAGCAAACCTCCATTATTGGTATCAACGAAAAAAAGTACACTATAAGCCTGTACGAGAACTCTTAAACCAACATGACTCCAAATTGAATTTCTTCACTTTCATCAACACAAACCGAATGAATCCGATTCATTGCCAAAACTCTGTATGAAGTGAAAATGATTTATATCAACCTCAAACCCACAAACCTTACTCTGTATGACAACCCAAATCATTACCAAAAATACAACTTTGTATGACAACCCTGTTCATTACTAGAAACCCAACTCTGTCAGAATCATTACTACAAAGACTAGCAAGTTTTAATAATCTCTTTATGAGAAATCTGATATCACCAAAGAACAACCAAAACTATTGTCTCTTTTTTTTGAAACAACATCTAAATCAACAATCAATTTTTTATTGATTGATAAAACCAGTAATTAGGTCAAAATCAAACATGATATAAGAAAAAAACAACAAAGTTAGGGTTTACACCTGATGATAAACCAACTGTTGGCTAGTAGATCATAGTAGAAACAAAACAATCAACTATCAGACTAATTGCTAATTTTTGATTCCAATAACAAAAAAATAATTAGGGTTACGAAAATTTCAGAGTGCAAAAATGTACAAATATGACTTTCTAGTATATGGGTTTTGTTTAGAGTATCAAGATTTAGAAGTGAAGGTCTTGATTTTTGGTTTTTATGGTGAAATCATGGAAAATTAAGAGTTCTTCTTTTAATGTCTGCAATAAAAAAGGGGGGGTTGAAAGAGGGAGAGAAAAAGAGAGAGAGAGACGAGTCTGTAATAAAAGAAACAAGTTATTTCTCTTTTTAATGTCTGAAGAGCATAATAAAAAAGAATAGAAACTAAAATAATATCGAATGTTTAAGTTTAATGGAGGAGAAGTACTGATTCATCTGGGGGGAAATAATTTAAGATTCAAGTTTGAGAGGGAAATGAATTGTTATGTGAAAAAAAAAGATGGAGAAATTGGAGGGAATGAATTCTCATTTTTTCTGAATTTTTTTTGAATTAAAACTAAAAATAAATTAAATGAAAAAGTAGTAATAAAACCCCTCAAATAACATATATATTACAATTATGCTATGATTTGAAACGTTTATAAACGTTGAAAATCCGTTTCTCCATTATTTTGAGATAATTCATATTTTAAACAATGGATCTCGTTGCTTTTATGTTTGGAACGTCTATATCGTTGCAAAGCTAAAAATCAAAACGTTGCAAATTAGGTCATATGGTGCAGTGGAGGTGCTTTCTGTTTGCTATATATAGAAAAGTGAGAGCAAAAAAAAGGGACATCTAGGTTTGGGGGATGGAAAGGTGGAGATAAGTAAGTCTGGAGAGGACCGAAGAGAAAAAAGAAAGAGTTTTGGTTGGTGGCTGTGAAGGTGGAGTTTCGCATCAGACAGGAAAAAAGGTGTTGCCGGCTGGAATAACAGACAAGACAAAAAGGGTTTAATCTGTTTCTCACACCTTTTTGTTATTTCTTTTTAATGGGTTTCGAGAAACTCGTCACCATGTCTTGCTAAGCTTTGTAACTAGGGTTTTATGTTGAAACCATTTGGAGTTTTAGGCTATTTGAATTGAATAATTTAGCAACAGACTATTATGATTTGAATAAATTAATTCTTGATTTTTGTTTATTGATCTAATGATAAAATTAGTTGTTGCTTCACCGGTTCTCTACGGTACAATAACATATGCGCGTAATCGATAATTTTACAAATGTATTTGTCTCATTATCTGATATTCCATGCTTTGATTAAATTCTTTGATGGAGTATGCTTAGAAGAGCCAAGTATTATTTATGAACCTATATTTAATTTCGTATAATTTTCTCGCTGATGCAATTTGATAGTGCTTGCTTGAATTTAGTTTTTTGATGTGCTATGCTTAGGGTATACTAGTGATATTTGTGACTCTATACATATAATAGGTGATGTCGATAGAACGGACAGTAGAAAAATATTCAGGAGTTATATTTCTTTTCAGTAATTAAATATAAATAGTGGTGGATACTATAAACCCTGGTTACCGACTCTCTCGTTGGTTTTAGTTTATTGGTTTAGTTAATTTATTTATTTCATTCGCAGTCCTTAAAATCCAAAATCAACTTTTGTGATTAATTAGTTTGTTAAAGATATTGATTGAAGTATTGTCCCCGCTTCTTGTGGGTTCGACCCATATTTGTCACTTCTACATAGTTAGACGTAGTGCGATTGCGGTTATTATATAAATAGGTATTCCAAAATCCTATCATGATATCTTTACATCTAAATTTGCAGATTGTCATTTTGATGAAACCGTTTTCTCGTCGTTAGCGGGAGAAGGTAAGCCGTCAGAAAAACGGCGTGAAATATCTTGGAACGCACCAAGTTTGTCTCATCTTAATCCTTTCACGAATCAATCTGAAATTAAAGTGCAAAAGATTATACATCTGTAAAATATTACAAATCAAATGCCTGATGCATTTACTGATACTGGTCGAATTATAAAATCGTATGTGCCTGCTAGAAATACTCCAGCTCGGACTGATATACCGGCAGGACAGTTGGGAGCTCAGAGGAAAACGAATTATCAAAGGCACGCCTGAAGCGTGGACGACCAGTTAGATCGAAATATTATGTCCCTCAAAAGAGGAAGAGCCAATATGTCTCGATTAAAAACAGCGCTCCTAAAGAGGCTATAGATAATGATCCAGAAGAGACTATCAAAGAACGACACATTTTCTCTGATGAACCTTCTGAAGAGGATAAAGTCTCGACTGAGACCTAGATACCTATGAATGAGGAAATTTCGATAAATTACGCATGCGACATAGAAGTATGGGATCGGAATACAATAGTTTTCGGCGATATATTTTCATTCTCAGTAGCTACTGAAATTGCCACAGATAAAAATGACATTGAACCACACTATATATAGGAATGTTGACAAAGAGACAATTGGCCGAAATGGAAAGTGGAAATCAAGATGAATTATATTCTCTCGTTAAATACAATATTTTCGGGCCCGCAATCCAAACACCAGAAAATGTGAATCTTGTATATTACAAATGGGTGTTTGTGAGAAAGCGCAATGAGAGAAATGAAGTCGTTCGCTATAAAGCGCGACTAGTGGCAAAGGATTTCCTACAGAAACCTAGGATTGACTATGAAGATACATACTCCCATGTTATGGATGCAATTACCTTTCAATATTTAATAAGTCTGGCAGTCTCTGAAAGGTTTGACATGCATCTAATGTACGTGGTCATTGTGTATCTATATGGCAAGCTAGATACAGACATTAACATCAAACTTCCGTAAGGATTCAAGTTACCTGAAGGGAAACCACGTCATATGTATTCACTTAAACTAAATAGAGCTTTATACGGGTTAAAACAGTCCGGGCGAATGTGGTATAATCGCCTCAGTGAATACTTAATAAAAGAGAGATGTGTGAATAATCCTATTTGCCCTTGTGTGTTTATTAAAAGGATAAAATCTGGAAGTGCAATAATAGATGCGTATGTAGATGTCATCAACTTGATTGGGACTCCTGAAACTCTCCAAAGAAATTGAATGCTTAAAGAAGGAGTTCGAGATGAAAGATCTCGGTAAAACAAAATTTTGTCTTGTCCTACAACTTGAGCCTTATAAGAGTGGAATTCTTGTCCACCAATCCACTTATAGAGATAAAATCTTGAAGCGTTTCAAGATGAATGAAGCGTATCCGCTTAGCACCCCAATGGTTGTTAGATATCTTGACCCTGAAATAGATCCATTTAGCCCTAAAGAATATGGAGAATCACTCCTTGGTTCAGAAGTGCCATACTTGAGTGCAATTGGGGATTTGTATACTGAGATCAATGTACTAGGCCTGACATTTCTTTTGCAGTAAATTTGCTATCCAGGTATAGTTCTACGCCAACCAAACGACATTTGACAGGGGTAAAACAAATTTTTTGTTACCTTCACGGTACTACTGACATGGGTTTATTTTACTCGAAAGATTCTCTATCTTGTTCACAGATAACAGGGTATACAGATGTTGGATACCTGTCAGATCCGCACAAAGGAATCTCTCAGACAGGGTATTTTTTACCAGTGGTGGAACTGCGATTTCATGGTGTTCTTGCAAGAAGAGCATACCGGCTACATCCTCAAACCACTCCGAAATAATTTCTCTTCATGAAGCAAGTAAAGAAAGTGTGTGGCTGCGTTCATTAATCAAGCACATCAGAAGCTCTTCCGGTCTAACTTCCATAACCAGTACGCCAACATAATTTGTGATGACAACTCAACATGCATAACACAAACTAAAGAGGGCTACATCAAAGGTGATAGAACGAAGCATATTTCACCAAAATTATTTTATTCTCACCACCTCCAGAAGAACAACGAGATTGATATCCAGAAGATACAATCCTGTAAGAATTATGTTGGTTTATTCACCAAGTCATTGCCAATAAAAGTCTTCTGGAAGCTATTTTATGGAATTGGAATGCGCCACATGTACAAGCATACAAGTTAACATAGATTTTGTTCAAAGGGAGTTTTGATTTTGGACTATAAAGCGTTGTACTCTTTTTCCTTCGTCAAGGCTTTGTCCCACTGGGTTTTCCTTGCCAAGGTTTTAACGAGGTATCATATGCGTGTCCGATACTGCTCTAAGATGTTTTGTTATACTTTTTCTCATTCGTCCGGGTTTTATCCCATTGGACTTTCCGGTAATGTTTTAACGAGACAACACTCTTAGAATGGTGGTTCAAGGGAGAATGTTGTGTAAACACGCTTTTGTTGATGACCCACCATTTTAGAGTCGAGAACGATCCAGTGTTTATTGGATTTACTTTTAAAATAAAAACCAAACTTAGATAAAGTATAAGTTAGTTTACTTAAGAGTTAAGTACATCGACACGTTGTCTTTGTAAAGATTTACTGTATCATGCAGGTCCCTTTATAAATACGGCATTGGATCATTTTGTTGTAGGTGAAAAAAAGAACTTCAGAAATGAGATTCTCTTTACTTGTCACCTACGCATTTTCTTTTAGAGTTAGTAGAGCTTGTGGTTGCATACATTACCACTGCTATATATATATATATATATATATGACCTTATACTCTATCTTTACTATTACTGTGAACTAAATTAAATCATTAAGTTTGTTAGTGATCAAGTAAACTTGTAGTATATAAAAACAAGTGTATTATTTGACAGGCATCTGTTGGATCAACAAGTCCCTATTTTTATTGATGTCCCGTAATAGAACAGTAAAGTTACTTGGTGAAGATACCAGTAGTGAATTCGAAATTCGCACTAAATATTTATGCGATACACAAAAAAAAAAAAACCAAGACCCTACTATGATTAGGCATTTTTTGAATCATGTGTCGAGGCATACATAAATTTTTTAAGGCACACCTAATAAAGGCAAAACAGAGTCATTAGGTTACAAAACTCCACCATCCCTTACCAACCGTTTTTTATAATGACAATTATATCTTTACTCAATTAGTGTTAATGTTAATAATTAGATGCTAATAGTAATAATTAATAAAATTTTTTTTAAAACAATTGGTAATGTTTGATAAATTTATTAGTGGTAAATTAGTAGAGAAATCATATTTGTGTGAGAGAGTTGGGGGTTTTTGAAAGGAAGAATAAGAAGTGAAAAAAAAACTTAGGGTTTTTATGATTTTTGTGATTTTTGAGACTTTTGTGATTAAATTGACAAATGGGTGATTGAAATGATAAAGGAGAATTTTCATCTCGTAAACCCAATATAATACACATCAAACTCAAACTCAAACTCAAACTCAACCAAAACCTCAAGATGATGATTTTTATGATCCAAATCCAGAAGATGAATACACTGATGAGGAACCTTATGCTAACAATACACAGGTATAATTGTAGACGATTTTTAATCAACTTTTTTAGGTTGAATTCATCAAGAGATCGTTTTTTTCAATTTCTAATCTTGGGTTCGGTTATAAAATTATCAACCGAACTTAACACGCGAAGAACAATATAGCTGGTTATTATAAAGTCGGACCTCAGTTTGAAAATTAAATGTTAAGTTCGGCTAATTCGTAATTTTGTTGTTATTACCCGAACTTGTAAAATGTCAGGTTCGGCTAATTACTACTACTACTACTATTATCAGCCGAACCTAACATAGTTTGGTTCATAATTTGCGAACTCTAGTGTAATATTCGCTTATAAATTTGTTTTTCATTATCATCCGAACCTTGTAGTGTAAATTGATTTAACAGACAAGTCATGGGTTCGGCTACAAATTTGTACTAGAACTATTACTATCCGAACCTGACATAGTTTGGTTTATAATTGGCGACCTCCAGTGTGATGTTACAGTTTTACCTCTTTTTCTTACTCCTTAAAGTTACAGTTTTACCTCCCTCTTTGGTTTGGTTCCTAACACAAAGTAGAAAGTGTAATTAGTACATCAAACATATAAAGTTCGGTTAATAATAAAAGAGTTCGGCTAAACAATGACAAAAGTTCGGCTACAAATAACATGGTTCAGCTGATAATTATACAATTCGACTGAAAATATTGCAAAATCAAACCAGCTGAACTTCAATGTTGAACCTCAGGTTAATGTTCGTTGATGCGTCGGAAAACCGACTTTGTTTTACCGCAAGCGCACAGTGTCGAAAGATGTAGACAAAAACAAATACGGTTCGTTCCCACGAGGAGTTTGGATTAAAATATTTTTTTGGGTTTTTTTATAAAGAATTTAATTAACTAATGAATTAAGATTATTTAATAAAGTTTGAAAACAATAAGTGGAAAACATTAAGGTTCCGGGAATCCGTTGTAGATTAGGGTTTAATTGCGTTCGTCACATAGGGTCACGATTTCAAAAAGAATTGTTTGTTCTCAACCTAAAGTAGAATTTCAAAGTACTAAGTATATGGGGAATAAACAGTCAAAGAATATTCATAAAACAATTTCAAACAAGGTTTCAACGAGTCCTTCAAACAATGGACCATACATGGCATAGAACATGAAAAATTATCGAGAAGGTAAAACGCTGAGAGAGTGACAAATTAATAATATTTTAGTTCATACAGTAAATAACCCTAGTTTCGAAACACAAATAAAACCATCTCTACAAGTTCATCCTTTCGCCCTAACAAAGGAATTAGCCCAACATGGCTTTCTTAAAAACCATGAAAATTAATTAAGAAAATAATACAAACTAACCCTTTTCAGTGTTCCTCCGACTTCGTCAATTCTGTCCGAAAGTCTCTTCTGAATGTTCTGTCTCTAATCCGTATCTATCTTCTGTCAAAGCCTATTCTCTGTATATTCAAGTATATCCTTTGTATCTACGTGAGGGTCTTCTATTTATATAGAGAAGTCACCGCATATGCCCTTGTTTTGGAGTTTCACCTTGATTAGGAAACTTGTCAACCCATCGATCAATTTTCTTTCCGTGTAAGAAACGGATTCAATCACCGACTATCCTAACAAATTTCTGTGTGAAACAAGGCTTGGTTCTTGTTTGGATTGCCGCTCAAGTACCAACTGACAATCCTCCTCGACTTAAACTCATTTTGCAACCATCAACCATCAACCAATCACTGAGATTCACTTTGCCATCATCAACTCAATCAAATGCCATCCAACCATCACGAGCTTTCTGCTCGACTTCTACATAACCAACAGACTCGAACAACCTCAATCATCAACACTACAAGCCGAGTTCACCACCAACAGCTTCATACCTTCAACTTCTCTTATTCATCCTACTGCCATGTTCTAACCACCATTCGAATCTCATCAATATCTCAGCATCACTTCACTGCCATACTCGATCATTAATAAAATTGCCATTAATTTCTCTTGAGCTCACCACAGACTCGACTGTCAGCAACCATTCACTGCTGCCATTAAAACCCATCAGCGAACTTCAATAATGGCAGCTACCTTTATCTTCGAACTGCCATCTTATCCAATCCCGATCATTGCCATTGTAGCAGAGATGATGATCACCATCTTCCAGCACCATGATCAATCATGAGCATGACTCATCACCCAAGTTGAACTCCCTTCTCTGCTGGAAGAAACATCAAGCTTAACCCCATACTGATTCTCCATCATCATCATCGATCATTAACTGCCAACATTAATGCTCGAGTTCTATTTGCCATCATCGCTTCCATCACAAGCCAGGATAACCATCATCCCTCTTGAATCACCATCAACAGACCCCATCATCATTTGATCACGATTATGATCAATTCTCATGATTTGAATTAGGAGAAAAATGGCGCCCTTAATAACTTTAAAAATCTGGCAGCCCTGAGTAATAGTGCGGGTGCCCATAACCATATTTGAATTCTGCTGGCCCTTAGCTTATGAAGGGGTGTAAATAGTAACCTCCTAGTAAATGACCAATTTTCCCTTAATTCTTGTTTTGCTCGTAACTTTCTCATACGAAGTCGGAATGACCTTGTTCTTTCGCCGTTGGATTCGTAATTTAATTTTCTACAATATGGAGGGTAGAAATCCTAGACTAGACTGAGTTCCACTGGGTATTTAGAAATTCTTCTCTTGTAAAGCTCCATTTCACTTGTTTCCGAGATGTAACCTAATAAAACAAATAAAATACGAAAGTAATAATAACACACGGTAATTCACATAAAATATAGCAAATAAGTATACGGAAATGATACTCAAAATGTATAAATTATGCACTTATCATTCGTCTACTAATGGGACACCTAAATTATTGGCCGAACCAAGAAGTATCAAATTTTTGTAATTCAAGTCAAAAGTTCGACTGAAAATATTGCAAAATCGAAACACCCGAACTTTAATGTTGAGCCACAGAGTAATTGATGCTACTAATAGGACACCTCAATTATTAGCCTAACCAACAAGTAGCAAATTTTTGTATCTCAAGTGAAAAGTTCGGCTGAAGATATTGCACAATCGAAATAGCTGAATTTAAGGTACTCTGAACTATAGCCTTGGTTCGGCTAAAAAGTAATTTTAGAAAGAGCAACCGAATGTTCTTCTGTTTCATGAAAACTAATAACTATTGTAGGTTCAGATATTATATCCTAGGGTTTTCGTGATAATTAGCCGAACTTAGATCTGAAACCCTAAAAACATCTATTAAATCCTACTCAATCGATCAAACAAAACAAAAACAATGTAAAACAAGATGGGTTTGTATTAAATACCTTTTAATATATATTTTCGAGCAATTTTTTGTTTGATTTCGCTTTCCAAACTCGTTCAATCCACTTTGTGCTTCACTTACTTGAGTACTTGGTTGATTGAATTGGGTTCTAATTATCAAGATCTGGAAGTAAATCTCTAGCGCAACGTATCGTTCTACTTGGTGGTTGCATTTTATAGTTGTGATTTTAATCGAAGATCAAAAAGTTTTATGAATAAACTATTAATCATTGCCGGAAAAAAAATTGAACGAGGAAGAAGAAGAATAGGTTCGGCTAAAAAAAAATGAGAAGAAGAATAGTTGACTGATTTTGAATTTGATTTGTTTAGGTTTATGTTTTTGATTTTTTTGAAGAGTATTTATGTAAGTTTAATTATATAAGGATAACATAGTAATGACTCTCACAAGTAGGGACACCTATCACGGATAGGACATCCCTTATAAAAAAAAACTAGGTGGTGAGCAACGGATGAGTGGATGCGGATTTGGTACCATCCGCGTCCAATCCAACAAAATGACGGATTTTAGAAAACGCCCGCGTCCAATCCATTACCCAACGTGTTTGAAACCCGCAGGTGAATGGATGAACCAGATGGATGCAGATGGGTTGACGGATGTCTCCGTCAGTCCAATGTTTCTAAGTTTCTTATCAGAAAACCAAATACACTTTTTATAACCACTAGTAATACCGTGAAATAGAACAAATTTGGAGAAAAAACTTTTTTCCATCATTAACTCCTTTTTCCCTTCTTGATTTAAAAAAGGGACATGATAATATCTAACTCAATTTCATAACTTGAAATGCAATATTCTATACTGACTTGCACGTTGCAAAGTCTAAATTAAGATAAACGAAATCATCGGAAGTTGAAACACGTGAGCGCAAAAAAGTACTCTTATCCAAATAATTAATTAGCTGAACCTAATTTTATATAGAACAATTTTGCCTAACTAATTTTTTGAGGCATGTGGTTGAAAGCTGTACAAAGGTCGAATTCTAGAGCTTTTGGCCCCACTTGAGAGAATATAGACCAATAGGATTCGTGGGTTTTGAAATTTTTTTGGTGTTTTTTGCTACACAAAAAATAGGGTAGGTGATGAGTACCTTCCAAAAGATCATACAAAATCCTAATCCAATCTTCACTCGCGCCTTTCCACCTCCCTATTCTCCCTACTCTTTTTTTCTCTCATGAAACCCTAAACGACAAATAAAATTCTTCTTCTTCTTCCTTTCTTCATTTTCTTTATCGACCATAGCCTTCCAGTCCTCACCTCCTCACGTTACTTGTTTTCATTCCTTCTTCTTAATTCTACCTATTAATTACTTTTCCATTTTATTTTGATTACGGGGTTTTTCTGTTCTATTCTTATTTTTTCATCATCTTATTTTTATTTTGATTTTGCAGGTGAACTTTATTAACAGTACCATACTACCATGCTTTGATTTTGCATGTCACAGTTAATAAAAAAGGTTTGGGTTTGTACCATAGTTATGAAAAACATGAGGAGGTCGCATGAGGAGCACATATGGTCGAGATTTAGTAAACAAATCTCTCCCTCACCAGCCATTTTTGGCTCGCATCTTTCAATAATAAAGTGACTTATTTATTATGAATCAGGTAAATTCTAATTCTATGATGATTCCATCTATCAATAATTTAATCAATTGATGAAAATTAGGGTTGATTGATTTTGTAAATTAGGTGGTTTGATTTAGAAATTTAAGGTTGCTTAGATGATTATATTGCTTTTGTTTGTTTGATTTCACATTTGGGTTTAATTTTGTATATTAGGTTAATGGAACATAATCTTTGCTCTGTTTTTTTTTCTTTTTTCTTTTTTAATTTAGTAGTATTCCATGTGGGTACTAACTTTTATATCTCTTTATTTTGGTTGTGTATTGCAAGGATATTTTTCTTAACATAATAAAGAGAATAATGGACACAAGCAGGGTAGCAGCAAGGATTTTATACACTTTCTTTTGGAGTCACAAAGAAATATGATTTCAAAGCATAAATAACTATGACTCAGCTCAAGGCCTTGCTACAGGTATGTAATTATTGTCATGTCTTAGGTCATTTTTTCTTTTAAGCAATATACTAAAGGTACCTTAAGTTTTCTTTCTCATTTATTGATAAGTGCATGATTTATACGTTTATAGTATCAATTCCATGCTAGTTTTAACTATAATTCTTGCATATTATCTTGTTATTACTTTGGTTTTTATTTTATTTGTTTCTTTAGGTGAATCATCCGAAAATCAATGGAAATTATGTTGAAAAGAGATAAGAAGAGAAAAGGGTTTATTCTGGAGCAAAACTGAGAAGTTAGAGCTGAAAAGTACACTTTTTATAGTGGAAATCCAGATCCACTTACGACTAGAAAAGCTAGAAAAGCTAGTCGAAGACCTGGGAAGAGAATGAGAGTTTCTTCAGATTTATGACTGGGAAATCATTTCAACCCAGCTGTAGAAGAGTAATGTTCGAGAGAAGTGTCATGGTCAGATTTACGTCTAGAAAACATTCTCAACCTGGCCGTAGAAAAGTGGAAGTGTTGAAATATGAATTCCAAATTCATTTACGGTTGAGTCTACATCCAAGCTAGCCGTAAAATGTGATGAAGAGATATAAAGACTTTGAAGACACCATCTCGTAGAGGACGAAGAGACGAAGCCAACGAAAAAGAATGAGGTCATGGACGTCGGATGAAGGATTTATGGACAAAACAGTGAGGGAAGAAAGTAAGTTCCATTCTCAGTTACGGACAGGAAACCCAAAAACCTAACCGTAAGTGACCCTGGAATTGGCCAAAACGTCAATTTTACTTAAGGCTTGTTCGTGGGAGGAAACCTAGCCGTAGCCAAAAGTGTTTGTTGCGAAATTGGACTTCTAAAAAGAGAAAAACCAATCCCGGAAAGATTGTAATCCCTAGATATGATGAGTATTATATAAGGAAACTCCCAAGACATTAAGAAGATATCTTTAACACCTTTTACATAACTTTGCAAGTCTTGGAGGAGATCAACAACACCAAAAGAGGAGAAAGCTAGGGTTTCTGAGCGGTTCTATTATCGTAACAATTTCTTAATTAATTTATTATATGTATAACATGGATGCGTCTACATCCATTAGTAGCTATAAACCTAATTGATTGAGGATGAATTCTAACTTCTAGACATGATTTGCGTTATTATAAATGAATTTATTTTGAAGTTTTTCACATGATTATCATTTGTTTTTACTAATATGAGTGTTTACGCTTGATTGATAGATTGTTTAGGTGGCCAACTAAATTGATTTATTAATTAGTCTAAAGCTAGTAAGAGTTGCTTATCCGTAATTGTATCATAACATCTTATCTAAGTAGAGAACATGAGACCTTACAAAGGGATTCTGTGGAGAAATCGCGTGTAAGAGCAACACTAGAAAGTGGACCGAGCGTACTGAGTCTAAGTACTATGATTAAACCTAAATTCAAAAACTTTAAAGCATTCAATTGAGTTACATCTTCTAAGCGAACCTAAAGGTGGCTCAGCCGAATAGAATCCGGTAACTAAACATACCTGTTATCTGGTGATATAAGAAGTTTTGGGGATAACTAAGTATATCTTCTATTCTACGGGTGGTGATAATCTGTGATGAATGAATAATAGATGAGTATACTAACTCAATGAGTGTTTAGCAACGAAGAAGGATTCCTTGATCATATTTCTCTCCATTGCTTGCATCTTAATCACTTTTACTTGATGTGTTAGTTAATTTCAACCTTAAACAGACCCCCTTTTGTGGCATTTGATAACTAGAACACCTCGCACCTCGTGGGAACGAACTCTATTTACTGATATATTAATTATTAGTAAAGTAGAAGATAAAAGAATTAATTTGTGCACCTACGACACACATCAAATATTAGCGCCGCTGCCGGGGAGCAGTTGGTTTTAGTTGTTATTTATTTTCGTTTATTTTAGTTTTTAGTTTTTAACTTTTTTTTTTTTAGATATTTTTGGTTTCAGGTGCTTAATCTCTGGCACCTAAATGTTGGGATTACCGAAGGTGCGGAATTCAAACTCGAAAGGGGACAGTACTACAAGAACCTCAATTTTTGCTACAAGATCCACCTTTAGCATAGATGGGTGGTCCTCAACATCTAGAGAAGAAGTTACAAGAGTTGACCTCTCCATGTTTAAATTCGCAACCACTGTGTATTAACATAGTTGCGGCAGTGGAACTGAAGTCGAACCTAATTCATAATTTGTCGAAGTTCAAGGGATTTCCAAGCGAAGATCCGAACCGTCATCTTCAAGTATTTCAGCACAAGATGACATGTCTTAGGCAAGGTAACGAAGACAATGATAAGGCTATGCGCAAGCCTTCCCATTTTATTTAATAGATCTAGTAGAAGAGTGGTTGTATTACCTTCCTCCAGTGGTTGTATTACCTTCCTCCAAGAACTAGAAGGCAAGTTGAAGAACCACAACAACAAGAAGGTTAGTGGTGACTTAGAAAAGGAAGTAGAGGAAGAAACGTGCCAAAGGAAAATCCAATCTCAACCGAACAACCTAAGGACATAGTTCATACCTTTGCCACACCACCTCCTTTTCCTAGTCGTTTTACCAAATCCAAGAAAGAAGCTCAAGATAAGGAGATCATTGATATCTTCAAGAAGGTGCAAATCAACATCCCATTTACTAAAGTCATTAAAACTATGCCTAGATATGCCAAGTTTTTAAAGGACTTGTGTACAAAGAAGGATAGGTTGATTCCTAATAAAGTCATTAAGGTGGGCGAGAGTGCTACAACTATGTTGTTAAAGAAGATACCTGCAATGTGTAAGGATCCTGGAGGCTTTACGGTGCCAATTACTATTGGTACTAAGAGGTTTGAGCGTGATTTTCTTGATTTGGGATCTTCCATAAGCGTTTTGTCAGCCGATATTTATGATTCTTTGAATCTTGGACCTTTAAAAGAGATAAGGATTACCATTCAATTAGCAAACAAGTCCAATATAAAGGGGATAGTGGAGGACGTGTTAGTTCAAGTGAATGAGTTAATCTTTCTGGTTGATTTCTATATTGTGAATACGCATAACGGAGAAAAGAGTTCATCTACTTCGTTATTACTTGGGAGACCATTCATGAAAACTACAAAGATGAAGATTGATGTTAGTGGTACACTCACTATGGAATTGATAAGGAGATTATTCGCTTCAACCTATTTGAAGCCACGCGTTATCCTAGTGATGTTACTCCGTTTTCTCTGTCGATGTTATTGTTCGCTAGCACATCAAATGTTTGATTTGAACAGTGAAGATGAACTTGGCGTTGTGTTGCGTAATAGCATTGAATTGGACGTTCACGGGCAGCCAAACTTGGACGTTGACTTAGCCAAAGAGCTAGTGGAGATGTGTGGTGCTTTAACGACACTACAAGAAGCTCAAATGGGTAATATTTCATATATTTCCTTACTCGTAACTAATGAGGTTCCTTTACCTTCTATTGTGCAGGCACCTAAACTAGAATTGAAGCCTCTTCCTGATCACTTAAAGTACGCTTACTTGGGAGATAAATAAGAAGTTTTGGTGATCATTGCAAAGAACCTCACTACCATACATGAAGAACGTTTGATTAGGGTTTTGAAAGGACACAAAACGGTCATTGTTTAGACGATTGCTGATGTCAAAGGCATTAGTCCATCAAAATGCATGCATAAAGTCCTTCTGGAAGACGATGTCAAGCCGGTACATGCTGTTCAGCGTAGGCTTAACCCACCAATGATGAAGGTCGTAAAGAAAGAGATTCTCAAATTGCTAAGTTGGGGGTGATTTACCCAATTTATGACAACAAATGGGTTAGTCCGGTACATATGGTACCAAAGAAATATGGTGTTACCGTTTTCAGAAATCAAGATGATGAACTTGTTCCTACACGAGTTCAAACAGGATGGAGAGTATGCATAAACTACAGAAAGCTTAAATCTTCTACCCGGATGGATCACGTTCCTTTGCCTTTCATTGATCAGATGTTAGAGAGACTGTCGGGACATTCACATTATTGCTTTTTGGACGGTTATTCGGGATACAATCAGATTTTTATTGCACCGGAGGATCAAGAGAAGACTACTTTTACTTGTCCTTTTGGTATGTTTTGATAAGTGCGTATTTTCTCTATAATTGATCGTTATTTCATGCACTTATTTTCTAGGTTTCTTGTGAATTATTGTATATTACGTTTGTTTTTGTTTATTTATCTTATATTAGGTGAATCATCAAAAAAGGAGCTACAAAGTGTTAGATTGTGCAAGGGAAGGAGTGCTACAAAGGAAAAAAATCCAAAGACCAAGTGGGAGTCGTTCAAATTCAGGATTTCTCATCATAATATTGAAGAGATCGAAGAAGCGACTCAACGGCGAAAGAATAAGGTCATTCCGACTTCATATGAAAAAGTTATAAGAAAAGCAAGTTCAGGATTTTCTCGATGGGTCAAGCCATCGAGAAAATAAAATCCAGAAAGAAATAAAATTCTCGATGGTCAAGCCATCGAGAAAAGAAGAATTATCGATGAGTCATCCCATCGAGAAAATAAAAATTCTCGATGGGTCAAGCCATCGAGAAAAGTGGCTGGCAGAAGAAATATATTTTCTCGATGGGTCATCCCATCGAGAAAAGAAGAAATCTCGATGGGTCATCCATCGAGAAACTGAGCGTGAAAACCTATTTTTGGCATATTTTGGTATTTTATTTCGACCGGGATTCGAGCACGGGGCGCTTCTACAACTTGAGACACCTATTTAAGAAACTCTTCTAATTATTTTTAGCTATTTATTCTTTTATCAAGCTTTTGGAGAGAAAAACACAAGAAGGAAAAGCTAGGGTTTTGGAGCGTTTTTCATCACCGTAACTATTTCTTTTCTACTTTATCATACGTATATCATGGATCTTACTACATCCATGAGTAGCTAAAAACCTAATTGATTGAGGATGAATTCTAAGTTCTAAACATGATTTGATTTGATATATTAATCTATTTTTATTTCTTCACATGATTATTGTTTGTTTCTATTATAAAGAATATTTATGATTGATTAATTGATTGTGCTAGGTGGCCAACTAAATCGGTTTCTTGATTGATCTAATGCTAGTAAGGGTTAGGATATCCGTCATTGTTGAATAACTTCTACATAAGTAGAACACGTGAGACCTTACGGAGGGATTTTGTGGAGCTATCGCGTGTAGAGACAACACTAGAAACTGGACCTTGCGCTAAGAGTCTAACTACTAGGATCAATCTATAAAGTCATAAAATATAAAGCATTCGGCCAAATTACACTTAGAGTGCGCTACTTTTAGGTGGTTTGAACGAATAGAATCTGGTATTCAAACACTTCGGTACCATGTAACCTAAGGACTTTCGAGGACAGTACTGCTCTAGCTGCACTCCTACGGTTGGTAATAATATGTGATGAATGAATGATAGATTAGTATATTAATTCAATGATAGTTTAGTAACGAAGAAGGATTCCTCGATCATATCTCTCTCCATTGCTTACAACCTAACTACTTTTAATTGTTTTCTTATTTATTTTGCTAAAAACCAAAAACAAAACCCCCTTTTGTGACATTTTACAACTTCAATACCTCGCTCCTCGTGAGAACGAACTTGATTTCCATTATATTATTCTTTAATTGAGTGAAAATAATATCACTAATTTGATTGCACCTACGACACGCAACACGTTTGCATATAGACGGATGTTGTTTGGTCTTTGCAACGCGCCTACTACTTTTCAGATATGTATGGTTAGTATATTTTCTGACTACGTGGAACGCATCATTGAGGTATTTATGGATGATTTTGGTGTTTATGGCGATTCATTTGATAATTGCTTAGAAAATCTTGAACTTGTGCGATGCATAGGCACTAACCTTGTTCTAAATTGGGATAAATATCACTTTATGGTAAGCCATGCTATAGTGCTCGGTCACATGGTGTCCTCTCGGGGGATCAAAGTAGACAAAACAAAGATAGACTTAATAAGAAACTTACAATACCCCACTTTGGTGAGAGAGATCCGCTCGTTTTTTGGTCATGCAGGTTTTTATGGGCGGTTTATCAAAGATTTCTCCAAAATATCAATGCCGATGTGCAATTTGTTGTAAAAAGAGGCTACTTTCAACTTCGAGCAGGAGTGCAAGGATGCCTTTGAAAGATTAAAAAATTTATTGACAATTGCACAAATTATTAAGTCACCTGATTGGAGTTTACCGTTTGAGTTGATGTGTGATGCGAGTGACTATGCAGTTGGGGCCGTTTTGGGTCAAAGGGTGGAGAAATATTCCCATGTGATTTACTATGCATCTAGGAACCTAAACGATGTGCAAATCAACTATTCTACCACAGAAAAAGAGTTATTGGCTATAGTTTTTGCACTAGAAAAATTTAGATCATACTTGGGGGGCACAAAAGTGGTTGTATATTCTGGTCATGCAACACTTAGATACCTACTCAAGAAGAAAGAGTCAAAGCCAAGGCTTAGAAGTTGGATTCTGTTGTTGCAAGAATTTGACATAGAAATTAGAGACAAAAAGGGTGTTGAAAATATAGTTGCAGATCATCTTAGTAGAATTATTGTTTCTGAAGAAGAACTTCCCTTACAAGATCGTTTTCAGGATGAACAACTTTTCTCAATAGAAGATTCAACACCTTGGTACGCTGATATAGTGAACTACTTGATTAAGAGACAGGTACCTAATACAATGTCTAGTTCTCAAAAGCTAAAGCTTAAGAAGATAGCCAAGCAGTATGTGTAGGATGAGTCTACTTGTGGAAATACTGTGTTGATCATATTATCCGTAGGTGCGTACCTAACTCTGAATTTCAATCCATTCTGAATTTTTGTCATTCTTATGCTTGTGGTGGGCATTTTGATTCTAAACGTAACGCTCTCGAAGTTCTTGAGAGTGACTTTTATTGGCCCATCCTATTTGAGGATGCGTATGCTTTTTGCAAATCCTGTCATAGATTTCAAGGAAAGGGCAATCTAGGTGCTCGAAATCAAATGCCACTCGCACCGATTCTTGCTGCAGAAATATTCGATGTGTGGGGAATTTATTTTATGGGATCTTTTGTTAATTCGTATAGAAAATAATATACTTCTTGATGTGGATTATGTTTCGAAATGGGTGGAAGCTAAAGCCACCCCTACTAATGATTCTCAAGTTGTTTGTGAATTGGAAAATATTTTCACTAGACATGGCACCCCACGTGTGGTTATTAGTGATGGAGGTTCACATTTTCGGAAATCCTTTCATGCTCTTCTCAAGAAGTACAACATTACTCACAAGGTCGGTACGCCGTATCACCCACAAACTAGTGGGAAAGCTGAAATTTCAAATCGTGATATCAAATCCATTCTAGATAAAACCGTTAATACTATACGGAAAGATTAGAGTTTGAGGCTCAACGATGCATTATGGGCGTACAGAACGGCATACGAGACACCGATTGGAATGTCTCTATATCGGTTGGTTTATGGCAAAGCTTGTCATCTCCCAGTTGAAATTGAACATAAGGCTTTATGGGCGGTAAAGATGTGCAACATGGAGTATGATAAAACAGGGAAACAAAGGAAACTACAAATTAATGAGCTAGAGGAGATACATAAAGATGCTTACGAGAGTTCTCGTATATATAAAGAGAAGACAAAGCTCTTTCACGACAAGATGATTTCTCGAAAGAATTTTGTTATGGGACAAAAAGTCCTTTTATTTAATACTCGTCTTCGTTCATTTCCTGGTAAGCTAAGGTCCAGATGGGTTGGACCATTTGTTGTTACTAATGTTTTTCCTCATGGTGCAGTTGACACTACTAGTACGAAAACAGGATTAATCTCCAAAGTCAAAGGCCATAGATTGAAGCCTTATTGCGAAAACTTCCATACTGAGAATGTAGACGTGATTATACTTGAAGATTTGCTCCCTCTGGAGGAGTAATACGCGCGAGTACAAAATCGGGATGACAACTTTAAACCAAGCACTTCATGGGAGGCAACCCATTGGTTTTGTATTTCTATCATATCTTTTGTTTTTTCTTAGTTTTTCATATCATATTAGGATTTCCCATTTTGATGTTACATTGGAAGAGTCAATTTACATTGAGGACAATGTAAAGTTTATGTATAGAGGAGTGGTTAAGCATATAGATTTTTAGTATTTGCTTTTGTATGTAGAATTTTTGAATTTTTTTGTACATATTTGCATAAAAACCTTCAACTTTTAGATAACTTAGAGTCACTTACGAGTATTAGAGAACTAAATTCGAGTTGCTTAGTTGTTGAGAGGCAGTAGCTGACAAAAATGGACTTAAACCACTGCAGAGAGAATATAGTTTTAGAGAAGTTGGTCATTCAATACCCATGAGTGAGGCACGTGACCTTCAAATCTTTGTAGATGACTATAAATTGTTCGTTTAGAGTGTTTCATCTACTCAAACTCCAAGTAAAATGATGAGCTACCTAACTTCGCACCAATTTCAACACTATTTTTGATCTCTTGAGTGTTATTTCTATCAATCACGAGGGTGTCATCAGGATTGCTAACTCTATCTTGTAGTCTTGTTTGCAGTTGGCATCATTCTCTCGACAACAACAGGTCCATAGAAACATATCATCATCAACAAGTGGAGCGACATCAAAAAAATTCGAAAGAAAGTTGAAGACGTTCAAGGTTTACAAGCAACGGTACAAGAAAGAGCAAATTTCATATTTAAGTAAAACAACAATACAAAGAGCAGAATTATATATATATGTTGAAAACTTATGTAAAAGAGCGAAAGAAAATCAAAAGATGTAAATTTTAATGAAGATTATGATACCGAGACCATATAAGTTATGAAGAATCAAGTGGTAAAGTCCTTCTCCCATGTCCATATTAGTTTCATTTGTTAGATTGTATTTCAATTTAGTATAAAAAAATTGAAAAAAAAAAACGAAAAAAAATAGAAGAAAAATAATAATTTATCATTGCTTTAGTGTATATTTGTTTTTTGTATTTAATCAATAAGGACGTGGGGAAGAAGAAATATATAAAGAAGTTTTAAACAACAAGGAATTGAGAAAAAAAGTTACAAATTGTCAAAGTTCTAGAAGTTCAAGAGTTTATCATCAACATTTCAAGATCGAAGACGTTTCGATGTTGTGAGAGTGGTGTTGAATGTCGATCGGGTGAGAAGGTAAGTAAGCATTTCCGTCCTTGCATAGTGGTTAATTTCCTTTCTTATAGTTCACTATAAAAATAAAAAAGGGTTCTTTTTCGTCCCACATTCTATGGGATAACATCTTCATATAACTCAAAAGGTTACATTTCCTTCCTACCATTCAACGTGTGCAGGATTTCGATCTTCATTCTTGACTGCACACATGAGAACCATAAAACGCGTCTTTTGAGTGTTAATTTCATAAAACCCTATTGGTGAGGCAGAAGTCGAAACATTTGGTCGCTCTCGAACATGAATTCATATGGTTCGTTTTCTCCTAACTCAAGAGTTAAGCATGAGAATTATGATCTTTGATACTTCTAACTCTTGGATATTTGTGATTTTGAAGTTGAAGTAGGTTTCGTGGGTATACCTCTTGTAAGCCCCCACGAGGCTATAACTTGTCCACTAGGGACACCTAGGGGTTATGCTAAGTGTAACCGTGTCCTCAACGAAAAATAGTTGTTGTATTTTAGTTTAGTTTAGATAGTAGTTTGCTCGAGGACTAGCAAAAGCTAAGTATGGGGGAATTTGATAAGTGAATAATTTACACGTTTATGGTGTCAATTCCGTGCTAGTTTTAGCTATAATTCTTGCATATTATCTTGTTATTACTTTTTTTCTATTTTATTTGTTTCTTTAGGTGAATCATCCGAAAATCAATGGAAATGATGTTGAAAAGAGCTAAGAAGAGAAAAAGGTTTATTCCAGAGTGAAAATGAGAAGTTAGAGCTGAAAGGTACACTTTTTGGAGTTGAAATCCAGATCCACTTACGGCTAGAAAAGAAATAAAAGCTAGTCGTAGACTTGGAAGAGAATGAGAGTTTCGTCAGATTTACGGCTGGGAAATCATTTCAACCCAGCCGTAGAAGGAGTAATGTTCAATAGAAGTCTCATGGTCAGATTTACGGCTAGAAAACATTCACAACCTAGCTGTAGACAAGTTGAAGTATTAAAATATGAATTCCAGATTCATTTATAGTTGAGTCTATCCATCCAAGCTAGCTGTAAAATTTGATGAAGAGATATGAAGACTTTGAAGACACCATCTTGTAGAGGACGAAGAGACGAAGCCAACGCAAAAAGAATGAGGTCACGGACGTCGGATGAAGGAGATATGGCCAAAACAGTGAGGGAAGAAAGTGAGTTCCAGGCTCAGTTACGGCCAGGAAACCCAAAAACCTAGCCATAAGTGACCCAGGAATTGGCCAAAACATCAATTTTACTTATGGCTGAGTCGTGGGAGGAAACCTAGCCGTAGTCAAAAGTGTTTGTTGAGAAACTGGACTTCTAAAAAGAGAAAACCCGGTCCCGGAAGGATTCTAAGCCCAAGATATGACGATTACTATATAAGGAAACTCCCAAGACATTAATAAGATATCTTTAACACCTTTTACACAAATTTGCAAGTCTTGGAGGAGATCAACAACACCAAATGAAGAGAAAGCTAGGGTTTCAGAGTGGTTCCATTATCGTAACGATTTCTTAACTAATTTCTTATATGTATAACATGGATGCTTCTATATCCATGAGTAGCTAAAAACCTAATTGATTGAGGATGAATTCTAAGTTCTAGAAATGATTTAAGTTATTATATATGAATCTATTTTGAAGTTCTTCACTTGATTATCGTCTGTTTTTACTAATATGAGTGTTTACGCTTGATCGATAGATTGTTTAGGTGGCCAACTAAATTGATTTGTTAATTAATCTAAAACTAGTAAGAGTTGTGTATCCGTAATTGTATCATAACATCTTACCTAAGTAGAGAATGTGGGACCTTACATAGGGATTCTGTGGAGCAATCGCGTGTAAGAGCAACATTAGAAAGTGGACCGATCGTACTGAGTCTAACTACTAGGATCAAACCTAACTTCACAAATCTTAAAGAATTCGATTGAGTTACATCTTGTAAGCGAAACTCAAGGTGGCTCAGCCGAATAGAATCCGGTAACTAAGCCTACCTGTTATCAGGTGATATAAGGAGTTTTGGGGATATCTAAGCGTACCTTCTATTCTACGGTTGGTGATAATCTGTGATGAATGAATAATAGATGAGTATACTAACTCAATGATTGTTTAGTAACGAATAAGGATCCCTTGATCATATTTCTCTCCATTGATTGCATCTTAATCACTTTTAGTTTCTTCGTTAGTTACTTCAACCTTAAACAAACCCCCTTTTGTGACATTTGCTAACTAGAACACCTCGCTCTTCGTGGGAACGTAATCTATTTACTATTATGTTATTTATTAATGTAGAAGATAAGAGAATTAATTTGTGCACCTACGACATGCGTCAATTATGAGCTTAACTATTTTGAAAGCAAGATTTTCCTTCGAGAACATGATGCTATTGTGTCTAATTTTAATTGACTTCATGATGTATTAGGTTATTGGTGTCGATCCATCATAAAGCAACATACTTTAAAAGAGAACACCTGTAAGAAACAGATAGACATTCAGGGTTGTTTCACTGGAAATTTTGATTATTCTCAAATTGTCTAAATACGTCCACATACTACTATAAAATATACAGGTGCTCACGAAATTCAAGGGATTGGAGCAAGCTTTGTATCTGGGAATTTAGACTAGAGCATAGTTGATGAAGTCATAGACGTTCAAATTATTATCTCATTCTTATTACTTCATCGTCCGAGTTCGGATTATATGGGTTCTTTTTTTTATTTCATCACCCAAGAAATAATTTATAATGTTACTTTAATGTCCTTATTATTCGATACTACAGTTGTTGACTCCAGTTGGACAAACAAATTTTACTTGATTTACATTTCATTTGTTGAATCTAGTTATATTCCCGGCTATTTATCATGTTTATATCATCTGCATATGAAAATGTGGGGCTATTGTTTTACTTTATGATGATATTCACTTATAATATCTAACCTCTCTATAATCTCCATAAAATTTTCTTAGTTTGATGCTTCAACTTTACTTTCCGTTTTACTCTATGTGATTTCATATTCTTATTCTATATGTAACATGTATCAAGTGATCGATGAATCTATTGAAACAGCGAAACAGTTGGCATTACAAGAAGGCCTAATGGTTTGTACACTTATTACTGTTTTAGACTTAATTTTTTATTATTTACTAGGACATGACACCTGTGAAAGAATGTGTTCATTTTATTTTGGATGTAGGCATTATATCAGTTTTAGTTTACAAAATTATGTTGCTATACACTTCTGAATTTGTCTTTAGGAATGTGGTTACTGAATTTGTCTATTCGTCACTTGGATTATATTATTTTAAAGGAACAATAACTGGAGCTATAACCACTCCACTCGACGTAATCAAGACGAATAAGACCATTTAGTCTGTTATATCATTTTGTTTTGGGGCGTGTTGTTTTCTCTGTATAGTTTCGTGATTCACTCACTCCTCAATTTCGTATTTTCAGCAACACATGTGTGAGATGTATAGGCAAGCTTCAAATATGCAGCGAGGATTATCGAAAGGGATTGAAGATGCATTTATAGATTGAAGATGCCATAAGCTTGCATTTAGAGCTACCTTTGTTGTTGGAGTTACGAAATTCACTCTTGGGTTTCTCGGGTAATTCAACATTATTGATCTTATTATTTTTTAGACTTGACTATGTATGTTACTTTTATTTCAGTCTTTTTTTCTCTCAATTTTCTTCATTAGTTCCCGGACTTAATGTCTTTCACAAGTTGTAATGTCCTAACTTAAAATGGTTTTTTATCAAAATACAGAACTCACTGCTCCTATGTTGTACAGGGCATTTGGTAAGTTTTTTTTTTTTTACATGTGCACAATTTTGTAGTTGAATGCAAATACATATATCATGTGTCCCATCTTGAGGAAAGTTGCTGGGAATGCAAATGCTACTACCCCTCTTGATATTATGTGGAAAAACGTCCAATACATGGATATTATAAGCTTTTCACACTTGATCCCGTAAACTTTTCCAGCACACAATATGAAGAATTTTGTTGATAAACTTCACAAAAGTGGCTAGAAAAATTTGTGTCCAGAAATATATTATCATTGTAGATCTTGGTAAACAAACACATAAAAAAGAATTGTTTCTTGATATGAATTCATCTTTCCACTAATCCTACTTCAATTTTTTCCATAATTTCTTACATTTTGGTGTTGAACAGAAAGTTCGGAGTTTAACAGGAATTCACATTGAAGCATATATATTCATGAAGTATGTTGGCAAACCTTATGAAGGCAAGGTCTGGCCTAGAGATGTCTATTTCTCATTTCCTTAACCTCTTAACAGGATGGTACTGGGCAATGAAATTGCAATGTTCATGAAAACTCTCCGACTGCACCCTATGATATCAGCAAACATTTTCTACTTGGTCAAGGTGTATTGGTGGCACTAGTAGTAAAAAAAAATGAAGTTACAGTTGGTTCTTACTTCCCTGCATGAAATTAGTTTGATCTATTCAACTACTCAAAATTCAGCATAGAAAGAATATATTATTAAACTTGATGTACCCCAAGATCATTGTGATGTTGATGTTCGTGAAGGGAATATTTTCGCAATACAGGGTGAAGCTATCACCACACAAGAAGCAAGAGGAAGAATGAGTTCAATCTTTCTCATTTAAAAGTTTATTGACAACTTTTTGGAAGATATAACAATACCCAACGAGCCTAGATAGGATGCTCTACGGTTTGGAGATACGTTGGTTTTTGTGCTTATCAAGTAGAATTTTCAGCTAAGTTCTTTGCCAATACCAATTTGTGGTGGCAAGTCGTGAGTTTGATACATGTATTTTTCCTTTCCCACTATTTATGAATTAGTTATCGGTTTTGGAAGTGTTATTATGTTGTATAAATAGATAAAAGTTATTGTTTTGCTACATAAAAATAAATTAATTAACAACAATATTAAAAATTCTCTTTATTCTACCGAATTGTTCATTTAGGACCATTAGTTGTTACCTGTGCTAACATTGTACTGTTCACAACTACTCTACAGTGATACCAAAAACTACCTGTGTGAAAAAAGAGAAAAAAATAGTCTACAAAAGACTACTTAATAAGGCACGTGCAGCGCACGGACTAAACACTTAGTCCAACTAAATGATTTTCTTTATCGATGACTTGGTCTATATTTACATATTACTAGAATATTAAGAATAGTGGTACAACCATAAGAGATGAGAAGAAGATAAACCATTGAAATATGTACCAGGAGGAGATATTCATGAATCACGATCCTCATGTATCAGTATAGAATTGGAATCAGTGTAGGTATAGGTATCATGTATTGTAGGTAAAGGTTGCATTATTTCCTAACTCTGGTCGCTAGCGCAATGATATAACATTAGCTCAATATCCACATAAAACCACTGATTAACTATCCTCCGGGCCGGGTGTTCAACGTAGGGGTGATATACCATCCACGTTCAAGCCGTGAAAACAACCGATTTTAAAAGTTCACTGACGTCCAATCCACCAAAATGCGGACTGGATATCCCCCGCTAAAATTTGAATTGGACCAGATAAAATCCGTGGATACGATTATTTTGCTGATCCGTACTCAAAAGTTTTATGTAAGTCTCAAAACAGGATTCCATTTTTTACCATATGATCAGCCTCATAAAAGCCCACAACCCAAAGAAGCAACAGGCGTAAGTGCTTAACCACGTCACAAGCTGTCTTCTCTTTCTCAGGAAGAGGTTTCGTCAATCGTCACCACCACTTTCCATCGCCACTAAGAGAGTAAATGATTCACAGGAGATGGAGTTTGTTGAAGGGGCCACCTGCAATCATAGGCGGAGTCGTTGCCGCCGTCGTGGTTGCTAGTTTCGTTCTTCCAGTATGTTTCATCTTCTTCTTCTTCATGAAACCCCTAAAAAAATTACCTATCAATTAGGGTCTCAGAATTCTTAAATTTAATCTCTGGTTTGAATGAACGAATCATTGAATTGTGGTTTGACTTCACAGGAAATCAATCTAACATGGTTTTAGTGTTTGGGATACTTACTCCTTACTGGAATGATATGTATCGATACAGTTCTTATTGTTGTTATTGTTGTCGTTGTAATGGCAGTATGTTGTTGTAGTCATGAAACTTAGCGCCCTAGTATAGATCTAGGGGGCGATGCTGCTAAGACTCTAATACGATGAAATTGATGGTAAGATGAAACTATTTCTTGCTTTTCAGCTGACTTGATTGACTTCATCAGGGAAATGAGAATGTGATGGAACACTGGTGAGAACTAAAAAATGCATAGTAGGTGCCATTGAGACTCATTTTTGAGCCTGGAAGTTGCTGTTTTGCTCGACCCCATGTAGGAGGTGATGGTGGAAAAGAGTGTGAAAGGGAGAACAATTGCAGATATCAGCCCTTAGAGACTCCCTCTTTTGTCTAGGAAATCTAGTGACTCATGAGCTTCTATGGGAACTCAAGGATGGGTTAAGAAAATGTGAAAACTTGGATGATCTGTCGCATTGACACAAGTGCAATAAAATTAGGAACCCACTGGATATAAGTCCCTTAAAAATCCTGACCGGGGCATTCCTCTGTTCCAGATACCAGTGCCCCTAGGATCTGGTTTAGTGTAACCATAAAGGTGTCTCATTTATTCACTTCTATATCTCCTGTCCTCAATCTGTGCTTGTCTTGTAATTTTCTCTTTTATCTGTGCTTTCTGCTTTGCATTTAGGAGAATTTGACTATTCGTATTCAGCATATATGTCGAGAAACTTTAATAATATTAGTAGTGTATGATCTTTGACTTGCCTGGCTGTGGTGTAATTTTTACTATTGGTATTGAATACTTTTACTGGCCATTTACAGAATCTATGTCAGGGAGCACTACTGTTAGTAGCCTGTTTGTATGAATTTCTTCAAATACTTATTTTAATCTAGTTGCACTCTACTAGTAACTATACTGAATCTCTGTCATTATAAAATTCAAGCTTACCTGCCTTTCTCTTCCGTAATTTACAGAATCCATTTGTCAAGGAGCAGAAGAAACTAGATTTGTTATCTACGTCCAAGTAGATGCAGAGTCGAGAGAGATGATATGAGGGAGCAATAGGGATTCAACATTTGCAATTTGTTGTATTTGATTTTTAGACATTAGTTTAATTAAATAACACGGGGATGTAATTGGAATTGCGAAACACCACTCGAAACCATTCCATTTTATGGCTGCAAAATCTCTTCTGTTTTCCGCATGTCATCCATGACTCTTTCTAATTAAAGAAATATTTTGGTGAATGCGTCGAATGTTTATACTGCAAAACATACTTGAAAACTATGTTTGGCTTTCTATTAGATCTTCTTAACAAGAAATCAATGATATGTGTGTGCCTATGTGTTACTGTTGAGTGAATTACAAAACACACTTGAAACACTGTTTCAATGCGATTGAAACATTCCATTTCCATGTCTGATTCTTAGTTCTGAACTTTTTTGTATCTGTACAGTATAAAACAAATTCTTAATGAAAAAGCATTTGTTTCAATGCATTGCCAAATATTCATGAGTAGATCTTTATTTGCTACTGTTTATATCTGTTCTCATGTTGTTCTTTTGCTAGCTTTTGGTGGTACATTTTCTCGTCGGATATTTTGGTTTCATTTATTGAAGTTTGATTATACTTGCTGTTTTTCTAATGTTTTATTTTGTCTTGTGACTAGATAGTCGATCCTAGGATCCTGTTAGTGTTCTAACATAAATTGGACTTGCTTCTTTGTTGCATAGATGTGTCAAATTAAGCAGCAAAGAATGAAGCAACTCGTTCTGTGATTTGTAACTTTAGGCTTTGAACTTTGGTCTAGTGTTGTCAGCTTAAGTGGGTCATTTGGTTTGTAGGCTTTATGAGATGGTCTTTGGGAATGTAAAATGCTAGAGAACTAGCAGTGATTTCAAATCTAGACCAAGCTCAATCTTCCAATGAGGAGTGGCCTAATAAAACCATAGGTTATTGGTTAGATTAAAATGAGAACTCTGCGCACAGTCCATTTCCACCACAACTCAGCTTTCAATGTCTATGCCGCTGGCTTCCTTTTGCTCCTTTGCAGCTAGCTCTCATTTCCCTAACTGGTCAGTTGGTTTCAAATCTCTAGACCAAAACGTTCTCTTAATTCTAAGCAAGTGTGCTATAGTAACACTTTATCTGTAATTTTTCTTTGTTGCAGATAATGGAAACAAAAGTCTGCAGTATACATACAACATAAAACAAGCTCAAGTTTCATGGTTCAAAATAAAAAGAAAAGATTTTTGTTGTGAATGTTTCACTCTGCACTTTCAGGTTTTTAGCCTTTCTTAACCAGAAGGGTATGTATGTTATGTTTAGGTTCACTGGTTGTCTACTTTCTGCATGACATTGAATTCTTGTAAGTTATAACACGCAATATGTTGTTGCAGTTACAATTTGCAGAATATACATTCTCATGTGTCCTGTATTCTAAATGTCAAAGTACTACATCTTGGTTTTTATGATGCCAGAAATGTTGTTGATGGGGTCTAGGATTGGTTAACAGGTCGGATCATCAAAGGTTTTAATCCTGTTTCTTTCTTTTTTTACTCGGAACTGGAAATAGATTAGAAGATTAGCTATTCAGATTGTGAACCTGAGCATCATTGTATCTTAGAAACATCTGGTGTTGCTACTACCTATCATGGCTCTCAAGCGTATGGTGTTGATGCAAAGTTACGGATTTACGTTCTAAAATGAATGTTTCTTACCTTCTATGCGTGTTAATACCCAATCTGACGTTTTGCAGTCTAAGTGCTGGATCTGACGATTTCAGGCTGTGTCGAGCTATATCAACTGGTGATATATGTGACCATATTTTTCATGTTGTCGGACTCTAGTTTTCTGTTTATGGTATAGGTTGGAGGTTATTTTAGTTAACATAACTCGTGTTATTTTTGTTGATTTTTTAGGAACCTAATGAAAAACAAGGTGGATAGTGGGGTTTGTTGATGTCACTTGAGATCGATGGAGATACGTACAGATGATGACTTTGAACCTCCTCCTCTTTTCTTTTTGGAAGATTTTAAGATTTGGAGACGAGCTATTTCTCTCGGTAGAGTCTGTTCTCTAAACTTCATATTTTTTTGTGCTCCCTATAATTTTTTGGCTGGAAGCAGTGTTTCTTGGTCGCTTGGTCACAATGGGCTAGCCAGCATCAGCTTTGGGATTATATTTAAAAATACAAATGATTCCTTGAACAGTTGAAATGTACTATATGTTACTTAAAATTAGAGTACCAGCTACGAGAATGATTAACACTAAATTAAAGCAAAGATTACATGTACCAAAGTTCCTAGACAACAAGGTGAGAAATTACTTGACAGTAACTGAATTAGACTCTTATTACTGTGGCAACATTAATTCGCACTACATAGCAGTTCATTTGTTGATAACATACAGACTACTACTACTGACAGACACATTATTCAGGTAAGATCTAATCTTCATCGAGATCACTATCTGCCAGCTTCATGGTGCCCAAAGATCACCTGTACAGTGATAAACAAGAATCATGCAAGTATTATTTGTACCAAGAAAAAACATCTCGTTATTATTAACCAAGCCAAAAAAAGATACTAAAGCGTACATGGTTCAAAATTAGCAGTGCATTTAGCAGGTAGCTCCATGGCCATATTGCGGTCAACACCAGATATGGGTGGGCCGTTCACTAGGACACACAAACAAGCACGGCCAAGCATTCTGACGGAGTTGCAACAGGCTTCACTAGGTGCTATGGGACTAAATGGTGAAACAGAAGGCCTGCATGGTATGAGCTGAACAAGTGATGAGAAAAAAGTGTAGCTGCAACCCTGACCTGCTACTTGTCCAACCATAGCCATGGCTGCAAACAACAGTATCAAATAACCCACCTTCATTTTCAAACTATGTACTGTATATATGTGGTTATTTCGTTACACGCACTGTTCTTTTCAATTCTCCAATACGCTATATATGTTTTGATTCGCATATAATTATATGTATTTATACTCACACAACGATGAGATCATCAATTGCTTACTTCAAACCTACTCCAAGTGAGCTAGCTAGGGTTTGATCATGCATGCACTTCACATTTTATGATACTACTGCATGAATGATCAACTTGTTACTGTAAGAGTTAAAAACAAGGTGTACCTCTTGCTAGGTCACGCGAGCAGCGCCATTGTTCGATCCATGATTGATTTTTAAATTTTTTCTGAAAGGACCAAGAGCTACATTTTGTTGTATCCATGTAGGGTATCCAAAAATTTGTATATCAAGGAACTAGAAAATTAGATCCATTAATTATGCTATAAAATCTAGCATCTTATCTTCTTATAATTATTCCCTCAGTTCATTTTATATGGGCGAGGTTGGTTTTTCTTCCATTTTTAGAAAATACTTAGTTTTTATCTTTAGTCATTCCCGTCCCATGAAAAGAAACACACTCACTTTTTCATTTTACTAACCAACGACAGACTTGGTGCAGCAGCTTGTGTTCTGCACGTTCGACGACCTAGCTCTTTATTAATTTAGAGCTTGTTCGATCAACGCCCTAAAATCTCGTTGACTTTCATTGACAACTATGCATTTAGATCTCAGGAGTCGAAAAACGAATTTCCTTTACATAATTCATCTTCTTTCGTAAGGTAGTGGTTTTTTATAATATCAATTTAGGTGTACAAAATTGTGTGCTCTTTATGCTCAATGAATCAGTTTGTGCCGGAAGATTGCGAAACAAGGGAAGTTATGGTAAATTTCTTTTGAAGCATAGAAGTTATGGTAATTGTTCGACCATTTAGAGAAGTGAAATTGTGATCTGTTCAATAGTGACATAGTGTTTTGTACATGGGGTACGAGTGATTCATAAGGTTATGTAGTAATTAATACTCTCTTTGTTTCACCAAAAGTTATAGTAATATTTTTGGAGGCAGTAAAAAAAGTAGGAAAAAGTGTTGCTTTACAATGTGGGTCACTACTCACTTGAACAATGAACATGCTTTATTTTTAACCAGTACTGGATTGTTACATATATTTGCTTTATTAAAAAATCACAGCAACATTTTGACCAAAATGATACAAGAACCCGTACGAAGATGCTCATCCCTAGTCCCTACTAATATAACTTTCTTTCTAACTTAAAGCAGTCAAACACACCACCACCACTGCCGCCGCCGCCGCCACCACCACCACCACCATGATAATTACTGACTTATTTTTCTTTTTTCTGTGTTTCCTAAAATAAGAACCTGGGTTCCTCTCAAAATTTGTCCTTGATATCTTGTAATTTCTTCCGGGGGCTTTCATCATCTTAGTTGGAAAAGGAGACCAAAAAAGTCTCCAAATCATCAAAAAAACAACTAAAAACAACCATGGATGTTCTACGCAAAACATTCCTACAAAGATGGCAACATTTCTAACAGACTTTTGCATTATCTCCGCTACAAAATACAAACAGCTGCTAACACTAGGAATTATTGCTTCATTCAACACTTTATAAACTGCTGAATACGGAAACCTCTTAATAAAGGGAATGACTTTTTTGTTCATTTTCTCCTTGATAGATAACAAAAAGCTCCTAACCCCAGGAATGACTTCCTTTTTCGTTTTCTCCTTGATAGATAACAAAAAACTCTTCACAGTAGGAATGACTTCTTCCAGTACTATGCCCATCGTAGTATTCAAACACCTCTTAACATAAGGAATGACTTCAGTATTGAGTTTCTCATTTGAAGAACTCAAAAAGCTCTTTACAATAGGAACGACTTCCTTGTTCGCTTTCTCCTTAACAAAAGGAATGATTTGTTTTAATATTACCTCCCCTGTAGAATTCAAACATCTATTGAAATCAGGAATGGCTTTCTTCTTAACTATCTCTTTTGTATAATCTAAATAGCTCTTAATGATAGGAACGACTTCTTCCGATGCATAATTTAAAAAGTTCTTTAAATAAGGTATTATTATTTCATCGATTTTTGCCGGTGTAAAATTGAAGCCAGTCGTAATATGGGGATTGACTTCGGTTTTGGCTTTCTCTTCTGCAGAATACAAAAAGCTCTTAAATCAGGAACGATTTTAGGACAAACTAAGAAACAACTTAAAAAAGATCGAGGAATCAAGTTTTCAACTGAATGAAGCTGTGTAGACCTTTATCTCGACCTCAATATTCTGTCACGTACCTGTGTTTGTAGAAATGTAACCCGACGTAAATCCTCCGAGAGAGATCATTGGAATAACCAGCAGTAATACCAGTGCTGTGTCAAGCTTACGTTTTCGTAAAAAACCCATAACTAGTTTCTATGGCTTTTTTTTTTCTTCTTTATATCAAAATATGTTCTTCAGACCCCTTGGCTTGCCTAGTACAAATAAAATTTTAAAAAATGGCCATTCCGAAGTCAGTGATTCTTTTGATTTACAGTTAAGTTCATCTTTTAACGAAAGGAAACATCCTAAAGAGACTTTAACTTTTCTCAAACAATTTTTTCAAAAGTAGTTTACCTTAGTAGGACCAAATTCAGTGAGTGGTTTTCATAGTTAAGCCAAGTCTATTGGTACTCAATAGTCCAAAGTTGCCTCCTAACTTTGTTGGTTCTGTAACAATAGAAAACACTAAACAGAAGAAGTTGTTAAGGTTAATGAAATCTCTGATTCATACACACACAATGGACAGAGCCACCTGCTCAGTAAGTTGTCCTTAACACAATAGTCCGCGGGTACTCCTCAAGAATGAGAGATGTTATAACTCAACAATGAAGATGTGTCCAGGATAGAACTGTCCGTTATGACTAGTATAAGCACAATACTAGTCACCCTCAACGAAATCAACATCAATTTAGATGGAAGGGAAATAAACAAGCAGTGTGCAAAACAAAGCAAGAATAGGGGAAAAGAAGACAGGATAGTAGCAGCTTCTGGAGTGTTTTGAAATGAAGAAATTCGTTTTCTTTTATAGGTAGAAGAAGAGAGTAGCTTGAATGGCTATTGATTGAAAACCAATTCCGTGCATGAAGCACGGACATAATGTTTAAAACGGATTTAAAACGGTCAAGAATAATTCTCTCTTTAATTCAGCTAAAATCTCGTTGGGTCAGATGCCCCCCACATTTAAAACAAAATTTAATTTAGTCTTAAATTCTTTTAAGAAAATATATTTTGTTCAAAAAAGGTAAGTCTTGGTTGGCCCGCAGCCGCAACCACCCCCGCACCCGCAACACACACTCATGCCCGCAGCCGTAGTCACACCAGTAAGTCCGCAAGTCCACAAATCCACAAGCCCGCAAGCCGCAACCGCAAGCTCAAGCGCACCCGCACCCGAGCCCGAGCACGAGCGTGCGTGTGTGAAAAGTGTGAAAAGTATGTTTGCTCCAACTAGCCCATAGCCTTAGTCCTCCCCCAACCAGAAAAGTGTCTAAACCCCTAAGAGGCCTCCCTTAAATGCAACTTTTTAGGTAATAAGGAGAAAAATCATCTTTAGTGTCTCCAATGTGGGACTAAAGGTTCATTCACAAAAGTGAAAAATGAGCTAGTTTCCTTAGTGACCCCTTGGTCCTAAGATCCATTCCCACCAAGACTAAAAACATAACAAGTTTACTTTCTCCAACAATCCCCCACATGAATGAAAACCCGATGAAAATCAGAAATCAGAAAGCGAGAAATACCACTATAGGCAATAGGTGTCCATAAGTTCTTGAACCTTTGCTTAGTGAGAAATTACCGGAACTACTTGATGGACAGTGAACGCGATGTATTGAACTGCTATCGATAACTTCCACGCGTGATATCTCTCTAGGTGTTGTTAAGTTCGTGCTGTTGTGTCCATTTTGGACCTGGACGTATCTCGTTTCTCAGAATGCTCTAGAGAATCAGCTCAGTTTTCATAGGAAGCGACCTACTTCCTCATTCATATAGGTGAGTTCTATCAAGAGTGTTTACTTCTACACCCTACTTCAATCTTAAATTGAAACTATAAAACTCATTAAGACTTAATAAAAAGTCATCCTTCACATGAAGTCACACTATCACGTCTACACCATAGGGAAGGGACATAGAATGAAATTCTTTGGTAATGTTTCCTTTAACCCACCACAAATTAGTTGTCTCATTCGAAACCTTGATCTTGGGATCTCCAGTCAGCAAGGTTGAGTATCCTTCATGGTAAATTTATTTAATGAGCTTAAGCCCCATCTCCCTCGATGCATTACTAACTATCTCCTTGGACAAACCTTTCGTCAAAGGGTCCACGATATTCTCATTAGACCTCACAAAGTCAACAGAAATAACGCCAGTTGAGATTAGTTGTTTTAGGGAATTGTGTCTTCTACGAATGTGTATAGACTTTCCATTATAGTTGTTGTTTTTAGCATTAGCTATTGCATCTTGACTATCACAATGTATAAATATAGCTGGCACAGGCCTATGCCAAAGAGGAATGTCTTCTAAAAAACATCTTAGCCAAGCGGCTTCCTCTCCTGCTTTAGCTAACGCAATAAACTCCGATTCCATAGTGGATCGAGCTATATATGTCTGTTTGGAACTCTTCCAAGATACATACCCACATGCTAGAGTGAACACATATCCACTAGTAGACTTAGACTCCTCTGAGTCTGATATCCAATTTGCATCATAAAATCCTTCAAGGACCGCAGAGTATCTCTCATAATTTAAAAAAAAGTTCAAAGTGTACTTCACGTACCTTAACACTCTAATAAGTGCATCCCAATGCTCCTGCCCTGGATTACAGGTATACCTAATTAACCTACTCAAAGCATAAGCAATGTCTGGTCTCGTACAATTCATCAAATACATCATACTTCATATAACACGTGAATATTCAAGTTGTGAAACTCCATTACCCTTATTCTTTTTGAGTCTACAACAAGGATCATACGGAGTACAAGCAGGTTTACAATCAAACTTGTTATATTTTTAAGCACAGATTCGACATAATGAGATTGACTGAGACTACCATTAGAATTTCTTCTAATCTTCATCCCTAAGATCACATCAGCGGGGCCTAAGTCTTTCATGTCAAAGTTCTCATTTAGCATGGTTTTTGTGGAATTAATTAAATCCATGTTTGTACCAAGTATAAGCATATCATCAACATACAAGCATACAATCACACAGGCATCATTCACACTTTAGTATAAACACGCTTGTCAGATTCATTGATTTTAAAACCACTAGAAATTATTACATGATCAAATTTGTCATGCCACTGTTTAGGTGCTTGTTTCAAACCATACAAAGATTTTTTCAGTTTACAAACTTTGTTTTCACAACCTTTCACTACGAATCCCTCAGGTTGGTCCATATAAATTTCTTCATCTAATTCACCATTTAGAAAAGTTATTTTCACATCCATTTGATGTATCTCTAAGTTATGAATGGCAGCAATAGCAATTAACATCCTAATGGAAGTAATTCTCGTAACAGGTGAATAAGTATAAAAAAATCTACACCTTCTATCTGTTTATAGCCTTTAGTTACTAATCTAGCTTTGTATTTTTCCACAGTTCCATCTACCTTACGTTTCCTTTTGAAGATCCATTTACAACCTATGGGTTTATACCCTAGATGTAAATCTACAATATCCCAAGTACCATTCTGTATAATGGAATCCATTTCACTAATGGTGGATTCTTTCCACCATGGAGCTTCAGAAGAAGTCATGGCTTCTCTATAAGTCCGTGGATCAGTCTCAGCTAAGTATGTTATGAATTCTGGCCCAAAAGATTTTTCTGTTCTAAGTCTTTTACCTCTTCTAGGATCAAATTCAAGTTCATCTTCCTCTAAAGGTAATGTATGACTAGTGGAAGAGACATCTAGGGGATCAACACATATCATGCGAGATTCAGATTTCAATGGAAACATATTTTCAAAGAACACAGCATCCCTAGATTCCATAATTGTATTCATACCAATTTCAGATGTTTCAGAACTTACAACCATAAATCTATATGCAATAGTATGTTCAGGATACCCTATGAAGACACAGTCAACAGTTTTGGGTCATATCTTGGTTCTCTTAGGTGGAGGAATGGACACCTTAGCCAAACACCCCCACACTTTAAAGTATGCATAAGAAGGTTGTCTACCTTTCCATAACTCATATGGAGTTTTGTCTGATCCCTTAAAGGGTACTCTGTTCAAGACATAGCAAGCTGAGAGGATGGCCTCCCCCCACAAGTTACAGGTAGTCCTGAACTAATTAACATGGCATTCATCATCTCCTTAAGGGTTCGGTTCTTCCGTTCAGTCACACCATTAGATTGTGGTGAATAAGGAGGGGTTACTTCATGTATAATACCATGTTCCATACAAAAATCTCATATAGGAATTACATATTCACCACCACGGTCAGACCTAACAGTTTTAATGGTAGCACTCATTTGGTTTTCAACTTCTAGTTTATACATCTTAAAGGCTTCTAAGGCATCATCCTTACCTTTAAGTAAATATATGTGACAGTACCTCGTACAATCATCTATAAAAGTGACAAACCATTTCTTACCACCTCTAGTTTGAACTGATTTCATGTCAACTAGGTCTGAATGAATTAATTCTAAGGGTTTAGAATTTCTCTGAATATTTTTCCTATAAGATTTTTTTAGCATATTTTGATTCTACGCATACTTCACATTTATGTTCATTATCCAAACTAAATTTGGGTATGCAGCCTATGCTTGCCAGTTTATTCATTAACTTATAGTTTACATGTCCAAGTCTACCATGCCACAAACATTCAATGACACACAACAGAAGAATCAAATTTATTCATTTCAAAAGAGGTTACATTAATTTTGTAGAGACCCTCAGTCTTATAACCCTTTCCTACATAATGTTTACCTTTAGTGACATTAACTTTCCCAGATTCAAAAACAAGTTTAAAACCCTTATCATCTAAAACACCACAAGATACAAGATTTTTGCAGATGTCCGGAACATGAAGAACTTCATTTAATGTGAGAGTTCTGCCAGAAGTGAGCTTTAGCCCAACTTTTCCTTTTCCCGCAACCTGTGTTGCGGACGAGTTACCCATGTAGAGTTTTTCCCTTTTCCCTACCTTATGATAGGAGGTGAACATATATCTGTTTCCACAGACATGCTTGGTAGCACCAGTATCTACCCACCAGTCTCTCACATTGGTTACCAAATTGACTTCAGACACCGTGCCAGAAAACTCGTTCTTGTTGTTTTCAACCAAATTAGCATTGTTTTTCTTATTAAAGTCCTTACGTTTTCTACAGTGCATTGCCATATGGCACAGGAATTCTGCAAACATAACATGCACCTTTAATTTTACCAATGCCAGATTTGGGTTTCTGAAACGTACCTTTCTTGTGATGACCAGGCTTGGGGTTGCGTTTGTTGTTGTCGCCCTTTTCAGTATTGGAAGACTTGTGTTCACTTACATGAGCCTTGTTGGTCATGTCCCTTGTATAAGATACGTTCTTATCTTTTGAGCACAGTAATTCTTCCATTTGAATCTTCTTACCCAAATCAACCATACTGACTTCACCAGTTTCATGTCTCAATCTTCGTTTGTATTCAGACGAGGAAGACGGTAATTTCTCAATCACAGCAGACACTTGAAACCTTTCATCTATCACCATACCTTCAGCAAGAATTTCATTGCTAATACGCTGAAGTTCAAGGAATTGATCAACCACAGATTTGTCATTTGATATTTTTTATTCCAGGAACCTAGCTACCAAAAATTTCTTACTTCCAGCAGTTTCAGCTTGGTATTTTGCTTCTAAAGCAGTCCATAAATCAAACGCAAAAAAGTTGTCTTTTGCATTATAGAAATCATACAATGCATCTTCTAGACAGTTCAGAATATGATTTTTGGCCATGCAATTCTGTCTATCCCAACTCTCCAACTCCCATTCATTTCCAGCATCATTCAAAGTCTCATCAAAGGATTTCAGAACTAATTCATCTAGCATATGGAAACTCAAAAAGAACAACATCTTGGATTGCCATCTTTTGAAATCTTTGCCACTGAATTTTTCTGGTCTGTCAACATCACTTTTACCCATTGTTACCGAAAAAGTAATATTGTGTTAAGATTGTTGGTTTTGCAACAATAGAAAACACTAAACAGAAGAAGTTGTTAAGGTTAATGAAATCTCTGATTCATACACACACAATGGACAGAGCCACCTGCTCATCAAATTGTCCTTAACACAATAGTCCGAGGGTACTCCTCAAGAATGAGAGATGATATACCCCAACAACAAAGATGTGTCCAGGATAGAATTGCCCGCTATGACTTGTATAATCACAATACTAGTCACCCTCAACGAACTCAATAGCAATTTAGATGAAAGGGAAATAAACAAGCAGTGCACAAAACAAAGCAAGAAGAGGGGAAAAGAAGACAGGATAGGAGCTGCTTCTGGAGTGTTTTGAAATGAAGAAATTCGTTTTCTTTTATACGTAGAAGAAGAGTAGCTTGAATGTCTATTGATTGAAAATCAATTTTGTGCATGAAGCACGGACATAAAGTTTAAAACGGATTTAAAACGGTCAAGAATAATTCTCTCTTTAATTCAGTTAAAATCTCGCCGGGTCAGACGCCCCCTACATTTAAAACAAAATTTAATTTAGTCTTAAATTCTTTTAAGAAAATATATTTTTTTTCAAAAAAGGTAAGTATTGGTTGGCCCGCAGCTGCATCCACGCCCGCACCCACACCCACAGCCACAGCTACAGCCGCAAGCGCACCCGAGCCAGAGCGTGCGTGCGTGCTTCGGTGCGAAGCATAGCACGTGTGTGGAAAGTATGTTTGCTTCAACTATCCCATAGCCTTAGTCCTCCCCCAACCACAAAAGTGTCTAAACCCCTAAGGGGCCTCCCTTAGATGCAACTTTTTAGGTAATAAGGAGTGGAATCATCTTTAGTTTCTCCAATGTGGGACTAAAGATTCATTCACTAAAGTGAAAAATGAGCTAGTTTCCTTAGTGACCCTTTGGTCCTAAGATCCATTCCTACCAAGACTAAAAACATAACAAATTTATTTTCTCCAACAAACCTTACTTCAGTTGTACCAATAGGTCTATTCAAGTCCAACGTAGAAATTTATAGATCAGTGGTTTAGACAAATCGTGTCCATGAACACGTAAAACTTGTATGCCAAAAAAAAATGGTGAACTCTCGCTTGAATGGGTGGTTCCCACGCGAATATCGTTAAACCTCCTAAATTATTATTTTTATGCGTCTAGGTGATTTCATAAGAGTGTTTTACATTTACTGAACGACGGAAGAGAGTCCATTGGTGTGATAACTATGTGAGCTAAAATGAAATTTGTCATAAACGTAATAAGAGTCAATTTATTTTCAATTTCATCATGATTCGATCAAATTAGAAGCTAATTGATCGTTTTTTTTCCAAATTGAGTTGGCAATCAGGCATCTACTTTACCCGATTACAGGTATACTTAGGGCTCCACATGGCTCGGTTCGGTTCGGTTTTTGCCCTAACCATTACCAAAACCGAGAGTCTCGGTTTTTCGGTTTTGAAAACCGAGTGTCACCATTAAGATTTTTGGTTCGGTTTGGTTTTAACCGTCTCGGTTTTGGTTTTTTCGGTTTCGGTTTTGGTTTTAACCGATTTTTTTTTAGATTTTTTTTTTAATAAAACAACCAACTCATGTTCCATTCACACATTATTCCTTCCTAATCCATTTCTACCATTTTTTTCCTAGACCTTTACTAGAAGAAACATAAACCAAACAGAACACTAAAATTAGACGATGTAAGATCTAACTACTAGTAAGTTGGACTTGCAGAAATTCAGTTCCATATCATCAACTAATTGGTAAAATCTGGATGAATAATAGTTGATATTTGGCTACGTTCAGTCTCAATTTTTTACGTTATACATCTCATATCACGTAGTAGTTTGAAACTTCAAATGCTTCAGCTTGTTAGCTTATATATGATTATACTAATCATTTCATCTTTTGTAAACAGACTGTATACCGGAGAAATGGAAATCTATACTACCGTACGAGCATCCAGAAAGCACTAGCAAATGAACAGAGTACGAAACCTTTTGGTAGGATTTTAGTCATCATTATGTAGTAACCATTTTTTTTAACCATTTCAGAGAGAGGCGCAGGAAGAAAGAATGAAACAAATCTAGGTTTTTTCTTTTTATATATTAGGGTTAGAGATCAACGACTAAAAATCCTCTGAATCCAATGGCTATTATTAATCGGTTTTTTCGATTTTTTTGGTTCGGTTCTAGGGTAGGACCAAAACCGAACCAAACTTAACCGGTTTTTTTTTCGTAACCGTTCATCATCATTTAGATATTCGGTTCGGCTCGGTTCGGTCTTTTTTGGTTTGGTTCGGTACTGTTTTATCGCTTTTTCGGTTTTTTGTGCATCCCTAGGTATACTCTATAAATTTGTTTTTCTTTAATTCTTCAACGGATTCAAATTAAAAAAATTGAAAAAATATGGTGTAATCGATTATTCATCCAGATTTTACCAATTAGTTGATGATATGGAAATTGATTTTCTAATTAGATCATATTTTTTTTCGAATTGGATTTTCTAATTAGATATTTCCAGATCCCAATTCTTTTTACGTTCATCAAATCGATCTAATTGTCTTTAATTGTTCATATTAAATTAAAAACAACATCCGTCAGCAACGTTTATAACCACTGCTACCTGATGAACTAAATATTCAACCAAAACAATTGGGACGCTTATATGATTTGCTAATATTTACTAGATGACCGCGGCGCGTGGTGGGGGGAGTCAACCAAAGATGATTGCTTGTGTAGTGCAGGCCGACATAAAAAAGAAAAAAACAAAATGGAAAAGTGAAACTTTTTAGCAATGATTCCTGAAAAAGATTAGCCACGGTTTTAGAAACTTTAGCAACATATTTTAGTTGTTCCTGATCTTATAAAACGCAGAAGTCAATGAATTTGCAACCCATATATGCGTCCCAAAATGATCCATGGATTCTTTCTTCTTCACCCGCGACGTGACCCACACATGAACCTCTTTTCTGGGTTAAATTTTAAACTTAAAATTCTTCGATTATACATCCAATTTCTCTAAAAAAAAATTAACCCATATAAATTATAACTATAATTAACCATATAATGAAAACTTTTTTTTAATTGAAATTTCAATTTCGAAATTCTATGATCATAGATGACATTTATCAAAAAAAAAAAAAAAATCAATTTATGAAATATAGAACAATTGATTGCTCTCTATTGCAAAAAATCCGATGAAAAACGATCGAGAATCGATCAATTATAAAAACAATTAAAACAAATCATGAAACTCAATTTTAAAACCATAAAAATGTGTCTGATATATTACCATAGAGTGACCATATAAAAAGTCTCCCTTCGGCCGGCCAATTAAAACCGTTGCAAAATACTAAAACATGATAGATTAAACTTGTTCGAATAAGTTCGAATTTTCGATCCGCCATGGTAATCTAGTAATTTTTGTTTATAAATCGGGTTTCACATACTACATGAATTTTTTGGATATATGGAACACTATGCGGTACTACAATTCTTTCCAATAGCAGTGAAAGTAGATATTAATATTAATTTATCCTTGTATCAGTTATAATATTTTCAAAGATGACATGTATAATTCAATCAAATATTAAGTTTTTAGTATCATTTTCTTTACTTAATTCTCCGTCTCCAACGATAATAGCATAGAAAACCTGTACAAATATTTTAAACTAAAAATGCGTTCGGTTCAGGGAATTTAAGGCCCAGGAATTCAAGTCTGAGGTAATCCGCCTAATTCCCTGAACCGAACATGGTTTTGGAATCCAGATTCGGATTCTCACATATTCAAATTCCCCCTAAAAATCCATTTTCAATTGCATTAGTCCGAGAATGGAAAAAAATTACTTTCTAGTGGAATCGAGGCTAATTACATTAAAATGTCAAATTTATCCCTCGTAATAAAATTATTAATCATATATTTACAGTGTATTCATAATGAGAGAAGAAGTTAAACAAGGGTGGATGGTGTATCGTCTGAAATCTGGAGGGACTGATGGTGGTGTTGGTGGTGGTGCTGTTGCTGGTTGATGGTGGCGGTGATGTTAGTTACTAGTGGCGATTTTGGTGGTGGGGTGGTACCGGTAGGCATTTATCTATTAAATGGCTGACAAGTGTTGTCAATTATGTTCTTATTCATGGATGTTATGATCAATCAGGTGTGTTGATCAATGGTATAGAATCATGCACATGGAATACAAGGATCGTGGAATTGATGTCCAATGCCAGGTGTTATTCAATTAAATACATGGGCAAACAGTTTTACAGGGGGAAAAGTTTCCCTGATAATTTATTGATTTGCATATATCGATGGTGAAATATGAGTTGCCATAGCAGATTCCGTGTACTGTCGATCAAGTGTTTGATGAAATGTAGGGGCGTTAAAGTGATTTGATAAATTTGGATTATTATGTAATTTAATTATCTCAACCAAACACTATATTTTTTTATTAAGGAATTTATTCCTTGGAATTCAATTCTAGGAAAAGAATTACCCTATAATTGAATTTTTTGGACTTAAAATCCTTGAACCGAACGCGTTGTAACAATGTGGTCGGTTCGGATTATTGGATGCTCAGGAAATATTGCATTAGCAAATGTCAAATCTAGTGGTGCACATGAAATAACCATGGCACTACCAAATGCTAGCCTTAGCAAACCCTAGCCATAGCCCCAACACAAAAAACCAAAGTAGCATACACAAATGCCAAAGGGCTAGGAAAAGCCAATATGCCAAACATTTGTGCCAGAGAGGAAATGGGATAGCACCAGCAGTGCTAGTACCCACGCCAAGTACTTAGCGATACTAGCAGCGCTAACGCCTGTGCTAGCATAGGCGCTAAGTACTTAGCGCTGCCAGTAGCGCTATCTCCTGCACTAGCACAGGCGCTAAGCACTTAGCTTTCCCAGCAGCGATGTTAGCACCAATTTTTTCCTTCTTATTTGCGCGAATTTCAGTTCTTCACTCCTGCACCTATGCTCGCGTCAGGCTTGCATAACGAACTCACGTGTTTTGAGTCTATGACTCCACTAAGTATAATAGAAATCAAAACATAATGGGGTGGATAAAACATGGGGTTTTGGTTTGGCGGTTACAGCAACATGGGCGTAGAAACACCCCATGACAAGGAAGTTATAAACTAGTGGGAAGACTGAAGCAGTTAATGAAGTAGTGGAATAATGGTTTCTCGAAGATTCCAAGGCGGTTAAGCCATTAACCCCACGAATTTCACTTCTCCATCTCTTCACTACTTCCACTACTTTACAAGGAAGCGTGTGTTCCAAACTATTATAAATAGGCTCCTTAGCGCATTTCAGAAACAGAACAAGCTTACAAATATCTCAAGCTCTGTTACTTTCTCAATAGATCTACAACTCTACAAACAATTAACACACTCGTTTCCTTCAACTTTCTTTGCTTCCCTCCCCTAAGATCAACCCATTTTCTCTCCTTGTGACCGAAGCAGAGCGGAACGGATACTATTGTGGTTTAGGATTGCTCTGTACGATTTTTATTTTCGAATCTAAAGAAAGTACTTCTACAGTACATTGTTTTGCCTAGAAGTAATTTTTAGGTACAAACAACTTTCAATTCAATTCAATGCAATGCAAATTTAGTTGCAATCCAAATGTATTTGAAATGTTCAACTTATAATTCAATATTGCGAAACAGCCGAACCTGAAAACAATAGGAAAACTCCAGGTTTCATCCAGGTTCGGCTGATTTTGAAATTTCAACTTTCAGCGGAACATTACTATGATACCATAATTTTTTCTTTTGAAATGTTCGGCTTATAATTCATTTTGTGAATCAGCCGAACCTGACAACATATGAAAACTCCAAGTTTCTGTCAGGTTCGATTGATTTTGAAATTTTATTTTTCAGCCGAACTTTACTAAAAATCAAAAAACCTTGAATTTAGTCATGTTCGGTTGTTTCACAAAATGTAATTTTCAGCCGAACCTGAAAAAATTTACTTGTCTTTCTGCAAATTTGATATATTCCTCTAATAATAAACCCTTAATTAATTCATAAAATACTAACTCATTAATAAACTACTAAAACTTTGATGTTTACGTTGCTGGAAACCAAAGCATAGTCTAATAAAAAGGTCTCAAACAACTACACAAAACCAAAAATAAATTGTTAAGATGTTAAAATTGAGAATGTTATGAATTCATTCACTTCAACGACCACGGCCACTTCCACTTCCACGACGCCCGCGACCTCTTTTGGCACCATCTGGGCTTGTACCTTCACCTTCTAGGTGTGGCCTCTTGCTCACCAACCTTGGTTCCTCCGGCCCCGCTCCTTTGTTGATGATTCCATCCCTCTTGTTGTAGAGGTATTGTTGCTCATCATATGACATAGTTGTTTTAAAACTAAGTTTCTGCTTCATTGCCTTCAACATCTCCCAACTCGCCGCCAACTGATTTTATCTGAAACCCAAAGATAAGTGACAACATATTTGATATCTATAACAAAATAAAGAGTAGAAATTGAAGGAACCGCTTACCATGATCTCAAATGCCTTTGAAATGTCATTGGAAATGGTCTTGGACTTCATCTTCGTCTCCACATCATTTTTCTTTGACCTCTTAGCCTCCACACAAGCTTGAATTTTCTTTTAATGATGTAAGGATGAGAAATTTGCCTATACCAATCAATATACCCCTCGACAACTTCAGGAGCATCCTCCTGCAAAGGTTCCAAGAGACACATATTAAGTTTGTTCTCTTCCAACTTGTTCCAAAACCCAATGGTTGGTTTGGGTTTGTAGCTAGGAGTCCTATATGAGGTGGTGTTCTTAGTTATATTAGAACCTTTTGGAAACAACTCAAACTTAGATTTCCCAAACGGGATCGTTTGGGCGGAACCTAATTGACAAAGTACTCGGTGAGGATCATATATTACACATCCACCGGGATAGAACAATGGTCCATAGTACATCCCAACACCTATTTATGCATCTGAAAAAACTTCATTAAAGGGTTCATATTTCTTCACGTATGGTTCAAATTCAACGTCGCTTCCATCCAAATCGTCTAATTCCTCTCTCAAACTTACAAGCGCCTCATTCTTTTTATGCTTCTTGACTTTCTTTAACTCATATTTGGCCGAAGTAGGCAATGAATCATTCCAAGTGACTTCACTATCCAAATTCAATTTCGGGAAATGATCATACACCCACACCTACATCAACAATATAAGAAAAATTTCTAAATATTACGGAAATGTCACAAAGGAAAGAAGTCCAATTTTAACATTCGGCTAATAATCACATGATAATTCATTGTTCTCCTAGTCATTGTTCGTATGATAATTTATTGTTTATATTAGACGAACCTAATATGAATAGTAATACACAGTGTACACCAATTATTCTAGATTATCAAATAATTTTTATATTGTAGAGATTTACTTGAAGAATATTGAACTTGCCTTCAATATTTGTGCTTGTTAACCTAGAGTCTTCACAAAATTTTCTAGTAGGAAAGCAAGGGAAGCGGTTCCATAAGAGAACTCTTTAAGGGTCGGAAGATCCATTAAAATTTGGAGATATTGAGCCTTCACCTTGTTTCCTTTTAGGTCGGGAAAGATAGTTCTCCCGAGAGTATACAACAAGTACGCCCTTGCAATTTGTTTGACTATATCATCGTTCAACATTAAGGAACCATCTGCAATTCTCGCCTTTGTATTCTCAAAATAACTCTTCAAATTGGACAACTTGATCTGCTCCAACTTTCTTGGTTTCACCCCATTTCCAAGGTCTTGATTCACAAAATCCATTTTCTTTTGCACGGGCGAACTCCAATTTTGTCGTGTCTTTACTCCAACCAAGAGTTTCTTCACCCAATACATAGAGCTGGTCCTAATTCGTTTCATATTAGTCGGCATCGACGTTTTTCCCGGTAACTTAGATGCCAGTAATGTTCTTCACATTATCGGGAGTGATTGTCATCTCACCGAATGGGAGATGAAAGGTGCAGGTCTCTGGGCAGAATCTTTCAGAAAACAAGGACGCGATAATTGAATCACATTCACTTTATACGTAGTGAATAGCCGAGCATAAACCCGATGCTTTTACTATAGCCACCACCTCATCAACTTCTCCCATCAGATCTCAAGGAGCAGCCCTCTAGTGTTACAAAATTCCTGTGGCATTCTGATTATCAGGAGTCTCGTAGATTCTCTTCGCCCAAGATTCAGTGTAACCAATCAAGACCTCTCCTCCATCTTTAGGAGTGCCATGGGATAGGCCGTCCATTCGAGGCTTTATTACATTCTTCTCATTTGGAATGTGACGCCCCGTATCCCGCTTTATAGCAAGGACCTTTTCTTTCCCTTGTTGTTGTTGTGGCTCTTGTTGTTGTGGTTGAAGGATCTTCTTTTTCCCTTTTCGTTGTTGCTTTGTTGTTTTGGTTCATCTTCTTGTTCACTATCACCATCATCATCTCCTCCTCATACTCCTACTTGTGGTTCCAACTCTTCTTCTTGTCTATCTATCTCAGGCCTTGGTTTACAAATAAGAATAGTATTTCCCCTCTTATTGGCTCCCAATTTTTTGATGCGGCCTCTTCGTGGCTAGGGATTTTTATAAGAAGAAGGATTTACCTCCATGTTCCTTCTTTTACCTTTAGCTCGGTTCCTAGCGCAAAGAAAGTATAAAAACTAATTAATACCTCAAACAACAAATTTTTGATAGGAAGATTATAGGAAAATCATAAGGTTTGTCTTATATTCAACAGGAAATATAAACAAATATTGCAATGTTGCAAGAACTACAACCATGTGAGATTTTGAAGGCCAAAGTGAAATGTTCGGCTGATTTTCCAAAATTGAATTTTCAGCCGAACTTTCTACTACTCATATTTTGAAGGTCATAGTGAAACGTTCGGCTGATTTTGAAAAATTGAAATTTCAGCCGAACTTTCTATTACTCATATTTTTCCTAACAAAGTAAATTGTTTGGCTGATTTTTGAAATATCAATTCTCAGCCGAACTATTCTTCCACACTTTCAAGTTGAAGAACTAGAGAAGTTCGGCTGAAAATGCTATTCAGTTTTCAAAAAAAAAATCAGCCGAACTTTAAATTAATGATGAAAAAAACTAGGGTTTTCTTACGATTTAACACATAAATCTCAATCAAATGCAAAAAAAAAAAAGAGATGGGTTTGTGGGAAATATCTTCGAATGTACATGTTGAGGTTTGGTTCTCTCTTTCCACCTTCTCCTTTTTCTCCTAATTCAATTTCGGGTTCAACTCTTTCATCTTCTTATTGTTCTTCTTCGATCTCTTGCGGCCGCTAGGATTTTTCGTACGAGTCATCTTGTAGGTTTGTAGTTGCGTATAATCGACGATTAAAATTTTACGAATCGACGATTAATTGACAGCGATGAAAATTGAAATCGGGGGGTTTTTCTTTTTCTTCTCCGGTGAAGAAGTGAAGAAGACTGGGAAGAAAAAAGATAGAAAAAAATTGAAACACTTTTAGGTTGATTTAGTTTTAATTTTATAACTGATTTGTGGGAAATTAATTAGGAGTAGTGGGTAATTAGTAATTCCAAAATTTAAAGGGCTTAGTAATTAAACCATCCATTAGACACCCCTTATAAAACATCATAGATAGCCTAAGTATTTTGTACGCCCACTAAAAAATCCGTATGCCGAAAAACAGGGTTCTTGATAAATTAGTCTTTTAATTTCGATAATCACCATGTCCTTGTCCCTGCTTCCATCACTCTTCTGTTCCTTTCACCCCATAATGCCCAGGCCCAGCTGATTGCAAAAGGTAAAATATGCCAAACTTTCTTCGCTAAACTTTTGCAATAGTCTGTATGCTATAGTTGGAATTCCATCTTTGTGCACCCATAATGCACAAAGATGGTTCCAAATACTTTTCGATCCAAATACTTTTCGCGGGATGGCAGTGTAGCTGACATTTTCCTCTTCTTGATTGCAGAGACTGCAGATAGTGTTTTCTTTTGTTTAAATTATCCACCCTGGGAATAGCATTGTGAACAGCAAGCCAAATCATACTTGAAATCATCACCAAGTCCTGATTGCTGCCAATTATACCCATCTTTTCAAGTGTAGCTGGAAGAAATCTGGAAATCGATGAAGTCTGACCTGTCAATAAATGTGGGAGGAGAACCAATCAAAGCCACCAGGTTTGCCAATTCTCATCATTTGTATTCTGCAACAGTTGAATGCTCCAGTTCCCATCTTGAACCAAATCTGCAATTTTAGCTTCTTTCATAGCAGCTGATTTAAAGGCTTTCTTAAGAGAAATGTAGAATGGAATTTGACTTTTCCAGGGATCTCTCCAGAATTTGATGTCAGACCCATAACCAATGTGCATATTGGAATTCCAATGAACCAAACCTTTTTCATTTTCAATTCCTCTCCAGCTGTTCCTCGGATCTGAGGTCCATCTGTTGAGGTGCTGCACAGTCCGACTAGAAGTTACAAGGCACTAGGCAGTGGCAAATTTGTTTAATGGATTGACGATGTAACGCTCGACCCTTAGAGCAGGCTAGAGAAAGTAATGCGCAGAAACAGCTGGATGAATACTGTAGGATTTGTTGCATTTACCTTAATATTGCTTTTCCTTTTTCTAAAACCTCTTTGGAAGGGAAAACAATAGTAATTTATTGATTGATTCCTAGTTTCGTCTTCAAGTTTTCAAAGGAAAAGAAAGAAAGAAAAAGCACATTGAATGATTTAAGACTCCCTCAATTAGAATGTAATTTATATTAAAGAGGATTCAAAATTCTTAATTATTGAATTACTGTCCGGTCTTTGCTGTAAATGACACTACAAGTATCGAACAATATGTACAAACAATTCAATCATTTCGCCACTATATATTAAAGCTACTAGCTATTGCCAGATTATCCATTCATTCACATCACTTTTCTTATCATTCGAACATGTCGTCCTCGTTATCACTCTCTGAAATTAGTAGTCACGAAGCTGAGCATCATCATGAAAGCAGTAACAGCAGACGCAATAGTAAATGGGTAATCGATGTGAAAGAAAAAATAGATAAGATAGATAAATCGAAAGAGGTGGATCACTGGAAGAAGATATACATTTACCAGATACCGGCATGCGTCAAAGATCTGAACAAGAAAGCTTACATGCCGCAAGCGGTGTCTTTTGGTCCCTACCACCATGGAGATAATCAGTTGAAACAGATGGAAGAACACAAGCACAGAGCACTACTCCATTTCCTCAAGAGATCAAAAAATCCCATTGAGTCTTACATGGACGCTCTTCATCGAGTTGGTAAGCATTTCATTGACTCTTATGATTGGCTTGATGAAGCAAATTATGACTACTGAGATCAATACGGCAACTACACCGACCAATTCTTGCAGCTCATGATGCTGGATGGCTGCTTCATGCTGGAAATTTTACGAACCGCCACTCAAACCACTGACGATTATGCTTCCAATGACCCAATCTTTAGTTCCCATGGTAAACTAAACATAATGCCTTACATAAGGAGAGATATGCTCATGCTTCAAAACCAACTCCCAATGCTCCTTTTGGAGACTTTACTTGGTGTTGAAAGTGGTGGCAAACCGAAGGTATTATCTTCGTTACAATATTTATGACTTATTTTCTTCTTTTCATTTGTAACTTCCTATCGATTTTAAGTACTCGCCGATAAACAGGACGAGGAGGAGTTCCTAAACAAGTACCCAAAACAGACCCACCCTTAGCTTGGGCAAATGTCTACATGTAGTAGACGTTTACAGGAAGAACCTTCTTCAACAGCCACGATACAAATCAAACACATCTCCATGGTACAGATGATTACAGTGAAAGTAGTGGTGATATCATCCGTTCAGCGAGGGAGCTTTACGAGGCTGGAATACGTTTCAAGACTAGTAAGACCGTGAGTCTGAAGGACATCTCCTTTGGTTGTGGAGTTCTGCGACTCCCGGAGATCCTGGTGGATGACACTACTGAATCCACTTTTCTAAACCTGATGGCCTACGAAAGGTTCCATGTAGGAGAAGGAAGTGAGGTTACTGCTTACACTTCATGGACAAAATCATCGATTCGGCCAAGGATGTTAGTCTCCTCCACTCTAAAGGGACAATAAAGAATGCGCTTGGGAGTGACAAGGCAGTTGCAAAGTTATTCAATGAGCTGTCCAAGGATGTGGCGCCTGATAATAGTCTAGACGAGGTGCACAAGAAGGTGAATGACTACTGCAAGAAAAAGTGGAACGAATGGCGTGCTAACCTCATTCATACCTACTTTAGGAGCCCTTGGGCCGTTCTTTCTGTTCTCGCGGCTATTTTCTTAATGGCACTCACCATTGTTCAGACAATATACACCAACACCCTGCTGGCACATCACCACCACTACCACCTCCATCCAGATTTAATCAGTAACCAAATTCTCTCTTAAAACAGATTCCAATTACGAAATTTATGGTCGGGCAGGGATTTGGATAGTTGCATAGCTGTTTTTTTATGTGGTTTGCCCAGTTCTAGTGAGCTTCATGATTGATGTTTCATTTAAAGTTATTGTTTTAATTGCACATTTGTTATTTGTTTAAGTTATATATATGGAATTGAACTGAATTCTTGTTTTTCAAAATTGGATGAAAGATGCTTGTCCAGAGATCTGACATCAACTACTGAAGTCAAAGGTTGGAAACTTTGGAATTCTCTAAACACAACTAATTTCTCTCTATATATACAAAATATGGCAGTCTCCATGTAGATTCAGCTTTTGCTGTTGTTTCTCAGATGTGTCATAGAAGTTTTCTTTTTTGATTTTTCATTTGTAGCAATGGAAGGCAATGCAATTTTCATTCCTCGTTGTAGCCCTAGAATCAGAAAGCAAACTCGAATGCGAGAGCTGATGGAAACATCAACAGAGCACAATAGAGCACCAGAACTTCATACAAGTCCTAGAATTGCGTAGCAAGCTCTAATTCCAGAGATATTCAATGAATGATATGTTTTACGGGTTTTGAAACTTTGCATAACGTATTTACGTTGTGTTATGGTTTTCAATTTTGTCTTTATTTCAATAAATACTTGTCCCCATCTCTGTGCAGACATGGCGTGTGCCCAACACTTTTGTAAGCAACAATATAATAAGTTACAGAACAAACTTTATATTTCGTGGCTTACGCAACTGTTTTTCTCCACAAAAATAGTGTTCCTCGGTACAATTCCATGTATACTCATCATGAAATACAATTAGAACAAAAAATGACAAGAAAAACAAACAAAACAAAATGTGAAAGAATTGCTACAAATGACATCAAGAAAAGAATTTCAGGTAATCACAGAGGGAATCCTTTCCCGTTCAACAGCTTTGCGTGTTTCCTCGTTTTCTACGTGCAGTACCCGAAAATGCTTGACACTCGCAAGCAAATAATGACGAGGAAAAAGTTTTAACCGATTCATTATCTGCTCAAGAGAAAATCAAGTATTTCCATCACTTTTAAAATATAAACCTACTTGCCGCACCGTTCTGATTCGGACATGAATTACTGATTGATGTAAAGTTTTTGAGTTCCAAGAAATTACCTCGGAATCTTCCTCGCAGAAGTGATATATACTAATTTAAACAAGTCACTTCTTCCAGAACGGCTTTTGGCAAACTAGTAACCGCTGGTCATTATCATTCTGCAGTTCAATGACTCTTGCTTCCCATCTGATTTGTGTAGCCAGAGAACGTGCTTTCTCTATAGCTTGAAATTTATCTCGTAAGACAACCCACCCCTAACAGCCATAAAATTTTGTATTAAAATCACAATGAAACCAAAGATCTATAGAATGCACCCTTTCAAACAATTTTTTTTTTTGCTGGCAGTTCAAGCAAAGCACATGAAATGTCACCACAGATAACAAAAATGCTTAAGATTTCAATCACCGATAAAATTGCTGTAGAACAAATTTTGAACAAGGAGTTGAGAGAATACAACAAATTTTATTTAATAAAGTTTAGAGCTGAAGAACGAGAATGAACCAACTCAAGTGATTTACCTCAGGGCGCAGAATACGGTCCATTTCCAAGAATAAATCTGAAACTTCACAGTTTTCTGACTTATAGTATGTAAGGAGCCCATTCGCATGAAGCATGTCATATGTTCTGGAGTATGTGGGAAACGGTTCACACCTGCGCACAATTAATGAGGTATATCAGGTTTTTAAACACTACAACTCTACAAGGAGTACCAAGTCATTGTTTTCAGCAAAGAATTTTCCATTAAAGTCGGTAGGGGTCTTAGGGGGAGAAAAGAACCTATCTACTGGCAAGGTGTCCCGTACATGTAAAGCTCAAAGATAACCCTTGAGGGCAAGTAGGACTTTTCTTTTCTTTTTTTAAAAAAATACCCCGGTCAAAGGAATTAGGGAGAGACAGACAGAGTCAATGTGCTAATCCTTCGTGTCACTGTTGAAGGCATCTTTTTTATATATTTTGAAAGGCCTCAAGTTTAATAGGCATTAAATACTCAAAAGGACAACCTAGAGGCTCCAGCACTATAATACTGGATCTTACCAATCATGTAGAACACCAGCAAAACCTCGATCAAGTATGATAGAAAGAGTATTTGCACTCCTAATTGGGACGACATTCATAACCCAAGCTGACTTTTTTCCTTCTAAAAGTGCAACATTTAGACCTCCGTAATGAGCATTCATGTCCATCACATTCCGTATCATGTTAAATGGAGGCAATGGGTCTTCATCACCAGGCCTCTTTGGATGATCAGAAAAAATCAAAGGCGTCAGCAATGACCAGTAGTTCCTCAGAGCTGACCTCCAAAGCTCCACGTCCTCTTGAAAATCGTCAGGCTGTATTCCTGCACGAATACATGAAAATCAATACACTAAAACAACACCAATGTACTGCTCTAACCATCCATATAGATTATTTAAATACAGAAGAATTCCAGGAGGATTCAAATTTATGGGAACAAGTACTGGAACACTAAACTCACAAAAGCACTCTGTTTCAGAACAATACTTTCCATGAACTTCAAGCTCGACTGAGCTCAACTGAGAACCGGCAGACCTGTTTTGTATGGGTATCCAACGTTTGCTGGTAGTTCCACTTAAACACGATCGGAGAGGTTGATAATAAGACTGACCGTCAAAATCTGCTTTACAAATTGGAGGTGTACTACCCTCCCTGCTACATTGGAAAACAGAAAATTTCACCTTAATTATATTGTGTAACGAACACTGATTCTACAAATTAAGACAAAGTAATAATAGAATACATTATTAACTGCTTACTCATTTAGAGGAGAAAAGAAGAAACTTATTCAGTAATGTCCTTACCGAGATGCATAACATTGAACATCTGAAGTTTTCTGCCAAACAAAAGTCTCTTCTTGCTGAGCCAATAGACTCCAGCAGATACTTTCAGTAAACTCCTCAAGCAGTGTGGACACAGTCACCTTTTTCAAATTCAAAGAACCTCCTTTTGGATTAGTTGTAGGTGATGTCAAAACAAAGTAACCTCCAGGCTTGAGCAAGCGGTCAACTTCAATTAGAAATGCCCCATCTGTTTCACAGCACACTGTCAAATTGAAGATAGAATCACACGGATATACCATCATATCAACATAATGCATATCTTGACTAGTTGTCGCACCAAGAGTTGGCTTCTAAATTCTTGTGTTATATTAGTTCTTACACCCAGTAGTGTATACTATTTTACATTTTAACTTTGATTTTTAATCTAAAACTTGACTGTATAGTACATCCTCACTTGGTTAGGACCCACAGCATGGTAAACAACATGTGCTTTCAAGTGTTGCATAATAATTCTATTGTTCAAACACACACTAAGTAGAGTATCAGCTATTAATATATATACTATAAAGTCTTTAGTAAGGTGTTTCTAACAAGGGTGATACAGGAAATGTAAAGCAACGTCTAGCACCAGGCCCTGCATGACACTGGAACTGACCAAGTGAGCCATTATTGGAGTCAACAGCCCTTTATGACAATAGTGAGGTTCACAAAAATCCTAGAGATCTACAATATGACAGCAGGAATATTCAGCGAGTTGATGAAACTTGATTCGATAACTTGGATGCTGACATCAACTTTATTCATAAGTGAACTTTCCATGAAGTTACCAATTAATATAAACTTGGAAATCTTATAATATGTCCACGAATGTCTCCCAGTTAGTCTAGCAATTGGGTATAGATACCATAACTCATTATTGGGCACCAGGTTTCTCAAATGAACGTTTTCTTATGACAATACAACATAGTATTCCTGCAGCCCAGTGTCTGTAAAATGGTACTAGGACATTATAATACAATGATGGAGCTTTCCTCTCTAATTCTGAAACTGAGTATAGTTTTCTCGTCTGACAAATGCTTTGCGCTGGAAATTGCTAAGCTCGACACCAGTCCCTCCATGCACCAGATGCATAGAGGGACTAGACTTGCTGAACTGCTGGAGACACTTCATATCAAGTTGATTCTAGTAACTAGTATTCCCCATAAACAATATAGATTTGTTTAAAACGAGACCATAAAATATAAGATTATTTCAGTAATAACCTATCATCATGATGGCATACTTTGCTTTTCGACATCAACCTTAAGATAGTAAGGTTTTGACAGAAAAACAGCTTAATAGTTCTTCGTATGGTCCTTAAGATAAGAAAACAGTTCTTCCACTTTATAACACTCTGAAATTTTGGGAGGCATGGAGAGGACAACTATGAAATTAGACTCAGTTAGGAGACAAAGAATTGCTTAATAGGCTAATACGAAACAACTCAAGATGTACCTTTCTTGTCCCATGTGATACCACACTGCGCGCAATGAACCATGTCAAACGACAATGATGGATATGGTAATTGTTTAGAAATGAAGTCACCGATCATAGCTGGAAGACCTCTTTCAAGAGCCAATTGGACTTGACTCCCAAACACTTCATATGCCGCAATACAGACAGTCATTAAGTTTAGTGACAGCAAATGAGCTCCAAAGCTACCAAATCCACAACCAATATCAAGTACAGTTTGCACCTGTAAATAGGTATCAGAGTATTAGATCCGCAAAATATACAAGAAAGTCCCTACGCGTTAAATAGGAATAAGCGAAAAGTAGAATATTTGGTTTCCAGGGACAAAGCTATTCTGGATAAGTATCTAAGAAATTGGTACCTATGTATATTTATGGTATAGCAACTCCCTATACCAACTGTTAGACCATCAGTGATTCAAGGAGTAAGAAGTCCGAAAAGAAAAGACTTACTCCAGCTTGGCGAAATTCGACGTCACTCCCCAGACCAATCATCTCTGCAACCTGGCGAGAGTAATCTTTCACACCATCAATGTTCATACCATCCTCAGAATGAAAAGCAATTTGATTTTCTTCTAATAACATTAATCTACAAAGTATCACAAAAAAACAATTAACCGTCAAGTAGAAACCATCTTTTAATCTTTGAAATACCTGATACAGTTTAACTTTCTCTGGGTATATATTGGTGGAAATCATTGTACGACAGGTGTTACAGTAGTTGTTTCATTTTCATAATGGAAAAGGAAAAAATAAACAAGGAATTGTCAAGAAATGCACCTTTTCGTCATGCTTCCAGAAGAGAGGAATTGGTCTTTCGTTATCTTGACATTGCCACTCCATATAACATCCTTACCAGCTGGCCATCTCAGAGGTATCTTATAGTCCTTTGGAGGCCGAACCAAACAACGCTGCCCCACGGATGAAATCTCACAATGCCGATCAAATTCTTCTCCATCATGAAACCCAGCTAACAAATTTGCCGATACATTATAGCAAGGTACGTGATTCTCTCTATCCTTACCACATAAATCAAACTCTCTTGTATTAGTTATCCCTAATGAAAGTGATCTTATCTCCAAAAAATCCCTCACTGCTTGTTCTTTTAACCTTCTGTAGTTGTTATAATAATCCGGTATCGCCGGCGTATCCAAACTGTCTAAACTTTTTGAAGAAGTAGATCCCAAGACTACAATTATCACTACCACGCAAACAAAACACAATAACAACAAACTAAGTGGCGGTGTCTGTCTACGGCCAAAATTGACAATGTGTTGATTCGACGAAGAGCTTCTCATGTCCAAATTATTGAATCAACAACCTACTTTCTGAGTAAAAGAAAAGGACCTGTTCTCTCAGCCTGGATATCATACAGCTCGAAAATGAAGTTCCCAGCATAGAGATCTGAACTAAGTTCCACCTTTACAAACACGAATTGGATCAACAATACTAATACTAGCACCAAAATCGAAACAAGTATGACCGTGAATTAATTATGAGGTTGATTACAACTAGTAGGGTTCTGATGAGCCTATGTCTTCAATGTGTAGAAGAAATAGGATGTTTGAGAGAGTTAGTTAATGAAGAAGGTTGAAAATGTTCCATCCTCCACAAAACCTGAAAATGTACAACAGAGAGAGATCCACAGCAAACTGATGAATGTAACTCAAACAGGTAATGAATGAGATCGATCTTCTGATGATAAAAAAAAAGATGTAATTTGAGATCAGATCCAATATAATTTGATACGAAATCAACAACACAAACACCAATTTGATATATCACTTAAAAATTGAGATAAATTAATTAGTGAGATCTAATAATGATTGATGGTAAAACAACATACCGGAAGTTCGTTGCAGTGTAGTAACTGTTTGTTTTTGAAAAGAGATCTTCAGGAAAAGAGAGAGAGATAGTGGAATGATAATAATAATGGTCGAGTTTGTAGCTGTTAATAATCAATGGATCGGTCGGATCTGATTTTGCGGAAATAAAGAAACAAGGTAGCCGATTCCGAATCGGAACCGTTTTTGGAAATTTAAAGTTTGCCTGAATTGGGCCATCCTTGTTCCACTAGAGTCATATCAATTTTTAGTCTGTCGTTGCCCCCATCGCTTTCGGAGTAAAAATACGGTAATATTTATAGATTGTGTAAGAAATACATTTTACCGAAAAAAGACAGAACAGTTGTAGCAGTAATTATAACGGTTTTATTTAACTTCTTCTACATAAAACGTTTTTTACTCGGAACCGTTTTTTAGAATTTTCTTTTGCTCCTCTCCTCGACCATTTGTAGTGCGCTTCTTTGGTGTTGGACACTTCCTTTTTACGGGTGTGTGGTGGGAAGAGATCGTAAGATACAGAAGTGAATTCGAATAACAGTGAGAAAAAAAGAAACATGACTCACTAAGCTTGAGGGCAAAGTTTGAAACCTCTTGTCGGAAAAAAAATAGAAAAAAAGTACTTTTTGCCTCTTGGCCTTTTCTTAGTTTGCGTTCACTTTACTCGCACAATATGTAAAAATATGACTGGATTTTCGGGGACCATGCCAAAATAGAGTCACTCTTAGCGTATGTAGTACGGATGTATCTAAAATGGTCACGTGTCCACGTAAGATTTGTGTTTTCTGTCAGATACATCTGTGACATTATATATATATCACACACTATGCTAATATAAATGTCTACTAAAAATGTCTAAATCTTTTGCATATTCTATCTCATTAGTATATATGTTTATTCTTATATAAATTTGTTATTTATTAACAGTATATTAGTATTGTTGAGAAATTACATTAATAGTGTATATTTTATAGTGGGAAATTTATATAATATAATAACAGAGTTTTTTCGAGCGCTCTCATTCACAGGAGCTTCTGGTTGATTCTGGCCCCACCAAACGTTTTCTATTGACGCGGCCCAATAAAAAACGTGGATAAAAATTCCTGGCCCCACGAGATTTTTTTTATATGGAAAAGGACTTCTTTGTTGCCTAAAACAATAATACATTAAACAAAAATTAAAATATTGCCAAAAATACATTACACAAAATTATATTATTCATCACGATTTCATTATAAAATCAAGAAATTTAATCAAATATGCATCATTCACATGATCAATCACAGAATTAATAACTAAAAAAATTAAAAAAAAATGTCCAATGTCCAATGTCCGGTTACAGTTCTCGAAATCAATCTTTTCCTAATTACAATTTCATTTTATCAACTAAAACTACAAAATAAACTATTCATATCAATTACACTTCTGATGAGAATTAAAAAAAAAATTAATCAAATTAATCGTGGGTATTAACCTTTGAATCGGACGATGTCTCTCTTTTGTGAATAGTTTTCTTAGTGATCCTGTCCAAAAGTCAAAAATTACATAATTGTTAGGATTTGAAACAAAAAATTGAAGCAAGAATTGAAATCTAAAGCGAGCTAAAGGAAAAACGTGCATACAAAAAATCAATCAATAACAAAATAATAAACATGATTTTCATATTACTTTTCTTAATATTGTTCATACCATAATTAATAAAAAAATAAGTCTAAAATAAAAAATAAATCAAATAAGGTCGATTTCTAATTTTATTATGTTTTGATATGTTCGATATATTTTATACAAAAATGTCTACACCACTAATTACGGTGATGAGAATAATGTAGCTATCCAAAATTACAAAAGTTTCTTGGCTTTTAGGATTTTATTCCCTAAACTCGGGATTTTTTTCTTCCAAGATCTGGTTTTCTTTTTTTATGGAAATTCTAGGCTTGGATGCTCCATATATAAAGCACTCGAGCAAAGATAAGATCTCATTGCTTTCATGTTGTATTTTTTTTGTTATTTTTTTTTTTCGTTTTTTATTAATAAATATCGGATTTTGATGCCTAAAATCGTGATTAATGTTGATGTTCTGTTTGCAGATGCTGGTGGTTCCTATTTTTACTGTATGATGATGAATCAACATGCGATAATGTCGTGTATGGATGAGGTGGTGAATTTGATATTTTGTTTTGTGGTATTTGTGTTTTGTAATTTTTTATTTATATTCATATAGAATTGGTTCGCATATATAATTTTTGCATATGTTTTTGGTGTTTTTAGGGTTAATTTGGTTGCATAATGTTTTCGTCTGATCCGTGGTTGTCATTTTTTTTTGTAGGTATCATACATGAAAATACAGTCGATGGATGCTATTTCTCTCCTTCTAAATCATCTTAGGTGATTTTCTCTCTTCCTTCTTATTGTATTATAAATATTATATCTGAGAAGAATATTGTAGCAGAAAATCAAGCGTTGTTAAATACTAAAAATTGCCTTTTTACTGCAATAGTCTCCGTGACATCTCAAAACGATCGAAATTCCCTTTCCATTGGTACCTGTTTCAAGGTAATCAAAATCCTCTTTTGTTAGAAATTTATATGTTGATGACCTCATTCTCAAGTTCTGTCTTTTTATACTTTCGGGTGGTTTTATTTTGAGGGTTGTTGTTTTTATTGTGAAATTTCAAATAAATAAAATTGTTGATAATGATACTGTGATTCAGAAAAGGAAATATTGAATATAGCTTAGGCAATATTTTTATGAAAATTTCTGTTCTTTTTTTGTTGTTGTCTCAACTGGTCAAAGTGCAACATAGCTCATTTGATAGGTTGATTGATGCTATTGAGAGGTATGTAACTCAATTTTCTTTTTCTCTATGAATTAGTAATGGTTTTCATGGTTTTCAGTTAGTTTTGGATTTTTTAGGTTCTATGATCATTATTGAATACGGATTTTGATTAGTTTCTTCGTTGAAGAAGATTAGGATAATCAACTATAAAACAATCAAGTCCATAAGAGAACTAGAGAAAAGCTGGGGGATGATGCTTATGACAAGGTATATTCAATTTTAGAATGTTTGAATCTTTTCTATTGCAATCTTTAGCCATAAAACAATTACATGCGGTGAGTATGTGGAAAAAAATGTTCTTAAATGATTGGGTATACCTACTTCTAACAACTGTGCACGCGGGATTTTGTAGTTATCTCTTGGTTGCATAAACATCTTTAACGAGCGTGAATTTCTCACATAGATAGAGTAAGGATAGATATGGCCTGCTACTCTGACACAATTGGCTTATTTTCTCCAAAACAATTTGTATGATGAAACATTTAGCTTATGTATGCATTTCAATCAACTATTGTAATTTTTTTAGATCAATTCTTTTAAATGGTTCCTAAGACAATGTATGATATGTGAACTTTGTTGGGAGTTCAAATTATTTTTCTTATTGTGCGCTATTTTTTAATCTCTCTTTCTGGTGTTGTTACTTTTACTGTCAAATTTGGTTTTTGTTGATTATAGTTTTATGACAGGGAGAAAGAAATGCTGAAAATAGCTTGGAGAAGATTAGAAAAAAAGCTTGCAAACTCGAACTCATATCTAATTCTCAAAGTCGATGTGTTAATAGGGACAAACTTAGTTTAGGTATACACAATTTTACAAACTTTTTTTTTCCTAAGAAGCTAAATCTTTCGTTTGATACCATAAAGAGAGATTTCCATTGACATCAGCTATGTCGTCCCTCAAGAAAGTCATGAAAAAGTTTTCTTCGTTAATAAGAAAATCGTGGTGAACTCCTCGACACCGCGAAGCCTTTTTCATGAAATGCATAGGTATTTGTTTTATTTTATTGATGTTTTTGTTGATTTCAATTTAAAGGTCTAAATCATTAATTGTCTATCATTATTGAAAAAATACTATCCTTTGTTTGTGTTGAAAAGTGTAGTTGTTACTGCTTCCACACTAGAGACTGGGACATGAATTGTTCTAAGAAACACGATGAGGGTTAACATTGTAGTGTAGCTGTAGATGGTGTTATACATGCTTTATTGGGGGATACAATAAGCAGCTCAGTTATAAGTCACTTTGTGTTGCTGGTTGTGCTCGAACAATGGAAAAGAACACTGGAGTCAAGTACCCACTTTCTCTTTTGCTAAAGCATTGACCACCCTAGAGAAAAAGATGATCTTTTATTTTGAATTTGTGATGTTTTATTAGTAGTACATAATATAGGCACATGAGTTATTTTCAACGATTCTATTTCAGAAGTATGGTTTGGTTGTCTCTTTTAGTACATTTTTAAACTGTTGTAGTTTTCAACGGTTCTGAATATGTTTCAGAAGTAGTTTTTTGAAACCAAAAGCAGACTCATTTACTTATTCAACTGTGTAGGGAACAACTAGATAAATACACCCATCGACTTAATACATGCTTAATTTCTATATCTTTTCAGTTTACTTTTCAGTCATGGGTGCTAACTTAGCTTTTAGTTCTCGGAGAAGATAATTTGGTTTTGACTCTTAATGAATTTGTTCCTTTCTGTTTCTGAGCTGTGTTTGGTTATGATGTATCGTTTTTAGTTAAGTTGTAAAGTTATTGATTTTTAATCAATGGAATTTAAAGGTCGATTGTAACAGTAAAAATATTGGAAGTACCAGAATGCAAGATTCCGAGATCAGGGAAGGAGCATTTTATAAGTAACTCTACACTATTTCAGGAAACCCAGTCCTTTTTGGATATATGATGCTTATTTGTGATTCGAATTTTCTAATCAAAGGTGATGATTACTTTGTCGAAAAAATATAAAAGAAAAATAATCAGCGTGTGAATATATATTTTTATTTGCTGGAGTTGGAGCCTCCTTAAAGATTATTAGTTAAGTATTTTAGGACCCTTAATAATATTACCTTGAACCACTTTCTCTTTGCTTATCTGCCCATTCCTGAATTGGTTTATTGTTACAACAATGATTGGTAACGGTTTACCTGCTTGCATCTCCCAAAATGGGATATTACTGTTAGTATATTTGCTCTCATTGTTCATTTATCTCCAATTGTCATTACTTTTGTATGCAAGCAGGTAAACCATTATCAATCCCGGATGGCGTACCAATTTACCTTTTCCACTTCTTACAACAATGATGATTCTTTAGGAGGTACCAATGACTGCACAAAATTAGACCATGTATAGAGGATACATGTTATGTCGAGCACCTAAGATCATGTGGTGACATACTTATCGGGAAGAGCAACATGCATGTTGAAATAAGTGGCATCAATTCTCATTACGGGTAAGGTGGTCGCTGTCAGGTTTAAAATCTAATACAAAATGATAGCTTGTTCTGAGTAGAAACAAGAAGTTCAATAAGACAGTAATGCATTTCCGATCATGTCCACTGCAGGGCTTCTAGGAATCCTTATGATATCAATAAGATCTCTGGTTGTTCTTCTAGCGGATCTGCTACACTGGTCTCTGTAGGATTGTGTCCCGTTGCGCTTGGTGTTGATGAAGGAGGTATTTACAAGAGAAAATTAGTGTTTGGGTCGTAGATTTTGGTACCTCTTTGAGTTTGGGTCCTAAGTTTGTCCAATTTTGAGTTTGGTTCGTTGACCCGTTAGTCAACACGGTCAAGTAAACAGTCCGTTAAAAAAGTTAACATCTGTTAGTTAGAGTTTTTACACGTTTGCCACTCCATCCACACGTGCAAAGTTAAGTATGTCAAGTACCGTTTTATGAAAAAACAATTACGATTTTTTGGATCTCTGGCTGAAAATAGACAAAAATTAGATTGTTACAAAAAAAATATTGATGTAACAATAAAATCAGATCGTTACACATCATTTTTTGTGTATAAAAATAACAGTTTTAAACGGTTTTCACCTGAAACTTCATTTAACACCCAAACCATTCATGACAACACCATTATTATGTATTCTCATAATAAAAGTGAAGGAAAAGGAAAAGAGAATGTAGAGGATGTGGTAACTGCAGTTACTTGTTCCAACAACTGAAAGTGAAATATTGAACCTATAGCAAATGGAGCTGTCAGAGGCAGAGATGGTGGTGATATTGGAGCTGTTAGAGTCATCAGAAAGTAGTAGCTAGGTGACTCCAAGTTATCAATGAAGTAGTTGTGTTACGATGGCGTAAAGAGGCAGGGTATTATAACTACAAAGTACTTGAATGAAGACCCTAAGAAATACAAAACAATCAGATTTGTGCATGTCTGAATGTCTGTTGGCTACTTCCGAGAGGGTTAATATGATGAAATATGGACAAATATAGGAGAAAGATCTAACCTGATAACAAGTCTTGGGATGATATAACGAACTTGTCCCATAATGCAAGAGTCGAACCCAAATTGGACCTAAATTTGATTTAAGCATAAGAATTCAGTCAGTCACAACTACAACA
>JAJJMC010026207.1:1105346-1155900 GCA_023531435.1 Papaver californicum
CTAAATTTGATTTAAGCATAAGAATTCAGTCAGTCACAACTACAACAACTGAACACATTGATAGCAGAGGATACATACATGTTTTAACATCCACACAAATTTCTGTAACATCTAGGCAGGAAGCTGAAAGGTATTGGCAATGCAAATGCGATGTGGACGTATAAAACAGAGCTTAATGAAACTTGAGGTACACGTCTGTCACTTACCCATATCAGAAGAAAAATGCAACTTCGAAGGCATTCTGGAAAAGAATGAAATGAATAAAAAGAGGACGATACGGGGACGACTGAACCAGAAGTGCTCATCTGAGGGGGGGGCTTAACCACCAAGTATCCTTCTGTGGCTACATGTTTCTCAACGACTTCATGAGCCAGTTGAGATATAACTTGCTCCAGCTTTGCTCCGACCGCAAGTAGCAGCTGGATCTTTTAAGATTAAACACCAAATTAGCTAAGGTTCATGATATTTGATTAGCAAGATGCCAACCAACTAGCAGTAAAGAAACTTAAGTACCCATTGTATATGTTAATGTAGATGTTTCTCATAAAAGAAATAATAGTTGTGTACTACGTTTTTTGCTATGCACACAATCAGATAAACCTTACACATTTCCCATATGAATCCATCAATCTATCTTGTAAAAGAAATCAGCACAATATGCATCAAAAGATCAAATACAACAAGAAAAACTAAACAAGAATTACTAATAAAATTAATAAAAAAAAGTATTCAAGCAAATAAAGATAAGGCAACATATAAAAAACAATTGCTAACACCTTAATTTCATTCAAAAGAAATAATAAACAATTATTACCCTAATTTCATACAAGAAGACCAGATTTTTAAAAACAAAGCCCTGGAACTATAAATACTCTAAATATAAACTGATTAGTAAAATAAACCATAACACATGAATTTAAGTTGAACTAAAAGCAACCCATGCATCAACTACAATAATTACATCTCAGAAACATCATTCTCGTAAAAAAATCATTCGACCAACTTAATTTAACAAAATCAGAGTTGTGGTCGTTGCTATCACCAACGCCTTAGTATTGGTCCTACCATCTAGTGCTTACCACGAAACGTTACTGTTCCGCGGTAAGCATGGGACTTAATGTTGATGGTGGATTTTTGACAAAGGAGAAAATCGTAATACTTCTCTTGTAATATTGCTTTTCGCCAAGCTGCAGAAGCACAAAATAAATATACATAATTTCCTGACAAGCATCAGAATTATGAATACTATTCTTATCCTACATTCTACAAGAAAATCGAGAAGGGATATTCAGCTCCTGGCAAAATTAGCCTTGAAGCCTTTTTTGCATATGTATGCATCACAGAAATTTCAGAGTTGCAATCAATTAAATCCTGGTTATTTCACATGCATCTATGCGAACTATTTGTATAAGACAAAATACGTTGATTATACAAAATTGCGAACATCCAGAATAGAGGCTAAGCCATATCTGAATGAAAAACACGAATTAGGTGCATACAATTTAACTGCAGAGTCGCATCAAGCATAATTTCAAGTTGCAAACTTCCACAACTGAATCTCTTGAAAATGTTCTGTATGTATTGTATAAAAAAAGTTAAGCATAAACGCTAACATTAAATGTAATACAATTGAGAAACCCTAAACAGGCCATAAATATGGCCGCGATATTAAACGGATGCCGAAGCTAGTGGTGCACAAGCAATAACTATGGCACTAGAAAGTGCCATCCTTAGCGAACCCTAGACACAGTCCCAACATCAATGAGTAACACACACATCTACCAAAAGGCTAGGAAAAATCTAAAAAACAAACTAACAAAGCGCGCGTCAAACATGCCATACCGCCGTAAGCGCTGAGAAGTGCTATTGCTGGGCTAGCTCCAGCGTTAACCCAGCTTTGGAAATGCTGGGAAATACTGGAAATGCTGGGAAACTCTGGGAAATGCTGGGTACGCTAACGCTGGGCTCCAGCAGTAACTTAGCACTAGGAAGCGCTAGCTCCAGCGCTGGCCAGCAGCGCCAGCGCTACACTAGCCCCCGACCCTAACTTGTTAGCCATGGCCTTCTCCCCAGCACCATTGCTGGCATTTTCCTTCTTTTGCGGTGCTAACTTTTCTATGCCTTTCTAGTAAAATCATGGTTAGTGCTAGCACCATCCTGAGTCCACGACTCCTCCTATTCCTACAAGAAACCAAATCATGTTACATGGGAGGATTATTCATGGTTTTTGGTCTGGTGGTTACAACAATGTGGGTGTAGCAACTCCCCTTGATTTGGAAGTCACAAAGTAGTGGTAAGACTGGCGCAATTAATGGAGAAGTGGAGTCATGATTTCCCAAAGATTCCAAGGCGGTTAAGCCATTAACCCCATGATTCCCACTTCTCCGTTTCTTCATTACTCCCACAAATTTACAAGGAAAGTACGTGTGTTCCCAACTATTATAAATAGGCTCCTTAGCCCATTTCAGAAACACAACAAGCTTACAATTCTCATAAGCTCTTTGATTTCTCCCAATAGTTCTGCAACTCTACATATCATTCAATACACACAATTACTTCAACTTTTTTTGCCTCCCTCCCCTAAGATCAACTCATTTTCTCTCATCGTGACCGAAGTAGTGCGAAACGGCTACTATCCTGGTTTAGGTTGGCTCTGTACGATTTTGGTTTCCGAATCTAAATAAAGTACTTCTACAATACATTGATTTTCATAGAATCAATTTTTAGGTACTAAGAGTAAGCAGTCGTACACTGACAAGAGATTTAAACCTCGCCTATCCATCAATACGACCTGCAAGAATAGAAATTGTTGATTATCAAAACATAAAAAAAAAATATTATCGAGATAATTAGTAATTTTTATCACAAAACAAAACCCTACCAATTTTTCGATACGAGCGAAGACTTCAAAGAGAGATAAAGAATCAATCGAGTTTTTTTTTTCAAAAGAGAGAAGCAGCGCCAACATCCAGTCAACTACTTTTGAAAATACCTGAAACACAAATGATGAACACGGATCAGAACAACATCAAGCCAATTATGTGAGCATTCATTATAACAAAACCCTAAAAAAACAAAAAACATCACGCCGCCATTAAAAGAGAGAGGCGATGCTGAATCAATGAGTTTGCTCGAGTGCGTTATATGCACATCCAAAACAAAAATTCTAACAAAAAACTTCGTTTAGGGAAAACAAATCTCAAATTAGTAAATAACACCCCAATTTTATAATTCTGCATTATTTTTATATCACTGCAATTAGTTGTTGGAAACTTTTTTGTACAGAAAATATTAAACATATCATGACATACAAAAATAGAAATCGTGTTTATTTAATTTATTCTTATTCTTATTTTATTTTTATTTATGGAATGAGTAAAGTTAAAAAAAAAATGAAAATCAGGTTTATTATTTTGTTATTGCTTAGATTTCTTTATGTTTATTTTTGTGTTAGCTCATACAATTCAATATCTCTTTAGATTTCAATTTTTTGTTTCAAAATCTAATAATTCTTTAATTTTTGACCTTTGAACAAGATCACTATAAAATTTATTCGCAAAAAGATACGTCGTCCGATTCAAAGGTTAGTACCCATGACTAATTTGATTTTTTTTTAAATTCTCATTAAAAGTGTAGTCGATAGGAATAGCTTATTCTATAGTTTTAATTGATAGGAAGGAGATGTAATTAGGAAAAGTTTGATTTTAAGAACTGTAAATAGACACTGGACGTTGAACATTTCTTTATTTTTTTATTAATTGTGTTAATGATTCTGTGATTGATTCTTTTATTGGTTTAATTTCTTGATTTTCATGATAAAATCGTGATGAATAACATGTAATTTTGTTTAATTTATTTTTGGTAATAATGTATATTTGGAGATAATTATTTTAGGCAACAAAAAATCCGTTTTCCATAAATAAAATATCTCGTGTGGTCAGAAATCTTTTTTCACATTTTCTATTGGGTCAGTCAATAATTTTCCTTTAAAACGTTTGGTGGAGCCAAAATCAATCACAGACTCCGGTGAATCACAAGATCCGGTGAATGAGAGCTCTCTGTCACAAGGGTGCACCAAATAGCTCAACACATGGCTAACTCACCCTTGTGCACCACCTTGGCTAGCGCCTTTGGCTAAATGGATAGCCTCCCATTCTAGAATCTTCTCTCATTTGTCATTTTCTTAGAACATTCTAGAATAGTGTAGATATTTGTCGATAAGAGTGGAATAATCTAGAAGTAGATCCTAGCCATACACTTGTATAGATCTTAGATAATTTTCTAGAACATTCTTGGCTCCCAACTAGTATAAATAGGGATGCCATTCTCATTTGTAATCATCCAACAATCCAAGTAAGAGAGCAATACACACTTAATTATCGCATTCAATCATTCTCTTTTTTTCTTGAGTGTTCTTGAGCGTTCTTGAGTTTCTTGTGAGTTTTGATCTTGAGTAGTAACACAAAGTTGTGTTAGACTTTGTTTGTGAGGCTTACTTATCTAGTAACGGAATTCTAGACAAGTGCCGCACGGAGTCAAGTCGAGGCGAAGAACCGACCCCGTGATAACTGGTATCAGAGCTACGTTCATACTACTCTCGGTAAGATCTCCCACCATGTCTTCAAATGATGCAAATGTTGTTATCACTAACGATAATGAAAAGGTTGAGAAGATAAAGAAACAACAACGTGATAAGTCAGTGGGCCCCCGTTTAGATTCTCGTGTTGGACCACTAGAAGAAAAGGTAGAAAAGTTGAACCTAGATTTAGGGGAATCCATGGAGCAACAAGACGATTTGGAGAAATCGATGGAGGTCTCTTTTGAGACGTATCGGAACGAGATGGGTGCACATGTGAGGATGCTGCAAGATCAAATTGATCAGCTAAGGACCCTGATCCGAGGAAATGCGGTTCGTGGACCATCTAGAGTGAGGGTGCCAGAACCAAAGGAATACTCCGGCGCAAGGGATGCTAAGGAGATGGAAAACTTTCTATGGAACATGGAAAGATACTTCAGGGCCACGGGCCTAGATGACGAGTAAGAACGGGTCGACACGGCGACCATTTACCTGATAGAAGATGGATTATTGTGGTGGAGAAGAAAATATGCAGAAATCGAGAGAGGAGTCTGCACCATCACTACTTGGGCGGAGTTCAAAAGGGAGATCAAAGCCATGTTCTATCAGGAGAACGTTGAGCATAAAGCTCGGGACAAACTTCAAAACTTGAAGTATTCAGGTACCATTTCCGAATATGTCAAACAATTTAATTCCATCATGTTAGACATATTAACAATGGCAGACGAGGACGCTTCTACCACTTCAATCGTGGCCTACCTCGTTGGGCTTCTATGGAACTTCAACGAAGAGGTATTACTGACTTGTCCACCGCATTAAGCACTGTCGAGAAACTTGATGACTTTTCTAGCAAATATGATCAACTTGCCAAGAACAAGCCATCCAAGCCATTATCACAAGAAACGGGTGGGGGAGACAGGTACTACCGCGATAAGCCACAAACTAGCCGCGAAGGATCCAAGCCAAACAACGGGTGGAAAGGAAGGCAAGATAACCGTGTGAAGAAATGCTTCATTTGCCAAGGTGACCATCTTGCTCACAGTTGTCCCAAAAAGAACTTGCTCAACTATGTGATTACGGAGCATGAAGAGAAAACGGAAGACTCGCACCTGGGAGCCGTTCGATTGAGCGCAATCAAGAGCCAGCCCAAGGAAAAACGTCCAGCACCGAAGGAGAACAAAGGACTTATTTATGTGGACATAAGTCTAAACAAGCAGAAGACCAAGGCAATTGTCGATTCTGGTGCAACACACAACTTCATCTCTAAAGGAGAAGTCGATAGATTGAAGTTGAAGGTCGAAGCTGATTCAAGCACCATCAAGGCGGTAAATTCAGAAGCCATACCTGTTCACGGAGCGGCCAAGGGGGTCGAAATGAAGGTTGGCGCGTGGAAGGGAACTACCGACTTTATGGTGGTAAAGATGGACGATTTCAAAGTTATTCTCGGAATGGATTTCTTGGATCGTGCCAAAGTTGCCATGGTGCCTTGCCTCGGCGTAGTCAGCATTAGTGACGAGAAGTCTCCATGTGTGATTCCATCCACCCGGACCAAGGAGACTTGCTCGAGTGCACTGTCGTCTCTACAACTAAAGAGGGGTGTTCAGAAGGGAGAACCCACCTTTGTAGCAGCCATCATTGAGGAAAGCGAAGAACTGGTCGAGGTCGTTCCATTGGAGGTGCAAAAATCTTTGCAGGAGTACTAGGACGTGATGCAAGCCGAGTTGCCCAAGCAACTACCACCTAAGAGGGAGGTGGATCATCAGATCGAGCTAGAACCTAGAACAAAGCCGCCCGCCATGGCCCCATATCGCATGGCCCCGCCAGAATTGGAGGAGTTGAAGAAGCAACTCAAGGAATTGTTGGATGCCGGCTACATCCAACCTTCCAAGGCCCCTTACGGAGCCCCGGTGCTGTTTCAGAAGAAGAAGGATGGAAGTCTTCGGATGTGCATCGACTACCGAGCCTTGAACAAGGTCACCATGAAGAACAAGTATCCAATTCCCTGAGTTGAAGACTTGTTCGATCAATTGGGTAGTGCTCGATACTTCACGAAGCTAGACTTGAGGTCGGGATACTATCAAGTTCGAATAGCAGAAGAGGACGAGCCAAAGACCACATGTGTCACAAGGTACGGAGCTTACGAATTTTTAGTTATGCCTTTTGGTCTAACCAATGCTCCTGCCACATTTTGCACTTTGATGAACAAGGTCTTCCACCCATATCTCGATCGGTTCGTAGTCGTGTACCTTGACGACATCGTCGTGTATAGCCACACTTTGGATGAGCACCTCAAACACTTGCGGATCGTGTTCCAAGTACTGAGGGAGAACTCTTTATATGTGAAGAAGGAGAAATGCAGCTTCGCTCAGCCCAAAGTGTCCTTCCTTGGACATTGATAGGCGATGGCCAAATATGGATGGATGAAAAGAAGATCAAGGCTATCAAGGAGTGGGAACCGCCTACCAAAGTGCCTCAGTTGCGGTCTTTTCTAGGACTTGCAAACTACTACCGGAGATTCATCGAGGGATACTCGAAGAGAGCAGCACCGCTCACGGAGTTGCTAAAGAAAGCGAGGACTTGGACGTGGAGTGAAGAGTGTCAAGCCGCTTTCGATGATCTTAAGACCGCGGTTATGAAGGAGCCAGTCTTAAGATTACCTGATCATGCCAAGCCTTTTGAGGTATACACTGACGCTTTTGCTATTGGAGGAGTACTTATGCAGGAGGGACACCCACTTGCATATGAAAGTCGGAAGTTGAACGATGCGGAACGGCGCTACACGGTGCAAGAGAAAGAGATGACTGCCGTCATACACTGTCTTCGGACATGGAGGCACTACCTTCTTGGGTCACATTTCATGGTCTTCACTGATAATGTGGCTACTAGCTACTTCCAGACTTAGAAGAAGTTGTCCCCAAAGCAAGCAAGGTGGCAAGACTTTCTGGACGAGTTCAACATGAAGCTTGAGTACAAGCCAGGCCGCACCAACTATGTTGCTGATGCATTGAGCCGAAAAGCGGAACTTGCTAGTCTTGCAATGGAACGTGTAGCTGTCATCGCCAAATTAACGGGTACCATTCTGAATCGTGTACGGGAAGGCTTGGAACAAGATAATTTTGCAAAGAGCCTCATTCATGCGGTGAATAAGGGGAAGACTCGTCGGTTCTGGTTGAAAGACGGTATTCTATTCACACATGGGAACAAGATGTTCATACCTAAGCATGGAAACCTGAGGCGTGAACTAATGCATGAGTGTCATGATACCCGATGGGAAGGCCACCCTGGCCAGAGAAGGACTTTGGCTTTGCTGGAAGCAAGTTATTACTGGCCAAAGATGGAGGACGATGTGGATGCCTATGTTCGGACGTGTCTGGTATGCCAACAGGATAAGGTAGAACACAAGAAGTCAGGAGGACTTCTAGAGCCATTACCAGTGCCAGATAGATCGTGGGAGTGTCTATCGATGGACTTCATCTCTGCCTTACCCAAGGTAGATGGCTTGGGATCAATCTTGGTGGTCGTGGACAGGTTCACCAAATATTCTACCTTCATCGCTGCACCTACAGACTGCACCGCGGAACAGGCTGCTCGACTGTTCGTGAAGTACGTGGTGAAATATTGGGGCATACCAAAGATAATAGTTAGCGATTGCGATCCAAGATTTACGGGGAAATTTTGGACAGAAGTGTTCAAGTTACTTGGGTCCGAGCTCAACTTCTCTACAAGCTTTCATCCTCAGACAGATGGACAAACAGAGCGCACCAACGCTTTGTTAGAGGAGTACTTGAGACACTTCGCGAATGCTAACCAAAGAAATTGGGTGGAATTATTGGACGTGGATCAGTTTTGCTATAATGTGCAGAAGAGTGAATCATCTGGCCATAGTCCATTCGAGTTGGCTACAGGCCAACAACCTTTGATGCCACACATACTCGCTGGAGGATATAGAGGAAAGAGCCCTGCTGCTTTTCAATTCACTAAGGAGTTGTATGAGAAGCACGACTTGGCCAAAGCATACTTGGAGAAAGCCTCTCAGCGAATGAAGAAATTGGCGGACGAGAAAAGGAGGCCCGTATCTCTCGAAGAAGATGACTTAGTCATGCTGAAGTTGAACCCGCAACAGTTCAAAGCTTTTCGAAAGGTACACAAAGGACTCATTCGACGGTACGAGGGACCATTTCGCATCGTCAAGAAAGTCGGCAAGGCGTCCTATAGATTGGACCTACCTAGCCACATGAAGATCCATCCCGTCTTTCATGTCACTGCTTGAAGCCGTATTATGCGGATCAAGATGACGAGTCTAGAGAAGTTACCAAGAGACCCATTCAATATGATCACCTCTCTAGACAAACAGGCTTCAAACATAGAATCACACAGACGTGTCTCAAGAGGAGGGCGGATTTATAAGGAATATCTTGTTCGATGGAAGGATCAACCAGACAGTGAAGCCAGTTGGGAACATGAAGACTTACTTTGGCAATCAAAGATCTCATCGACAAGTACAACGCGACGAGGACGTCTGCGAATTCGGGTGGGGGAAAATGTCACAAGGGTGCACCAAATGGCTCAACACATGGCTAACTCACCCTTGTGCACCACCGTGGCTAGCCCATTTGGCTAAATGGCTAGCGTCCCATTCTAGATTCTTCTCTCATTTGTCCTTTTCTTAGAACATTCTAGAATAGTGTAGATATTTGTGGATAAGAGTGGAATAATCTAGAAGTAGATCCTAGCCATACACTTGTATAGATCTTAGATAACTTTCTAGAACATTCTTGACTCCCAACTAGTATAAATAGGAATGCCATTCTCATTTGTAATCATCCAATAATCCAAGTAAGAGAGCAATGCACACTTAATTATCTCATTCAATCATTCTCTCTTGTTCTTGAGTGTTCTTGAGCGTTCTTGAATTTTTTGTGAGTTTTGATCTTGAGTAGTAACACAAAGTTGTGTTAAACTTTGTTTATGAGGCTTACTTATCTAGTAACGGAATTCTAGACAAATACCGCACGGAGTCAAGTCGAGGCGAAGGACCGACCCGTGACAACTCGCTAAGTCGCTACAAAGAATTTTTGTGGGTCGCTCACTACTTCACTTCTTTCAGTTTATCTTTACACTTTCTTTTCTTCTCAACTAATAAATCTCTCATTTTCTTCTCAACTAATAAATCCCTCATCTATCTAATTCTCAAAGTATCATTTTGTTGAAAAACATGGTTTACATTTTGTTTTTTGGATCGACCAATTTTGATAAGGATTTCTCTTGTAAAAAAACAATAGTTGGGGTTTGTTAGGTCTAAGTGGTGAAGCGTTTGAATGTTGATGCATTGTAGTTTCTGCTGGAATCAGATCTTTGATTGTCGTCGCTACAACAACTGTAAGTAAAAATTTCTTACTTGTTAAGGGTTCTCAAATTTTTTTCTTCTTTTGCTTGTTATTGTCCGACTTTTTTTTATCAGTTTACCTTCTCAAGTTTAATCTTCATTCTGATTTCTGTAATAGGTTCAATTCATTGCATACGGGTATATAACATTTTTGGATTTAAGCAAGTTTACTCAAATTCAATTCGTGAATTTCGTGGATCTGAGACTATTAGATTGGAAAAGATAGAAGGCAGGCTTGTTCAGTGGATCAGCTAATTATCATTTTCTGTACGGTTTGGTTTATGATGATTGTGTAGACTTGGTTCTCTGTTTGATCAAAGTTGATTTTGTAATTTCGTTTTATAACTTGAATTTATCTAGTTACCATTTGTTTTCAGTCCACAAGGTCGGAAAGTTAATCGTTCGAGTTTATTGCGTCTTAATAGGAATTTAATTTCCTTCTTCTTTGCCGTTTAATCTTGTTGCTCTGCAATCAGTCTTGATGTATTCTAAGGTAAATCCAAACTAATTACTGGTTTTATATTTTATCTGCATAATTGAGAGGGCCAGTAAGAAATAGATTTGATCTACTGATAATATTTACGCATAGCAATGAAATATGTCATGTGTCTTCCATTTGTAAAGATGGTGCTCTAAGAGTCTAAGAATCACGTAGCTACGTTGCGGTTTTGAGATTTGTATGCAAAATAGCTGTTTATGAAATCCTGTGAGTGTTTTCACTTACATTATGTTGTGGATACTCAAATGGTTTGTTGGTGTATGGGTATGCTAACTGGATTTGTTTTCAGTTTATCATTTCAAAAGCCAGTAATGTACCCACAAATCTGATTATCTTTCATCCATGCCTTATTATTGCAGGTTATTCCTGCTGCTTGTTATTCTCGAGGAAGGGAGGGTGGATTTTGTCTATAGTTGTTGTGCTACGGCAGATTCGAAATCGTTTACTTCTATGAAATGTTAAGGACTGTTAGCTCAATCACAAGAAGCGGCTGCTATTAAATCTAATAATCATGATTATCTTAAATCAAGTACTGGTAATTCTGGGGAGAAACTCTTTAGTGCAAGCAAATTTTAGTCACAATAGCTCAATGCTATTGTGTTTGTCTTTAAGACTAAGAGATTTCGTTTAATGAGGGTAGCTGTGAATTTTGTTTCCATGAAGCTCAATGCATTCATAATTAAAGAATAACACATTGTTATACATGTGATGCGACTAAAATGTTTTAGAGTTAAGTATCTTAAGAGGTTTTTTACATTTCCTTATTATCTCTTTCCTTGTGTAGGTACCGTAAGAGGACGAGTAGCTAATGATGTTGAGACTGAACAGATTGTGTTTCAAGATCTTCCCAATGGAGGTCCAGTATAAATTTGTTCTCTCTTACAGCACCGAGGCTCTATACCCCTCTTCTGGTCGCAGGAAACTTCACTCCTAAATATTAAACCTGATATAGTATACAATTGTCAGGCACTTAAGCTCGTACATCACAAGCTTTCTATCTTGTTAACATTTGTACTAATGTATCTGTTATGTTTCAGTGTCACGAAAGGACCAAAACTATAGAGCAACCCGGATTCATTTTGATGATCTTAGGGAGAGATACGGAAACTTAATAATCGTTTTGAATTTTGTTAAGGTATATCTTACACTTGCTAGGGAGGTCAGAATATTAACTTTGTTGTTCACTCTTTAGCGCTAAAAACCTATATGCTGTAATTTGGAATACTAGGATTTGAGTGAGAGGTTTTGTTGCATCTCATTGTACGCAGCGCAGGCATACGGGAGGGAACTGATGATGCTGTAGTCGTCGCAGTTGGAGGCTATGTCACTCTTCACGGGGTTCGTGTTGTCGTCTATCTTCTGTAAAATGAAGTGGTTTTCTCTAAGAACGCGGTCATAAAACATGAAGTATAACCAAATGTTTAGACTTTTGATTTCTGATCATACTTTTGCTTGAATTGGCAGGTTGTAAATGACTTCTTCTGGGAAGGAAAACCTGTTTCAGCTCACTATGAGGGAAATAGTAATGCAACTGTCCTTGGCATAAGTGGTTACGAATATACTTTTTCTAGTGGCATATTACTTATTCAGTTATATACTTGTAGATAAGCCATTAGATTACAGAATCCAATGTACACCAGTGAGCCTGTAAGCATTCTGAGGAGATGTTATATTTCTATGTTTTGTAGGTTATTCCACTAGGTACTGGATCTGATTTTGCCAGAGCATTTGGCTGGTTGGTTGGTGCTTCTCCCACATGCCTTTATTTGGCATGATCTTTGGATGATTGTTTATTAGCCCTTGTAAACTGCGCGATAACAAAATTTATGATTGTTTTTATCAGGAAAAATGACCCACGTGAAGCCGTAGAACGTATATCTAGAGGTATTGACATGATCTTTTATGTTGCTTCCAAGCAAATTATTGATCCCTCTATTTATGGTAATCGATTATATTCGTAAACATGTTTTCATCATCATTTGTCTCATTGGAAAATGAGATCACTCTCGATTAACATTGATGTCTTCCTCAAATATCAGAAGCAGTATTCATCACTCAAGAAGTCATCACTGCTCAACATCAGAATAGGGGCTGATGGAAGAAATTATTGCTTGGACATCTCTTGGGCTCAACATCGAAATGTAAGTTTCTCTCTAACTGTATGGGTTTTGTTTTTTGATCTTGTGGGATTCCGTGATTCAGAAATTTCATTTTTAATCAATGTGTTTTCCTTCAAATTTTGGAATTTGGAGTTTCTGAAATTACAACACCAATGTAAACTTGACAAAATCTGCCCAAGGGAAAGAAAAATCCCAAGTCATTCTCGAGTCCTTGACTTCTTGAATGGGTGTCTAAAACATCTTGTGTGAATTAATAATTAAGTTAAGTTTCACTTGGTCTTTTCGTGGTTGGCAATTTGTTTCAGTTCTGGTTGGTCTTTTAGGTTATGATTTTTGTTTCTATAGGGCTAGGCCATCAAAACTTGTGGTGGTTCCTTTAGCAAAGTACTACAAGGCTGTCTACAGTAACCAAGTATCCGTTGGTATGCGTTTCCGCATGATATTTGAAACCGAAGAATTCGCGACTGGAAGGTTCTTTCATTTGGGTTTATGTATATAGGATAATTTCTTTATTGTTGATTACCATTGCTCAAATACCAGATCTATTTGTACGGGTATGCGAGTACAGTTACAGGCATTGGTGATCCAGATCCTGTCAGATGGAAAAACACACAATGGCGTAATCTACATGGTTAAAGGCTTTCTAGTCTAGAAGCTCTACTAGGAGAAACCTCTTCTACTTTGTTAATCTTATTTTGAATTTGGGTATTTTAAGATGTTGAAGTGAAGTTGTAATTTGAATTTAGCTTTCAATATATAAGTGTTGGAAGTAATACCACCATTTTAGATAGGGATTTCATCATTTCCTTGTTGTTCATTCTTGTTAATAGTAAGCTATATATGTTTATGAAATTTCATTTAATGATATATTGTTTGATTTGTAATAAGAATTCAATTTATTGATTGTTGATTATTGCTTTTAAAAACTTTTTTGGGGCACGTTATTAACATCAAAGTATCCCTGCATTGAAGTTGCTTGGGTTTGCCACGGCTTAGTATTTCAGACCCGTGACCATTACCAAGTTAGCACGGTCAAATCCGTGACCATTGAGCAAATTTGGTCTCGATGAATCTTAATATGCTGTGTCTAAAGCACCAACTTGTCACGGTATGGAACTGATTATGCGGCTAATGAATGATAAAGCCATAGAAACTGTAATATTTTGTATATTGGTCACGGTTCCTAATATACGTGACTAAAGAAATTGGTCACGGTGAAATATACAGAATAGTCACGAAATTCACTGTGACCATATGATATACTTTTGGCCTCGCAGCTTATGGACACGACTTCTCGAAAAATGAAATACCGTAACCATAGACCTTTGGTCACAGTAATAAACCGTGATGGAAAGTCATTTTTCTACTAGTGTTATCTCAGAGTGCATCACAAGGTTAGTAATCTTCTAAGATTTATCTTTCTTTGGTACTGATTTAATCATAATCCATAGTTATATGATGAATACTTTATGTTTTAAATTTAGTATTAATGTACGTACTGTTTATTGAACCAGAGATACAACAGAAAATCAGAATGCAACACAAGGTTAGTTATCTTTTACAATTATCCTCCTTTGGTGTGATTTAAACATATCAATGGCATATAATGTATAGTCATATGATGAACATATTGTATTTTTAATTCCGTACTAATGTTTGTACTATTTACTAAATCACCGATATGGAGGATAATCAATATTTGAGAAATATTTTCAACTACATTAATGGAGAATATCATGCAACAACCTTTACTCAAACAAAGATTCATCTATTTCTATCGACTGAGAATGAGTTTCTCGATGCAGTAATTCACGTCTCGTGTAAAAATTCCCTAAGAAACAGGTTCAAACAAGTGTACCTCGCTTATACGGGTATTTTAACCCTTGAAGTTGATAAAGTTAATAAAATCAATAGGCGGATGGCATCCCTATTTCCTCGGAGAAGAACATGTATTCTTAAACAATGATTATATATCTTTTGGTACTCGGAATTACACTGAAACGATGTTGTTATATCCTAAAGAATTTCTGAACAAGGTTGAAAATTTAAAATACGTACAAGCTGAGTCATGAACTGCGATTGAAAGTTGGCCTACCTATTATTCTCTTGAATAACTTAAACATTGTACACCATATTGTTGAGGGAAAAAGGTTAACATTACATAGCTAGGAGAACATGAAATTGGTGCAGAATACTATCTGGGGTTGTTGTTGGAAAGAAGGTAATAATAGGGATGACAGAAATGAAATCAAGGAATACAATACCAAATACTTGATATCAATTTCCAATGAAATTTTGCTTTGAACGAGAGTTGGACATAGGGATTACACAATGCATGGTTCTGCTTAACATCGGGAGCTTTTGAAGAAAATAAACATCCAATATGTACATTGGCATTTGAAATACATCGTATGGACCATCAAAATTAAAAATTAGTGTCCTTAAGAATAATGATTAACCAGATGGTTATACCAAAACCATTGTATGCCATCTCATTTATTAAAATTTCCGATTTAATAGACTGTATTGTTCGCCAAACAATGACATATAGGAATGAGATCGATGAATAGAAATTTAGAGTTTTTTTTTATTATTTTGTTGTAACTTAGGTTGTTTTTTCTTATGAGTAAATCTGTTTGATTTTTTATCAAATAAATCTAATTTATATTCGAGTTGCTGTAATTTTTATTTCATTTTTTAATAATATGTTCGATTTTTTAGCAAAGGTGCATAACCAAGATAAATTTTGAGTCCAAATTTATGCATATTTAAATTTTATTCGTATCAATATACTATTTTATTCAGAACTTAATACAAGTATAGTAACTATTCAAATAAAGTAACATAACAAATAAATTTCCAGAATCATATTTTGTCCAATCTTTTCCCATTGATGTAATTTTCGGGGGATTTTTCAGCAGTTGTAAGAAACAGACCCATGCATCGTACAGGTGATGGACTAGTATCACTAATTTCACGACGTGTCCGTGACCTAGTTTTTTGACAATTTATTCGTGTTCGCTTGCGCACTACCCAGCAAACCAAACTATCCCTTATCTTCTCACTCTTCCTTAAATAATCTTGAAATTGTTTTTGTTGTTAGGGTTTAAATTTAGATCATTATCTAACACAGTCCTTGAAAGGAAGCAGTGCTGCTATAAGCAAACAATGGTGACAGAACCGGAGACGGAGACAGATGCCATGAGTCTTGCATCAGGCAAAAGAGCTCTAGTCCCCCACCAACTACCAAAAGTCGTTGCTGTCCAATCGAATTTGCTGCATCAGCAACAATGCAACCTATGAAGATTAAGTTTCTCTACAATGCATTTGAGCAGTAAAAACCAAAAATTAGGTAGCGGGTAACTACTGTCTTTTCCTGACTTGGTATCTGACTCGAATTTGGAGCAGCAGCGTACACAACTCTTATGAATCTCAAGCCAATTCTCGTGAAAATCTAGGAACAGTCGACAATTAATTACGAGAGGGACACAGAAATTCACCACCAAACTAGCTAATGAAGAGTTTTCCAAACATTTACACAATCTCAACCAAAACAATGTTTTGAAAGATTTGGTTTGAGAGTGCTCTTATATACAGATGCAAAGTTTGGAGAACGAATGCTAAAGTGAATTCATGAAATTGGCAATGGAACAAATGGTAAAATTGCCTCTTTAATATAATCAAGATAATCCATACATAGTTTCAGGGAGCCTTAGCAACTTTTGATCTAAACTGCATTCTATTACTTGACTAGTAAGATTTAGTTAACTCATAGGCTACCCAAAGGGAAACCTACTTACTCCTTGTCTTGACGAATTTGGGTCTTGAAGCTTTTTTCTCCAGTTTTTCCCTTTTCTTCCTACTTTTCTCATCTTCCGAGACTCCCTGTACATATAAAAATGCCATAAAACCATTGTAATCAAATTAGGCCTACTTTAAACACATAGACATAGTAATAGACGATGTAACAAAAACTTACCTCTGAATCATGGGATAGAAATCCTTTTGTAAGACCAGAAAGTTTGTATGCAGCAAAGGCTGGAATCTGGCAAAAACAGAAAGCCAGAAAGGAAAATGTCAATTACTACCTATATGTTGCTGTTATGCTGGCTTGGTTTTGAGTTTTTGACTCCCATCAGAGCTTCAAGTGACACAAAACCCTCTGAGAGAGTAAATCATGATCACAAGCTTCCAAAACCAGGGGCATACTACCAAGAAATAATTGTGCAAGTCGATCTCTCGAACTTTGAAACAAATTCCATTTGGTCCTCCTTAACTAATGTTTCTCAAGCTCGAGGAACCTGGATTTCCCAAGATACACAGCGGTGAGGTCTCATGGGGACACGGACAATGAGTGCTTCATTGAAAATGCCAAGATCCCTTCTTGATACAAATGAAACCTCCGTAACAGTACTCAAATTGTGCATCATGCCAAGTAATGTACTCCATGTTGATCAACTCATAGTTCCTACCTCCTGTGTAGATGATATGATTCTAACATTTGAAGCATGTTTATAAGAAAAAGTTAGGTTGGTGCTTATATCTTACCACCAGATATGTGTACCAAAATTTGCCAGAGAGGATTGACATTACTTGCACAAAGCTTGTTATATAGATCACATCATGTAGATAACTGCAACAACACATGTACAACTAGATGTTACTATTAGGTTGAAGCAATGTACAAATCATATTGATATCTATATTTGACCAAAACTTGAATTATGAGCGAAATAACTCAGTAAACTTTCTAAAAGATATCATATGACCATTTGGGAAGTCATTCATTGAAGTGTTTTTCATATATGAAGAGGCAAGAAATTAGCAAATTATTCCAAATATTGGTGAGTTTGCTACCCATTTCAAGGAACCACAGCTTCACAAGATGGTCAAGACCCTTCTAGAATTTCTGACAAACCCATTTTTAAGTTTAGCACTGCGAAAAACTCAAGGAATTTATGTTGCTTCATGTAGCTGGAGAGAGAAAAAGAAGAAGTCCCAAAATTCAGTAGAGGTCATAATCATACTTTGTCTTCCTTATACTTAATGTTTTCAGGATTCTTTTCATTGTTACGTGAAAAAGGTAAATAGAGAAACAGGTACAGTTACATGATCTTGCAGTAGAACATTTAAGAATAACAAAAGCCATGAAACCAGGGAAGGTATACCTGCAAATTCCACCAGTGCTCATATCATAACCCCCATCTAGTAGCTCTCCATCATCATCGTAAGATGGTTCTGCCATTTGGGCAAGTTGCTTGTACGAAAGGGCATAAGCCGCTGATGTCACAAGTAGGCCAACGAAATGTCTCCAGGATACTGAAGAATGAAAAATGAGCAACCTTACTATGATATAAATAACCTGCACATTAAGAGTTTGTACTTCACAAAATTAACAATTTGATCTCTACTTAATGACCTTCAGAAAGAATTTAAAAGTTGAAGATTCAAAAAATTTATTTTTACTGACAAACTGATCATCAATAATTGGAGGCTTATGCCCGGTTTTAACTGGAACAGAGTCACGTAGGCCTCAAGAAAAGAATATCCACTTCTTTAATCATATAAATGGCACAGGAGTCAAGACCATGGTTTAACAACTCAGATTTATCCATTAGCAGTAACTTCAAATATAACGCTCACTTCATTACGATACTCAGACTAACATATAAAGTCAAGAATCTCAAGATGAGCAGTTGCGATGTCCTTGCCTAACACATTTAACAAGACTGAAGTCCTACTAACAAGCATCTTTTGGTTCCACATCCTACCCAAAGATGACCAAGTCAAACAACAAATACAAAAATCCAAGAGCAACTGAACTACTTATCAATGGTCACCACCACTTTCACCAAACTACAGGCGAAAAACATGCTTGCACGTGCGAACAACATATATAAATGTACAGTAATGTAAGACATTGATAACAGATAACAATTGACTAGTTGTTCCAACTGTCAGTCTCCAACTTCGGTACAAATATCATTACTATATCAAATGAAAGTCAAATTGTTTGCGGTGAGGAAAAAAATTTGGCCGATTAGAATAGCAAAGTGCAACAACATTTTAACTGCTCATCATAAAAAGAAGATAATACAACAAACATATTATCATTCTCCACCAATAAGATTTCAACGATTCATCAGCATCTTAAATGCGATGAGCATGTTTTCTCCTTTACTTATAAAATAAATAAGGTTTTCCCTATTCAAACATCAAGATGGGACCTTCACGCACGATACTCAAGAATTGATTGATGATTCTAAATCATGTATGAGAAGATTTCTATACTCTTTGTTGGAAAATCTTCGACCATATCTACTAGAGTAATGTTTTGTACAATTTAGATGTAAACAAGAATTGGTATGGTGAGCTTCTTCTTTTTGCTTATCTCACATTTTGGCCTGTTTTTTTGTAAGAAAGGTACTACCTTAGTTCGGTAAGGTGGGTTGGACTAGAAACAATATGCTAGCTCGAAAGACTACTCCTCTTCCCGACAACTTTCTAGGACCCCCCTGTAGAGTTTAATACAGAATGCCCCCCCCTCTAGAGATTTGATACAGAATGCCCAAACCAAGGAAGATTTTATCCAAGCAATGGAAGATGTTCTGATGTGCATAATATTGGATCAGTAGCATCTAAAGTGTTCATCCCGCAAGCATCACTACTAAATTTTGCAAAACGAACCAGTATGAATGTAGAACTTCAATATTATAACTGCTAAAACTAACAAGGACAGAAGCTCGCAAATGTTCATTCCGCAAGCATCACTATAACTTTTTCCAAACCGCATCAGTATGAAACAAATGTAGAACTTCAGTATTATAACTGCTAAAACTGAACAAGGAATTTTATCCCTATGCTTGATTATCTCACTCTTTCCTCACAATATCAAGCTAAAAACAATTTATCCTAGCAAATCAAATCAAAACGACTGCTAACTTATCAATGAACGTTTTACAGTTAAGATTTCAGTTCCAGAGGTTAATGCACATATCAACCTAAGACTATTTCCTTTAATATGATGCTAAGTGGATCACCAAATCGAAAGTACGACACAGTCTTTAGAACCTTATTTGTAACTAAACATGTTTGAATCAAATTGGACAAGGAAGAAACTTAACTGAAACAGTAATTCTAATAGAAGCAGATTAAAAACTGCTGAAAACAGTTGAGAACTAAAAACCGACATGAGAGAAAGAGAACAGTTAAGAATTAATACATTGCAGATGATGATAACACGAAGAAGCTTGGCCATGTGCTTACTGTTTTCTTCTTTTCGCTTCTTCGCCCCCTGGTTAGCCATATCTTTTGAGTTTTAAGTCAAAGACTCGATCCCTGAAAAGAAAATTAGAGCAAAGTTACTGATAAATAATATTACAAAACCTCACCCTGAAAGCTCAAAAGTAACACATCCTTACATACAGTTGCATCAAAAGCATGTTGTTCAAACCAATTAAACATGAAATGGACAATAACTTTGAAGTCTTCGATCAGTACAAAAAGATTTGAAAATGCCTTGCATTGCTGGTAGAGAAAACAATAAAATTAATTGTACCCCAAAATTAAACAAAACTAAACCCAATTCTAGTATTTGCGTCATGCGCTCTTATTCACACCATTACTCTGCAAATAAATTTGTCAACTGCTCACTAGGAAAGGTCATACAAAAACTCAATCATGATTCATGATATACTAGTCACACAAAATTAAGAACAATTTAGATCAGAAATGGAATTAAGAATTTTATTTCAACAACAAAAAAAAACACTAATTCGTAATTCAGAGCAATCCAAGAAATGACATTCAATAGTACAGTATATATAATCAAAAAAATTATATAACCACGAAAAAGTCAAGTCACAACAGCAAGCATTTCATGTCTACAGGTCTCCCAACACATCCTATGTCTATGATAATATCTCCTCCCAATCTTCACTGTGCCAGATTATGATTCTTATCATGGCAACAGAATACTTGTCCACAATGAAAATTTTCAGGCACAAATCAATAATTCCCTAACCCGTTTCTTATCTTCGAACAACACAAACTGAATCAGCAGTAAATCTAGCAACTAATCAAAATTCATATTCAACGTCTTCTGAAATATCAGCTTACCTAAACAGTTGATTTCCACATAAATTCACAGAAAGTAAATCTAAACCTAAAAATATTTGAAGATTATAATAATCAAATCGTAATAGAACTATTCTGGCATCTGAAATTTGCTTTTCACTCTCACAATCCATAAACACAAGTCCTCAAAATTTTACCTGGACTGACGACGGAGTTGTAAGGAGATTCGACACTAGTTTTTTCTTCTCCACTGAAAGAAAAGAAGTCGGAGAATAACACAGACACCACCATAATTATTCATTTCAAATCTGGGTAGTACCAATAATTTTTCCTCTTTCTTGCTAAGGGGCAATCCTTCGTCATATAACTAAGATGAAAATATAGTTAAAAAAAAAGTGGCACGCACCCCTTAACTTAGAAATAAGTGGGGCTCCAAAAATTTGGTTTTAACTTAAAGGCTTACACGATGATAAAATCGGGTCGTCAAATATCAATAAACAAAACCTCCTATTTTACTATTTTGTTAAAGGTTTGATTGTCCGTGATTAATTAGTAATAATTAAATGTTAAATTAAATAAGGTTAGTGATTCGATTATATTAATAATTTAATTACAGTTAGTGTTTGAAAATTAAAAATTAAAATATTTAATTTCTTTTTTAAATTGAATTTACGTTAATTAAAATATACGGTTGGGAGTTCATATTTTTTTTAAATCAGGGTAACAATATAAATTTTACCTAATCGTAAACAATAAATATACAGTTTTAAAACTAAATTTTAAACCCCTAATTTAATTTATTGAACTTATTCATACAATTAAAAGCAATAAAAAGGGTGGTTTTTCAATTTTTACCTAATTGAAGTCATTACTGGCTGAAAATTGATGATTAATCGTCGTTGAAGAAGAGACAAGATGAAAAGAGACGATGTAGGAAAAAATAAAAGGAATAAGAAACCTGTTTTTTCTCTTTAGGTTTAGATTTTGGTTTTTATTTAGATTTGATTAGTGATAAGTGCATAATTTATATATTTTAAGTATCATTTCTTTATATTTATTTGCTAGATTTTGTGTGAATTACTGTGTGTTAGTATTATTTTTGTAGTTTATGTGTTTTATTAGGTCATATCTATGAAACAAGTGAAATTGAGCTTTACAAGAGAAGAATTGTCAAAGATCTAGTGAAACTCAATATATTTCAGGATTTATACTCTCCATCTTGTAGAAAATTACATTATGAAGTCGATGGCGAAAGAACGAGGTCATTCCGGACATTAGAAAATCTTTAATTATTTTTGTAATTTTCTTTTATTTTTGGACACTTCGGGACATTACAGACATTATTATTTTTAAACCCTACGGAAGGGTAGTATGAAATATAAACTGCACATAGAAGGACGACAATTACGAGATTGTCTCAGCTCCTTGGGTTCGTACAATGACACAGGAGTCAGTGTCCCGAGTCGATTTCAACGGTTCGTCACCCGTCTGGTAGGGAGGTAAAACTCTATCAATCCATTATTTTTTTTTTAGTATATGCCTGATATACCGGTAGGTTGGGATAAAGATTAGGCTAATCGTCTTGTTAGAAGTAATCCATTATTCATGGCTAGAACCGATGATTAGGGTGTAGACCCTCCAGTTAAAAGTTTGAGAGACTACATGTACCCAACTAGAGTCTTTCAACCGGCATGCATTGTCTTGCCTACCACTAAAGCCCACTTTGAAATTAAGACTAATACCATCCAGGCTTTGCCAAACTTCTATGACAGAGAAAATAAAAACCCTTACTACCACATTAGAGATTTTGAGGAACTATGTGGTACTATGAATATTAAAGACTTGACCGATGAATATTTGAAATTGAGATTGTTTCCCTTCTCTTTAAAAGATAAGGAAAAATCGTGGCTTGATGCCTTACCATCTTCTTCCATCCAAACTTGGGATGCGATGACTAAGTTATTTTTGCATAAATTTTTTCCTAGGCATAAAACCACAGCCTTACGTTAAAGTCTTAATAGTTTCTCGCAGCAAGATGGAAAATCTCTCCATGATTATTTAGAAAGGTTCCATGAACTTCTGCTGCAATGTCCACACCATGGATTCGATACCTTGAGACTCACTATGATTCTCTACGAAGGATTATATCACAAAACAATGACTATGGTAGAATCACTATGTGGTGGTAATTTTGCTGATAAAACTGCTGAGGAGGGTTATAAGTTTTTGCATGACGTGTCTTATAAAACCCAAGAATGGGAGGCTAAGGAACCCATAAGGTCAATTACTAGTAGAAAGGGGGCGCATAGAGTTGATATCCAATTCGACTATGACACTAAAATAGCTTCTTTGACAAGAAGAATTGAATCATTAGAACATAATGCTAAATCTAAACATTTTGTTAAGTCTGTAGACCAAGTCATGCATGGCGATAGTGGAGAACAAGTCCATTCTCTATACCAAGATAATCGTCATATATTTGACCCTTATTCCAATACGTACAACCCAGAGTGGGCAAGACACCCTAACTTTTCCTGGTCTAGAGGTCAGTATGAAGGTCAACCTAGTAATATTAGTGGTTATACGCAGAAATCATCCGGTCCTACTGATTCTTCTAACCAAAGAGCACCTAGTATGGGAGAAAATATTAAGATGTTTATGCAGGCAATCGAAAAACAACTATACAATATAGAAAAAAACATTGCAAGGTCCATAGAAACCTTAGAAGGACAAATAGGTCAGCTTGCTAGCCAAATAAGTGAGAGAGACAAGGGACGATTCCCAAGTCAAACACAGCCTAACCCAAAGGGGTCTTATGAGGTAAGCACACCTGGTGCTACTCCTCAGATCATGTCCAGGCTTTCACTACCTTGAGAAGCGTTCGGCTCATCGATAACCATGTTAGTGATCCTAAGGAGAAAGAGAAAGATAGGAACCCACCCACTATTATGCAGGAAACACCTTTAATACAAAAAGAAACCAATGAAACTGAAAAAGGTGAATCTGAAAACACTTATGTTCCTCGCTCTCCATTCCCCCAAAGGTTAGTATCCCATAAGAAAGGAACCAACCCTAATGACATCTTAGAAGTGTTCAAACAAGTTAAAATCAATATTCTCCTCTTAGATGCCATTAAGAATATTTCTATGTTTGCTAAGTTCTTAAAAGATATTTGCATGGTGAAACGAAATTAAATTTTCATAAGAGAGCTTTTCTTGCTGAACAAGTAAGCTCTATCATTACTCAGGAAATACCACTCAAATACAAAGACCCTGGTTGTCCTACTATTGCTTGCACTATATGAGAACACAAGATTGAAAATGCTTTGTTAGATTTAGGGGCCAGTGTGAATCTCTTGCCATATTCTGTGTAAGAGAAATTAGGACTTGGTGACTTGAAACCCACTAGTGTTACACTTCAATTGGCTGATAGGTCCATTAAAATTCCTATAGGAGTAGTAGAAGATGTTCTTGTACAGGTTGATAGTTTTGTTTATCCTGTGGACTTCGTAATTCTTGACACCCAACCTGTGACATACCCTAAAGGTCACATTCCTATCATTTTAGGACGACCGTTCTTAGCAACTTCTAACGCAATCATAAATTGTAGGAATGGTATTATGGAACTTACTTTTGGTAGTTGGAAATTGGAAGTGAATGTTTTTCATGTCGCACATTCTCCTCCTGATCTTGACAACCATGAAACTGTTTGCATAATTGATGAAATAGTCCATGATAATTATTAGCAGAACCATATAGATGAACCATTAGAGGCTTGTTTAGCGCACTTTAGGCATGATTTTGATGATGAAAGTGTTATTTTTGAAGTCAACGCCTTGTTAGACTCCACACCACTATTAGACACGAATAAGTGGAAGCCTAAAATTGAACCTCTAGTCCTACCCGAATCTCGACTCGTTCCATCTGTCGAGAAAGCTCCAACCTTGACCCTTAAACCATTTCCTAACACTTGATGTGATTTTAATATAGTGGTAAAGGTTCGATACTCACACTTGTGAAGATATGATCTTTAAACTTAATTTTTAATTACTAAAAATAAAACAGATAAAGTAAAGTTGATTTAAAAGTGATAGGAAGAACCAGAAATAAGGATTCCACTTTTAACCAATAACTCAAGTGATAAAATCGTGCAGTTCTTATATCCAGTTTAATCAAATCATTGCCAAAGTTAGGTTTTTGAAAGAATACTTATAAATCGAAAGCATGAGACATTAGGAGTTTTAAACCAAACATGACCCATCAAAAGAAAACACAAATATTTGAGAAAAACCATTTTTTCAATTTAATTCAAGGCAAATAATAATAAAAGAATTGTAAAATAAATAGATAAAATAAAAGTTACCACTTACTTATTGGAGAAAAAGCTTCCTTCATCGCCCCAATGATGGTGATTAGCTTATTGTATTGGAAACGCACTCAAAATAGATTTTCATTGCTCAAAAAGTGCTTATAATAATGAAAAAGAAGTAACACATGTGTTTTGATACGCTTATAAGCGTTACAGAAGATGTGGCACTGCGTTACAGAAAAGAGAAAAGCTAACAGGAATAAAAAACGGATTGTGTATGCATCAGAAATAAACGTGTTTCAGCATCTTAATACATGACTGTAACATCGACAGCCTTAACGATGCTTCTTCGCCGCCTTATGTTCTTCACTGTCTTCTTCGCATCAGATTTTTCTTTTCTTCCTGGAATTTTTCCGGATGCTCTCCCCTTTTTCAAGCTTCCATTCTCTTGATATTTATAGAGTTAATGAACCCTAGGGACCTTCCTTAACTGATAAGGACTCAAAGAAGAGTCCAAAACAAACTCAAATTACGTGTTTGATCACAAACAGGGTATGATTCCCTTTTCCGGTGTGGACTCGGATTTGCAGCGATCTTCACGGCATGAACCACGTCTTGTAAGCGTGTATGATCTTGTTTTGAGGGTTTCTTTAATTTGGGTAACTCACAGCAGCTTCCAAATCCCTTAAAAATTGATTCCAAATTAATCCAGAAGAATTCTCTTTCACGTGAAACTCTTCCCGCCATTTTTGATTTTTTGAACTTAAAGAAGGGGTGCCCTTAACCAAATGGTGGGTGCCTTTATCACTTCTCCTATTTGCCTTTAGTAATTTTTACGGGGTGCCTTTAATAACTTTTTGAGCCGATTTTCCACAAATGTTTATTTCTTAAAAATACTTATAAAACACAAAAAAGCCATAAAAATTACAAAATCGAACACTATCAAAATAAAAAATCAAGTGCAATTTCGACATAAAAATGTGTTTATCAAATACCCCCAAACTTACCATTTGCTAGTCCTCGAGCAAATATACTAAAATAAAATCATAAATCACTTTCGCAGGAATCGCGACTACATTTAGCATATTTAATAAGCCGTTAGACCCCTAGGTGTCCCTAGTGGACGAGTTTTGTCTCGTGAGGGTTTACAAGAGGTATACCCACAAAACCTTTACTCCAGATTTTAACGACTCGTGAACGATTAAGGATAGACACTAAACAAGCTATTTAGTTGGCTTACTCAATTCTTCGGCTATGGGAATCATTACCCTATATGAGTCCAATTGATGTACACGAGTGTTTACTCAAGCATACTAAAATTTATATATATGACAACAGAGCTCTACTCAGATAATCATTCAACCACAAGACTCAGAATCTATCACAGTTCAATCACATGAAAAGATTTAGAAGATGGACACGGAGATGATAAAGTTTATGCATGTTGACTAAGGTGAATAGTGTTTCCCGTATCTGTCTGAAGGTCAGTACCAGGGTGAATCCTAATAAATTGATATACATGGTCTTAATACTGATGTCGATTCAACTGGTATATACAAGGGTCTCAGCGATCGAAATAAAACAACTATAAATGTACTGTCAACATGATTGGTCAAATTGAATCCAAACGCATGGTCCTTATCAGCATCATACATGATAGTTCCAATGGATCATGCGTTCCACACTTGCTTAGGCGACGGAGACATGGAGAACACACACATATTGCTATCAAAGTGTCAATATTCTTTTTTTTTTTTTTTTGTTTTTTTTACCATTTTTACCTTTTTTTAAAAATTAAAATGCAATAATAGGGCTTGATCTTAAAACATTCTATTTCATCTTGGCGATGATAACAATTTGATACTGGGCCCCACCAAGTCACTTAGAGAAACACAAAATTGCAAAAGTAAAAACATAAAGTGATATGGTCGAGATAGAATCCGAGATGTGGTGACGAATATCATGTTATTTCTAATACCTGAACTCTGACCTTTTATGAATATACCATTTAACTGGGCACACCTATTCCTATAAAAAAAGAGCTAAGTTCATCTATCTAGAATGGTTAGTGTCACCCTAAAGTGTTCACAAGGTTTCTAAATTCTAGATATTTATTGTTTCATTAAAAGTTTCTCCTTTACCCCAAACTTAAATCAAATAGTGTCCTCAATGTTTCTAAAGATGAATGATTAAAAATATGAACAAGGAGAAACTGTTACCACTTCATGAAAAGGAGTAAAAGAAAGATATTACCATGTCGCATGAGCATGGGTTACCTCCCAAGAAGTTCTAAGTTTAACGTCTTCATCCAGACTAAGAAATAATTAGTTACCTCATAAAATCATATAACAATAATCGGAACAACTGTGGGTCATCTGAATCAAATAGTGCTAGCATAAATAAGAGGAAACTGCAACAGGTCAAGGAAATTAACAAACCGAGTACACCTTTATCTAGTTTTATGTTTAAAAAAACAACTTCTGGTTATGGTTCAGGTTCAGGCTCTATAAAAGGGTCTAGATAAAATATTTCCATAGGCTTGATTTCCTCGTAGGAAGGATCAACAAGATCAGGTTGTAAAGTCTGGAATAACTCAACTAAGAACTTAGAAGCACATAATAATAACCTGAATAATTGTGGATCCTCAAAGTCAATCATATTTGACTCACACAATTGACTACAATGAAGGTGGTAGTTCTTAAATAAATGTGTCGATTCTAATTTCCTAAAGTAATTAGGCTTAGTCTCAAAACTTAATAACTGACACATTTGAAATTCTAACGTTCCCACATATGGAAGAAAATATTTTGGTAGGAAAACAAAGTAAATCTTGGTATTATCGCCTAGGTAAACCACATCGACCAGAGGATGGGTTTCTGACAACTGAGCTTCTTTCTGGACATCAACAGGCTTAGGGAATCTAGTTTGAAGATGATCTTGTAAAATGGTAGAGGTGCATATGTTAAGTCCCAAGTTAGGGACTTTAATAAGAGGTACTTGACAATCACAAGAATCATCGATACCCCCAAACTTAGGGTTTTCAATGTCTTTAGATAAACTAGTCACAATTTCCCTAATTTCTAGATCGTTAGATTCCTGAAAATGGTCAATTGCTTCTTCTAAATTATGATCAGGTGGTGCAGAATCTAACAAAGTATTCACTTCATTACACTATCATTACCAACACCAAATCTAAAGTGGGCTAGGCATTTCTCTAATGGATTTTCTAACAAAGTGTTTGGTAATGACTCATAAACTAATGTTCCTATCATGTTAACTTCTTCAATGCATGTTTCATCTAGTTCAGGTGGTTGGTTACTAATATTGAAAATATTCAGCTCAATAGTCATATTACCAAAAGATGAGTTCATAATACCATTTCGACAATTAATGATCGCATTAGATGTAGCTAAAAATGGGCGATCTAATATCACAGGTATCTGATTCTCTGGGTCAAGGACAGGTTGGTTATCAAGGACAACAAAATCCACTGGACAAATAAACTTATCGACCTCAATAAGAACATCCTCTATGATGCCACGAGGAATTTTCACAGACCTATCAGCTAATTGCAGTGTTATCTGAGTAGGTTTCTGATGCGTAGGAAAACCGACTTTACTTTATCGCAAGCGCACAGTGTCGAAAGATGTAGACAAGAGCAAATACGGTTCGTTCCCACGAGGAGTTTGGATTAAAATATATTTTTTTTTGTTTTTTTTTAAGAATTAAGTTAACTAATGAATTAAAATTATTTAATTAAGTTTGGAAAATAATAAGAGGGAAACGTTAAGGTTCCGGGAATCCGTTGTAGATCAGGGTTTAATTGCGTTCGTCACATAGGGTCTCAATTTTACTCATGTACAGTAGCAAATCTATATACTAATACACGGAAGATTTTTATTAAGCACTGAGGAAAGAATTTCCGAAAAGAATTGTTTGTTCTCAACCTAAGGTAGAATCTCGAAAGTACTAAGTATACGGGGCATAAAAAGTCAAAGATTATTCATAAAACGATTTCATACGAGTCCTTCTACTAATCAAACAATGAACTATACATGGCATAGAACATGAAAAATCATCGAGGAGGTAAATCGTTGAGAGAGAGACAAATCAATAATATTTAGTTCATACAGTTGAAAACCCTAGTTTTGAAACACAAATAAAACCATCTTTACAAGTTCATCCTTTCTCCCTAACAAGAGAATTAGCCCAACATGGCTTTCTCAAAAGCCATACAAATTAATAAAGAAAATAATACAAGCTAACCCTTTAATTCCGGTTCTCAGCTCCTCACGGCTTCTCTGCCTTTTTCTGTCTGTGAAGCTTCTCCTGGCTCCGTATCAGCGTCCAAGTATATGTATGTAAAAGGTATCTCCGTATATATCCTGCTGTCCATGTATTTATAGTTAACAAAACCTCTTTTAGGAATCCTAATCGAATTAGGAAAGCACCGACCACCTCTTTTCCTTGTTATACACGGCTTAAACTTTCCTAACTTCAACTAAAACACAACTTCTTTGCTAACTTCTCGGACAAGCCTTTCCAAAATCAAAACTCCTCTGTCGATCTACTCCATCAGTGTCTCAGCCATCCACAAACTTCATCGAGCACAGGTTCACTTCAACTGCCAAGCTCGAGAACTCATAGCTCATCACAACTGTCGTGACTGCCAACACTGCTAACTCCTGCTATTACATCCTACCATATAACCGAGCTCATCATTAATTACCGCAAACTTGAGCCACTGATCCATGTTGTACTTGGATCCGGAAACTATTTCAACCCCATTGCAGCTACTTCTATATCACTGTTAAGTCATAATCATGGCAGTAATTACTATCACGAAAGTGGCAGCACCCATTTTTCTTCTTTATCAATAGCACAGACCATTATCAACTATCATCGGGTTCTATTCACTGCCATCAGTACCATAGTGCTACTCTAAGTCATACCACAACATAGCTGCCATTAAAAACCATCACAACTGCTGCCTCCATCACTCAACTGTTGCCTTCAACTGCTTGCTAGCAATTTTTTCAATAACTAATTTATTTAATTATTAATTAGTCAAAGGAAAAATAAATAAATAAAGTGATCCATTTAGTGGAAGTTGCAATTGATCAAGGAAACTCCCCATGACTCTCTCCACTTTAGAAAACCAGCCCACTTCATCCTATCATGCCAACTACTCTATGATGGCTAGAGTTAGTATATGAAAATGATAGCAAAAATAAGGATTAAGGTCACCAAATTCACTCTCATATGAAAATACACCATCTAAGTTGAGGAGGAGGGTTTGGAACCAAAGTTATCAAGTGATCATATAGAGCATACTCAAGGATTAAGCTTTCAAATAGCAATGGCTGGAGGTATTTATCAATCTCTTCTTTTGCTTCCGCTTTTAATTTGTATGTTCATTATGTGACTAGAACATGCGTTTAGGTCTTACATTTGGTATCAAAGCCTGTAATCACCTCTGCCTTGCTTGTTATGGAATTATTTTGTTGATGAGTTTTAATTCCAATAAGCTTTCATAAAATTGATTTGGATGTTAATAATTTTTCAACCGTTGGTTAGGGCTGTATTTTGATTATGTCTTAGTCGAGTATCTCATATGTCTTCTCTTAAATTTTGAAGACAATCAGACATTGTTAAGGCTTCGAATAGATTGATTTTCGGAACTATTTTTCTGGAAAATTCAGATACCATGTGGTACCGAGGAGCTCTTGTAAAATATTATCCAACCGTTAGATGGTTCTCATAATTAAACTACGTATGATACCTGTTGTTATAATTATCTTGTAAAAATTTCAGGAAGATCGGACTCCGTTTAGTACCCCATAACCCCTGCTAGACCAAACTGTGTCAGTAGTGAATTATGTTGAAATAAGGTTTATTGAATACCTTAGTCTGGAAATTCCAACCGTTAGAACCTGCTGAAAATTTAATATGTTGTAGTGTAGTTTCTTATAAGTTTTCAGGTTAAATTTCATAAAAATCAGGTAAGTGTAACATCACTCTTTACCTTTAAATGTTAGTTTTAGTTTTGTGCTGAGATTATGTCTTTGATCAAGTAGACGACGATATTTACGGTTAAATTGCCAGTTTACATTAATTAGTACATACAGAGACTTGGTAAACATAAAAGAGACATTGTAAGCATTTCTGAAAGGTTATTTTTGGGTGACATTAGAGAATATAGTTTTGCAGAATATATTTAATTTAAAAACTAAGGATGTTTATGTTTTGTAGCTAAATTAAGGTATCGGCCAAACCCCACAAAGTTTATGATGCTTTTAAACTCGAGTATGATTTCGATTTTACGGCGTCTAAGTGAACTTTTAGAGTGATAAAACCATTGAGTGCACATACAATCTTTAATTTTTCACATGGTGATTTTGTTCTCAATCACATACAGGCATAGAGAGAATCATTTAAATATGTATGTTTAACTCTAATAGTATTTGTAATATTATTATTTGTTGACATGTGCAATGGTTATAAATAAAACCATTAGGATTGTACATGAACAAAGATTAAAGAAATATGTCAAGTGATTTAATAATTTTAGTAATTAAAAGAGTAGCCACAACATCTCTAATTATTTAAAATTTTCTTAAGAAATCACATGTGGAAACTAGACATAAATTTGTGATTAATCATACATAATATGATGAAATATGCACACAGAAAATTTTATTATATTTGTATGATTAATTGGGGTGAAATATTGAATTATGTTTCTTAATCTACCCACACGAATTAAGGAATGAATATGGTTATGTAGTTATGAATCTAATTTGAGTAGGACTTTAGCCCACAGGAAAGTTTTATGTCACTAGATTCATATTTTTTATATACATGACTTGCATTGGTAAATCATGATTAAGTTTAAGTCTCAATTTTTTTTTTATAAGCATGTATATATTTTTCTTTGCAACAATTTTAACTGGAAATATTTCTGATATCAATTGTGACATTCCTGAATTAAAGGGTGATAACTATAAGGTGTGTAAAGAAATAGTGCTTTTACAATTGGGATGAATGGATATCGACTATGCTATTCGGAAAGACGAACCACCTAGCATAACTGAGACTAGTGCTCTAGATGCAGTTGATCTTTATGAAAAATGAGATCGATCTAATCGTCTCTCAGTTATGTTCATAAAGACCAAAATTTGTAATAATATTCGGGGTTCTGTCGATAAGCATACTAAGGTTAAAGATCTCCTTAAAGCCATTGATGAACAGTTTGTAAGTTCTGAGAAAGCTCTTGCTAGAACCTTAGTTATGAAGTTTTCATTCATGAGACACAATGGGTTTAAGAATGTGCGTGATTATATCATGAGCATGAGGGATAGTGCGGCCCAACTTAAGGATTTGGAAGTTACCATGTATGATTCTTTCCTAGTTTATTTCATTTTGTGTACTCTTCCTCCACAATATGGCCCTTTTTAAGATATCTTATACACACATAAGGATAAATGGTCAATTAATGAACTTATGACCATGTGTGTTCAAGAGGAGGGGAGATTGATGATGGAAAAGGGCGAAAAGGTGAACCTTACTATTGCTTCTTCTTCAAAGAAGAAAAGGGATCACGTTAAGGAAAAGGGAAAGTTTTCAGCTAACCAAGCATAAAGAAGGAGTCTCGGTGTTTCTTTTGTAAAAAGAAGGGACACATGAAGAAGGACTTCATTAAGTTTAAGACTTGGCTTAAGAACAAAGGTAATTCTCTAGCGTTTGTTTCTGAATTTAATATGGTTAATATTAATCATAATACATGGTGGATTGACCGTGGAATTACAATCCATGTTTCGAATACCTTGCAGAGTATGAGAAACCTAAGGAAACCAACGAGAAGTGAACATTACATCTATTCAGGCAGTCAGATGAGTTCACATGTGGAAGTTGTTGGGACATGCAGTTTAATTTTAAGTAGTGGTTTTATTTTGCATTTAGAAAAGACATTTTATGCACCAAGTTTCACTAGAAACTTGATTTCATTTTCAAGACTTGTACCTTTAGGAATTTCCTTTAATTTTTCAGATTCTGGTTTCAGTATTCTCAGAAATTATGAAGTTATTGGTTATGGTATTTTGTCTACCGTCTTTATTTGCAAAATCAAATCACTCATAGTTCTATGCATGTTAATATTGGGTTAAAAAAATGTATTATGAATGAGGACTCCTCTATTTTATGGCACCGGAGATTGGGACATATCTCCATTGAGAAAGTTAAGAGATTGGTAAAGGATGGGGTACTAGGTATTTTAGACTTTATCGATTTTGATACTTGTGTTGGTTGCATTAAGGGAAAGCAAACTAACAAACACAAAATTGATGCCAAGAGAAGTTCAAACCTATTAGAGATCATACACACGGACATTTGTTGTCCGGACATGAACGCTAATGATCTGAAATACTTTATCACCTTCATAAATGATTATTCACAATATATGTATCTTTACTTGTTTCGTTCTAAAGACGAAGTTTTGGATGCCTTTAAATTGTTTAAGGTCAAAGTAGAGAAACAATGTGGTAAGCACATTAAGATTGTGAAATCATATACAGGTGGAGAGTACTATAGTAGATTTCTTCATAGCACTAGAATTGTGGAATCAAGAAATGTTAAATTTCTTGATAATGACTTGATTAGTGGGAGTGATCAATTTCAGGATATTGTTCCTGAAAAATATAATGATCAACTTCCACCTACTGTTTCAAGTCACAAGTTGATTGTCAACTATTTCTAGTGACTATTTAGTGTATCTGCGAGATTCGAATTGTAATATTTGAGCCGATAATGATCTTATGTTATTTTCACAAGCCATATATTCTACAGATTCATACTTATGGATCAATGTATATACCTTAAGGTCAGTGGGAGCAAGATTTTTTTTCTTGTGTTCGATCAATGTATATACCTTAAGTGTAACACCCATTGTAAAAGATTATTGGTTTAGTTTGGACAAATGCCCCAGGAATGACATTGAAAGGGAACAAATGAAAAATGTTCCATATGCTTCAACTGTTGGTAGCATTATGTATATTCATGTCTATACTAGACCTGACATTTCATATGTCGTTGGAGTATTAGGAAGACATCAGAGTAACCCAGGAATCGATCACTGTAAGGATGCGAAGAAAGTATTGAGATACCTTAAGGGTACTAAGGATAACATTCTTATATATAAACGAACAAATAGTCTTGAAGTAGTTGGATAAGTTCGTTTCTTGTTTTGATAATGCCTCACATGGTGTATGGCTGAAAGGCTTCATATATGGGCTAAGAGTTGTTGACTCTATTAGCCGACCATTAAGAATGTTGTGACAATTCAGTTGTTGTTTTATGGCTAAGGATAATTAGAGAGGAAGTCGAAGTAAACACATCGACATAAAGTATCTAGCCGTAAAAGAACGTGTACAAGAAAAGAGTAGTCATTGAACACATTAACACTGAATTGATGATAGCTGATCCCTTGACTAAAGGCATGCATATTAAAGAATTCAAGGATCATGTATTAAGGATGGGACTTGGTCCTATTATGTAGTACATTCTTTATGTTTTTCTGAAGCTTTCATTTATTTGGATTATTTCTCAATTTGGAATTATATACGTACTTACTTTAGTTATTTTGTTGAGAAATATCATTATAGTTTGACCTAGAGTAAACATATGGTTTACTCATTAACTTAAGTATGAGTAGTGAAAGACTAAGTATATTGTGATACATGGAAGATTAATTCTTTCTCTTAAAGGAGATTAGTCGCCATGATCCGTATATGAAGTCTCTCGTTAAATGGATCAAGCGGGAGAATGTTAGCAATTTTTTCAATAACTAATTTATTTAATTATTGATTAGTCAAAAGAAAAATAAATAAGTAAAGTGATCCATTTAGTGGGAAGTTGTAATTGATCAAGGCAACTCCCCATGACTCTCTCCACTTTAGAAAACCACCCCACTTCATCCTATCATGCCAACTACTCTATGATGGCTAGAGTTAGTATATGGAAATGATAGTAAAAATAAGGATTAAGGTCACCAAATTCGCTCTCATATGAAAATACACCATCTAAGTTGAGGAGGAGGGTTTGGAACCAAAGTTCTAATCAAGTGATCATATAGAGCATACTCAAGGATTAAGATTTCAAATAGCAATGGCTGGAGGTATTTATCAATCTCTTCTTTTGATTCCGCTTTTAATTTGTATGTTCATTCTGTGACTAGAACATGCATTTAGGTCTTACACTGCTACCATTGCTGACTCCTTATCGATCTTCAATATCGAATCCATCACAGGCTTGAGCTCGAGCTTCTCAACCAACATGTCCAGTAGCATCATCAATCACTTCAGCAGTACTACCATGGACCTAACCATCATCTTACGAACTCCTCAGCAGAATCCATTTCTTTCATCACCGATCTCGAGCAACAACACCCACTTCTTTCCATCGATCACCAGCACCAACAACGGCTCGAGCTCACTCTACTAGACTATCTTCTTTGTTGATGTTTCGTCATTTCCATCTTCTCTTCGCTAACTGCCATGCACGAGTCTATCACCAACAGGTTCATCTTAATATTTCCTCAACCCTCAATCAATCATTACAGCCATTAATTAACGTCTCTTCCATTAACTTCATCAACAGCGTCATTACTTCCATCTGCTCCCCACCATCATCGAGTCGAGCAACACTTCTCTATCATCACAGAAAAAACCTACCTTAAACAACTTCTCTAACTCCCCTGATCCACACAATTTCAAAATGAATCATTAAAATTATCAACCATCAAGCCATCGTGATAATCAAATCACCACAGTTACACAGAGAAACAAATCTGCGATTTAAATTTGGACGAAGAAGAAGGTGGCCCCGATCCATTCTTGTTGGCGCCCCATCAATATTTAAAATTCGGCAACCTTGAAAAAATGAGAAGGTGCTCATATAAGCATTTGAATTCCAGCTGTCCCTTAATGTGTGAGGGAGTGTCAATAGCGGTTACTCTGGAAATGACCAATTTTCCCTTAGTATTCGTTTCGCTCATAACATTCTCATACGAAGTCAGAATGACCTCGTTCTTTCGCCGTTGGCTTCGTAATTTAATTTTCTACAAGATGGATGGTAAAAATCCTGGAATAGACTGAATATACATTGGGTCTTTGGCAATTCTTCTCTTGTAAAGCTCTATTTCACTTGTTTCAGAGATGTAACCTAATAAAACACATGAACTACGAAAGTAATAATAATACACAATAATTCACACAAAATATAACAAATAAGTATAAGGAAATGATACTTAAAATGTATTAATTATACACTTATCAGTTTCAAATCACCAAGTCCTAGCTGGAGGTACACATGGTACGGAAGTAAGTTTACACTGGCTCCTAAGTCAAGTAACGCTTTCTCAACACGGTAGTTACCTATTGTGCAAGAAATGGTTGGGGAACCTGGGTCTTTGTACTTAGGAGTTGTATTTTTCTGGATAGTTGAACTCACATGACTAGCTAAAAAGGCTTTCTTTGGTACACTAAGCTTTCGCTTTCGCGTACAAATATCCTTAAGAAACTTGGAATAAACAGGAATCTTCCTAATTGCATCTGATAATGGAAGGTTGATGGTGACTTGCTTAAAAACCTTCAATATATCATTAAAGTTGGATTCCTTCCTAGTTGGTGCTAAAATCGCGGGAAGGGAGCTCTGGGCACAAAAGCTGGCTTATGAGGGACTACATAGGGCTCTTTAGAGAATTCATCAGTCTCAACATCTACTGGCTCTGAAGGGTGAACTACAATATATTCACTATCAGACATAGTTACCTTGTTGTCTACCACTTTATCGTTCCTAAGGGTTTTAATTGCATTCACAATAGTTGATGGTTTCTCACCAGAAGATATTTCATGAACTCCTCTAGGAATGGGTTAGGGTTGACTAGGAAACGTACCTTTTTCTCTTTCTCTCAAAGACTCAACGATTTTACCAACCTGGGTTTCTAAATTGGAAATAGCCCGACTGTTAGCCTGAACAATCTTTTTGTAAACTTTGATTGACAAACTACTGAAAATTTTTAGTGTTCTGAGTTAATGAGGTGACAGATTCTGCTAGACTCATGACCGTTTTTTCTAATGGACTTTGAAATTGTACTGGTCCAGAAGGATTCTTAGTATAACCAAAACTTGGGGGAACCTGAGAATTACTAGACTGACCTTGATTCTGGCCCTTAGACCAAGAAAGGTTAGGATGGTTTCTCCAACCAAGGTTATAGGTTTCTGAATAAGGGTCAAACTTCTGACGATTATCAAATATAGTATTATTATAAAGAGCATAGGCTTTCTCTTCAACAGTTTTTCCTTTCCAAAATGATTTGGGTTCACTTCCATAACTAGAATGACTCAGTTCTAAAGCTTCTAACCTTTTCGATATAGTTGTTATTTTGGCATCTGATTCAAATGATCCTTCTACTCTATTAACATTTCCTCTACTTAGAAGAATTATTTTATGGGGCTCCCTACTGTTTTCCAACGGTTGGGTTTTTTCGGCGATTTCATTCAAAAAAGTCATCGCACCATCGACAGTTTTATTTTTAAACCCACCTGTGGATAAAGACTCAACCATGGTTGTTGTCGAATAATCTAAACCCTCGTAGAGGATCTTCACTAGCCTTGCTTTTTTCTAAACCATGATTAGGACATTGGGATAACGAGTCATTGAACCTTTCTAAATACTTATATAAAGATTTTCCCTCTTGTTGAGCAAATATGCAAATCTTTTGCCTAATAGATGATATTTTGTGCCTAGGGAAAAACATCTTGAAAAAGGAAGATGTAAATTGTTCATAGGTTTCAATTGACTCAGAATTCAAACTATATAGCCAAGATATGTATTTGCTCTTAGCGAAAAAGGAAACAGTCTAAGTTTCAATGATTCATCATTTAGGTCCTTAACCCTGATGGTACTACATATTTCCTCAAAATCCCTCAAATGGAAATAGGGGTTTTCATTTTCTTTCCCTAATAAGATTGGGAACATCTGTATGGTCCCAGGTTTCAACTCATAGTTTGCTTTGGTTTCAGCTAACTTGATACATGATGGACGAGAAGTCTTAGTCGGGTTCAACAAAGCTTTTGAAGTTTCAATCGCTGGCACTATCAAAGGAGTAACTTCTTCACACAAAGTCAAGTTTTCAAAATAAAAAAAAAGGCCATCAAAAGAAGAGTCTTCGAGGTTCTCGTTTCCAGAGACAGAACTACTAGGCTTGTCACTAATGAAGCGACCTAGAACGTCTCTTTCCAAGTCCGCTTAGAGAGCGGTCTTGGCGTACACTAAATAAAAACTAAAAAAATAAATCCTAAACGGGAGAAAATTATAAACAATTACAAGCAAGGCTGACTCAACCAAATCAAACCTATTAAATCTAGCAAACAAAAAGAATGATGACTCCACTTAGATTGTTTCTAGACCATCTTTTATTCTTTCAAAAGGAAACTAGTTGCAATTTTAGCAAACCTCTTAGAATGATCCAAATTAGATTAAGTCGGAGAGAAACATGATAAGATCTAAGGAGCTTTGATAACCCTGTCTCTTTGGCACTTTTCCCTGGGTTACAAGGCGGCTCTAATCAACTTAAAATAATCTTCCTGAACTTTGAGTTAGGCTAATAAAGTAACCAGTACATTCCTTTTGAACGAGTTTCCTATCATCTCGTTACTCTATCAGTCTCTTTCTAGTCAAAATGTTAAGGTTTAGGCTCGCGTTTGGTAACGTGTTCCTAAAGCGGGCAAGAAGGAAACGGTGATGAAATCCGAGTCCTTATCTTGTATGGACAGTTCTTTCCGTTTACTAGAAAAAGTAAATCCATATTCAGGTCCTCAGCATATATGCACACGAAGGAATACAGTAAACCCACTTGCAGGGGATTCATGGGTTGATTGAGTCTTACCTCCCGTACCAGACGAGGGAAGAATCGGTTGTAGTCGACTCAGGCCACCAAACTATAGTGTCAGTGTGCGAACCCAAGGGACCGAGACAATATCGTAATTGTCGTCCTTCCCTGTTGCAGTTTATATTTAAATTACCCTTCCCTAGGGTTTGAAAATAATAAAATGTCAAAAGTCCCAAAATAAAATCCAAAAAGTGTCCAAAAAGAAAAATTATAGAAATAATCAAAGATTTCCTAATACAATTTTCTAAACAAATAAAATATAAAAAATACAATATAATTAAAAATTAAAGTCTTTGTCTTCTTTTTCGTTTTTTAAGATTTAACTTTAACTCCAAGTCTTTAATCACCAAAGTCTTTGGCTTTATTTCCTTTCAATCCACGATCTAAACTTGTAGCAAAAAGAGAAATACCCAAAGAAACGTAAAATAGAACAAAGTAAAAATAAAAATCTAAATAAACTAACTAACCTAAAAGAAACTAAAAACAAATCTAAAAACATGTCCGCATCGGTGGCGCCAAAAATTGATGTGATTTTAATATAGTGGTAAAAGGTTCGATACTCAGACTTGTGAAAATTTGATTTTTAAACTTAGTTTTTAATAACTAAAAATAAAAAAGTATAAAGTAAAGTTTATTTAAAAGTGATGGGAAGAACCAAGACTAAGGATTCCAATTTTAACCAATAACTCAAGTGATAAAATCGTGCAATTCTTATATTCAGTTTAACCAAATCATTGCCAAAGTTAGGTTTTTGAAAATCAAAAGCATGAGACATCAGGAGTTTATAACCAAGCATGACCCATCAAAAGAAAACACAATTATTTGAGAAAAACCATTTTTTCAATTTAATTCAAGGCAAATAATAATAAAAGAATTGTAAAATAAATAGATAAAATAAAAGTTACCACTTAATTATTGGAGAAAAATCTTCCTCCGTCGCCCCAGTGATGGTGATTAGCTCATTGTATTGGAAACACACTCAAAATAGATTTTCATTGCTCAAAAAGTGCTTACAATGATGAAAAAGAAGTAACACATGAGTTTTGATACGCTTATAAGCGTTACAGAAGATGTGGATCTGCGTTACAGAAAAGAGAAAAGCTAACATGAATAAAGAACGGACCGTGTATGCAGCAGAAATAAGAGTGCTTCAGCAGCTTAAAACACGACTATAACAGCGACACTCTTAACGACGCTTCTTCTCGGCCTTATATTCTTCACTGTCTTCTTCGCAGCAGATTTTTCTTTTCTTCCTGGAATTGTTCCGGCTGCTCTCCCTCCTTTTCAAGCTTCGATTCTCTTGATATTTATAGGGTTAGTGAACCCTAGGGACCTTCCTTAACCGAGAAGGACTCAAAGAAGAGTCCAAATCAAACTCAAATCACATGTTTGATCACAAACAAGGTATGCTTCCCTTTTCCGGTGTAGACTCGGATTTGCAGCGATCTTCACGGCATGAAACACGTCTTGTAAGCGTGTATGATCTTTTTTTGAGTTTTTCTTTAATTTGGGTAACTCACAGTAGCTTCCAAATCCCTTAAAAATTGATCCAAACTAATCCAGAAGAATTCTCTTTCACGTGAAACTCTTCCCGCCATTTTCGATTTTTTGAACTTAGAAGGGGTGCCATAAACCAAATGGTTGGTGCCTTTAACACTTCTCAAATGTGACTTTAGTAATTTTTACGGGGTGCCTTTAACAACTTTTTGAACCGATTTTTCCACAAATGTTTATTTCTCGAAAATACCTACAAAACACAAAAAAATCATAAAAAGTACAAAATCGAACACTATCAACATAGAAAATCAAGCGCAATTTCGACACAAAAATATGTCTATCAACACTCTTAAGTATGTTTACTTAGGTCATTCAGACATTTTACCTGTTATAATTGCTTCTAATCTTACATTAGAACAGGAAAGCAGATTGGTAGATGTCCTTAGAAAATATAAGATGGCTCTAGGTTGGTCAATTGCAGATTTGAAAGGTATTAGTACTAGTGATTTCATGCACCATATTTACTTGGAGGAAAATACTAAAATGTCTAGAGAAATGCAACATGGATTGAATCCTAACATGAAAGAGGTTGTGAGAGAGGAAGTTCTGAAACTACTAGATGCAGGTATCATATACCCGATATCCGATAGTACTTGGGTCACCCCCGTTCAAGTTGTACCCAAGAAATTAGGAATCACTGTAGTTAAGAATGAAAGTAATGAATTGGTCCTTACCCGACAGACCACCGGGTGGCGAGTATGTATTGACTATGGGAAGTTGAACAAGGTCACGAGGAACGATCATTTTCCTCTTCAACTCATTGACCAGATGCTAGAGAGGTTATATGGGCATATGTATTATTGTTTCTTAGGTGGTTATTCCGCTTATAACCAAATCCTTATTGCCCCTGAAGACCAAGAGAAAACCACGTTTACTTGCCCCTTTGGTACATTTGCATATAGACGCATGCTTTTCGGGTTGTGTAATGTACCCGCTACTTTTCAGCGTTGTATGTTGAGCATATTTTCAGACATGGTAGAGAGGTTTATTGAAGTTTTTATGGATGATTTTTCTGTTTTCAGGTCGTCGTTCGATGAATGTCTCCATCATCTCACTCTTGTCTTAGTGAGATGCAAGGAAAAGAATCTAGCGTTGAATTGGAAGAAATGTAACTTTATGGTTCATTTAGGAATTGTTCTATGTCATATTGTTTCTTCCAAGGGAATAGAAGTAGACAAAGCTAAAGTTGATTTGATTTCTAAGTTGAATCCCCCACGTACGGTTACGGAAGTTAGATAATTCTTAGGTCATGCAGGTTTTTATCGTCGTTTTATTAAGGATTTCAGTAAGATCTCACGCCCTTTATGCAACCTTCTAGGTAAGGACGTTACTTTTGTCTTTGATGAAACTTGTATTGCAGCTTTTGAGAAGCTGAAATTACTGTTAACTTCAGCCCCTATTATACAACCGCCTGATTGGAGTCTTCCATTTGAGATTATGTGTGATGTCTCTAATTATGCAGTTGGAGCTGTTTTAGGATAACGCAAGAATAAAACACAACATGTCATTTACTATGCTAGTAAGACCTTGAATAATGCACACTTTAATTACTCTACAACTGAGAAAGAACTATTGTCGATTGTCTTTTTCGTAAAGAAATTTAGACCTTATCTTTTAGGGTCTAACATTATTATTTTCTCTGATCATGCTGCCTTGAAATACCTTCTAACTAAGAAGGATACTAAACCTATGTTGATTAAATGGATATTGTTGCTACGGGAATTTGATTTAGAAATTCGGGACAAGAAGCGTTCGGAGAATATAGTAGCAGATCACCTTTCTAGGATCATTTTAGAGTTTTCTGATGATGTCGGTATGAAACATTCCCTGATGAACAATTGTTTGTTATTTATCACTTTCCTTGGTATGCAGATATTGTTAATTATCTTGCTATTGGTCAAATACTTGAAGATTGGTCGAAACAAGATATAACTAAATTTTTAACTGAGGTTAAGCATTTCTTTTGGGATGATCCATATTTATTTAAGTATTGTCCTGGTCAGATTATATGTAGATGTGTGCCTAATGATGAAGTTAGGAGTGTTGTCACTTTTTGCCATTCTTATGATTGTGGTGCCCATTTTAGTGCTAAGAAAACTGCTACAAAAAATCTACAATGTGGATTTTATTGGCCTACTTTGTTTTATGATTCTCATGAGTTTTGCAACAATTATGATAGGTGTCAAAATTTAGGTAGGATTACTAGGCGGAATATGATGCCATTAAGATCTATATTGATAGTTGAGATATTTGATGTATGGGGAATAGACTTTATGGGACCTTTTCCCATTTCGAGTGGTAATGTCTACATCTTATTAGCGATTGATTATGTATCTAAATGGGTAGAAGCCATACCTACCAAGACGAACGATTGCCATGTTGTGATCAAGTTCGTTAGAGAATACATATTTTCTCGATTTGGTACCCCTAGAGCCATTATTAGTGATGGACGATCACATTTTTGTAATAGATCTTTTAAGACACTTTTAAGTAAGTACTCCATTACACATAAAGTTTCTACACCATATCAACCCCAGACTTGTGGTTAATTCGAAGTTTATAGCCGACAAATTAAGCAGATATTAGAGAAACCAGTTAATCCTAATCGTAAAGATTGGTATACACGGTTATTGGATGCACGTTGGGCATATCAGACTACTTATAAGACATCCATTGGTATGTATCCCTTTAGACTTGTTTATGGAAAAGCCTGCCATACCTGTTGAGTTAGAACACAAAGCCTACTGGGAAATTAAGACCTTTAATGTTGATTTTTCTACAGCTGCGAATCACCGTAAACTTCAACTCAATGAGTTAGAAGAAATTAGGAATGATGCATATGAAAATGCAAAGCTTTACAAAGAGAAAACTAAAGCGTTTCATGATAAATCGTTTAGTCGAAAGTCGTTTGAACCTGGACAGAGAGTTCTCTTGTATAATTCTAGGTTGCATTTATTTCCTGGTAAGTTAAGATCTCGTTGGAAATGCCCGTATTATATCAAAGAAGTTTTCCATCATGGGGCTGTCGAACTTGAGAATATATAATATGGTAATGTTTTCAAAATAAATGGACAAAAAGTGAAACCATATTTAGAGCTTAAGAACACCGAGGTTGAAACTGTCCTCCTCGAAGACCCGGTGTATCAAGACTAACAATATTTGGGATCATGTTTAGTGTATATTAATAGTATATTTTTTTTTTGTTTCTTTTTGCAGGGAAACAAGTATCATTTGCTTCATGGGATTTAACCCATCAGATTTGTTTCTTTCACCTTATCTTTTTAGTTTTCGATTTCTTGTTTTATGCCATTTTAGGATTTCCCATCTTGATTTTACATTGGATGAGTTAGTTTACATTGAGGAAAATGTAAAGTTTAAGTGTGGGGGAGTTCAACATATAAAATTCTTGAATATTCACTTTTTAGGTAGAAAATTTTCAACTTTTTCGTAATTATTTGCATGAAAACCTCCAACTTTTAGATATTTTAGAGTCACTTAGTATACTTATAGTTACGTTTACATATGAAGTTCTCACCGAAATAACTGAATTTAGAAGTGTTAGAGAACTATATTCAGGGTGCTTAGTTGTTGAGAGGCTAGAGATGACAAAGAGGACTTAAACCGCCGGTGGCGAGTTCACTATTAGAGTTGTGATCATTCAATACCCTGAGTGAGGCACCAAACCTTCAATTGTCCGTTTAGAGTGTTTCATCTGCGTAAATTTCGGGTAGAATGATGAGCTACCCAACCTCGTACCATTTCAGCACTACTTTGATATCTTGAGTGTTAATTCTATCAATCACGAGGATGACATCAGAATTGTGAAAAAACCTTACCTTGTAGTCTGATTTGCAGTTGCCACCACTCTATTGTTCTCGACAATAATAGGTCCATAGAAACGTATCATCATCAACAAGCGTATGATTACAAATTTTAATAAAGTTGAAGATGTTTCAGGTTCATAAACAACATTACAAGGAGAAAAATTCAATATCCTAGTTTAAAAGTAAGTACAAAAGCGAAAAAGTTAAAAGAAGTGGATTTTTGTGAAGTTTATGATACCGAGACAATATAAGTTGTGAAGATTCAAGTGGTAAAGTCCTTTTTCCACAGCCATATTAATTTCATTGGTATTATTTTAGTTTGTACTTCATATACTCTTATCAAAAAAGTAAAAAAATAAAAATTTGTTTTTGTATTTATTCACTAAGGTCGTGGGGAATAAGAAATCTATAAAGAGTTTTAAAAAGCAACAAGAATTTGAGCATAAAAGAGTTATAAATTATCAGAGTTCTACGAATTTCAAGAGTTCATCATCTACAGTTGAAGCCGAAGATGTTTCTATGAGACGCTGTTAGAGTGGTGTTGATTGTAGATTGGGTAAAAAGGTGAGTGAGCATTCCCATTCTCGCATAGTGATTGATTTCCTTTCGTAAAGATCATCAGAAAACAAGGAATTTTTCTTCCCATATTTCTAGGGATACTCAGATATAATTCTGAAGGATTTTCCATCCTACCCTTTAACGTGTGCAGGATATCTATCTTCATTCCTGCCTACACACATGAGACCCGTAGAGTGCGTCCTTTGATTTTCAAATTCATAAAACCCTATTGTTGAGGCAGAAAAGTTCGGTTTCTCTCGATTCTGAATTCTTCCATATGGTGGTTTTCTCCTAAATCAAGAGTTAAGCATGTGACTAATGTTCTTTGATACATATGACTTCTTATTATTAGTTTGCAGAAACTTTATGTCTACATAGCTCTTTGGATGCAGGTGTTTTAGAATACTTAGAAGTTGAAGTAGGTTTTGTGGGTAAATCTCTAGTAAACCCTCACGAGATAAAACTCATCCACTAGGGACACCTTGGGGTTTAAAGGATTGATACACATGCTAAGTGTAACTGTTTCCTCAACGAAAGGGAATTGTATTTTAAGTTAGTTTGGATTTGTAGTTTGCTCGAGGACTAGCAAAAGGCAATTGTGGTGGAATTTGATAAGTGCATAATTTATATACTTTATGTATCATTTCCTTATACTTATTTTCTAGATTTTGTGTGAATTACCATGTGTTAGTATTACATTTTTAGTTTATGTGTTTTATTAGGTTATATCTCTCAAACAAGTGAAATGGAGCTTTACAAGAGAAGAATTTTCAAACACCCAGTGGAACTCAGTATATTTCAGGATTTCTACTCTCCATCTTTTAGAAAATTGCATTACGAAGCCGTCGACGAAAGAACGAGGTCATTCCGACTGCGTATGAGAAAGTTATAAGCAAAACAAGAACTAAGGGAAAAACGGTCATTTCAAGGGAACTGACTATTGGCACTTCGTCATATGATAAGGTAAGAGATGTTTTGAATAATACTAAAGGCAACAGATCTTTCTAATCAGGGATGCCAAGTTTCAAATAGTATTAAAGGCGCCAGCAAGTTTACTCAGGGCTACCTTCTTCATCTTCACTATCCGAGCAGTAAGCTTAAGTCAACTGTTGTTCAGGACGATTCTTCTGTGAGGTTAATAGTACGAAATTGATGGATTAAAGGGAGTAATTCGAGTGTATTGGGATCATCTAGGATGAGGCAAGGAATGGATATTGAGTTTGGATAAGAAAATAGGTTTTAGGCCAACTGTCATTGATTGATCATGATGATCATGGAAAATATGATTGATGGTCGATTGCAAGTTTAAAGGGTGCAGCGAGTTGGTGGAGGTGTTATCATATTTGGGTGATGATCGAAATTGGTGATGGATTCGAATCTGTGGTGAATGTTGGTTGATGAAGTGAAACTGTTGGTGGTTGTGTTTATGCCAAAATTCTCATTGACATGAACAACCATTAATTTGATAAAATACTATAAATAGAAAGATTTTAACTAACATTTTGATACATATAATCTTCTTTAAAATCAATTTATATAAAGGTTTCAATTAATAACTTAATAACTTATCAAACATTTGATCAAATTACAGTATCTAATTCATGATATTTATAATTATAGAAGATGAATTCTGATAGTGAAACTTTGAATAGTATATTATACAACAAATACATACCTAATGACATGTCTATCTCTCTCTGATTACTCTTCCTTAGACTATTCTTTTTTCGATTATCCGACCCCTTCTTTGTTGAATGATCCCCCATATTTATAGATTATTTAATGGGTCCTACTCTATTTATTCTTAGAATTTGATGAGTCATCCTTTCCCGTCCTTGTTTGTCAATTTATTGATTATTAGTCTTCGGTATTCTATTGGTCCGATCCCTCTTGTCCCGATACCTCCTTGCGTTCTCTTATTTTATTATTATCTTTAGATCAGGATGATCGTATGGTTGACAGGTGGCCTTCTCCTTATGTATTTTCATGCTTTTCACCCTTTTGGTCTGTTACCTTGTATAATTTCGTAATCTTCTTACCTTATGAGTCATCTTTGTCCCGAACATAGGTCCAGTCATGCAGTTAAAGTAATTAGAGTAATTATTACTTTTACTTTCCCGTTCAATTTACATTTATTACTCCTACCTTTCCCGTTCCATCTGCATTTAATGCTATCTGTTTCGGTCAGTGTGATATCACTTTCCCGATCTTACGTGTTGATCATGCAACGATATATTCAGTCTTTCACATCTGTCATTTACTCGATCCTTTCATAAGGCTTTGATTGTGTGCTTCTCTTTCTTCTTAGAACCTCTGCCTCTTTCCTTAATCGTCTTACACGTGTCGACCTCCTTTTATTTCCTAACAACTTGCCCCCTTCTTCTTCTTTTTTCAAAAAATCTCAACGGTCGATCCAAGGTTTTGGAGAAAGTAGACGAATAATTATTACCTTTCGTTTTACCATAACTTCTTTTCGCACGTTATACTAGTTTTCCACCGGCATTAATTTCCATTATCACGTTTGCACGTTATCCGGGTTTTTCGCTAGCAGTTACTTCCATTATCACGTTTGTGTCAGTTACCTTTTTTCGAGGAAATCAAATCTTTTCCTGGATTAACGCCTTTTCAAATTATGGCGGTTTTTATTCCTTCCTTTAAATACGATGCAGTCTTTTCCATTTCTGTCTTTACCTCTTAAAGTTGCTGCTCTTTATCTTACTTAAACTTTTCAAATTCTCCCAACAGTTCAGGAGCTTTTTACATCAACCACACTTATTTTTACTTTTAATCAAGTAATTGTTTGTCTTCTTTCTTCATGTAAGTGATTTTTCCTTATCTCCTGTATCTTGTGTTGATGTTTACCATGATTAGCTTTTATCAGATATGGTTGAAATGATAATTGTTTTTGATTTTATGATTGCTTCTTGATGAATCCTTCATGCATTAATTCTTTTCTTAAAATTTCTTTTTCAGATAAAGATATTATGTCTTCCGGAAATCCCAATGCTACTGGTGATCACCAAGAAACCAGGAGACCTCCAAGAACTTCTTCTTCTAGATAAGTTGTATCTCGGTCTGCTCGTAACTGAGCTCCTGACGCTTCTACAACTGCCAATCCTGCCCCCAGAAATAAGCGGGCTCATGCCAGTTATAGTTATCGGTCGATGAACATTGAGGATTTCAAGAGAAGGCATGCTCTTGAAAGTTTTAAAGTCTCATTCTATGATAAAAATAATGATGTAATGACTTTAGGAGCAATTCAGAGCTTTAACTATTCTTCCAATAGTTTATTGATTTCAACTGGTGCTTTAGAGGCCTGACTTCGTCTCCCTCTATATGAAGAAGAAAATCCTTTCCAGTTTGAAGTCCTTGCATCTCGCGGTGATTCTCCTCATGGTCAAGCTCGATCCATTACCTAATATAATGGAAACTGGTGGCGTATCCTTGATGAGTGTAGCCTCCGAAGCGAAGGGCGAACTAATCTTACTTGCTATGTTCCAAATTTTTTAGAACGTGATAATTATACAGTTGAAAATTTTCATACTACATACGGAGATGGTGTTACTATTAGGAACTTTGTAAAGTGGAGCGTTAGCCCTGTTCGTAAGCAGCTACGGGATTTCCCTTATTACATGAGGTTGACGATCCAAAAATCAAGCATATTCCATTTACCAACATTGATTTTCCCTCAAGATAAAGGATTCGACAATATCATGACTACAAGTGGTATCGCACTCCAATTGTGATTGAGGGTCCTTGGGTTTTTGGTAATATCTCCAGAGATGAGATTCAAAGAGTTCGTAATCGTTTCCCGAGCTATTGTTCTTGGAGGTTAAATTTTCATGATTACAAGTTTGATTATAAGGTTCGTACTCTTTCTTCTTTTAGTATTATCCCGAACTATGAATTTTTTCTTACGGGACTTCAGATTGATCCCGATTCCGAACTTCAAGCTGAAGTTCCTCCTCCTCGCCCAAGCCTCAGTATTCATATTGTTGAAGGTACACAAAGGGTCGAGAATAAAGAAATTGTTGAAGGTAAAGGGAAACGTAAATTGGTTCTCCCTGAGAAGAAAAGAAAGAAACCAAAAAGACCATTGTACCCTTCTGAAGTAGAAGAACGGGAGATTAGAGATTGCTTCGTTGAAGGGAGTAGCAGTTCTGCTCTTATTGTAGCTGCGGGAAAAGACGTTGAAGGTTCAGTCCAAGCAGAAGTTTCGGGATATCCCGACATTATTGATGATGTTCCTGTTAATGTGGAAGAACCAATTATTTCTTCGAACCAGCCTTCAATAGTTCAACCTATTTTTGAAGCTGCTCCTACTACTGCTGCTCCTACCGGCTTCTATGATTCCTTTTCCCCCCTTCCTTTTACCTTCGACATAGAGCCGATCGTTTCATAAGAAGTTGATAAGTGCATAATTTATACATTTTGAGTATCATTTTGTCATAATTATTTGCTATATTTTATGTGAATTACCGTGTGTTATTATTACTTTCGTATTTTATTTGTTTTATTAGGTTACGTCTCTGAAAAAAGTAAACTTGAGCCTTACAAGAGAAGAATTTCCAAAGACGAAGTGGAAATCAGTATATTCCAGGATTTCTACTCTCCATCTTGTAGAAAATTGCATTACAAATCCAGCGGCGAAAGAACGAGGTCATTCTGACTTTGTTTGAGAAAGTTATGAGCGAAACAAGAATTAAGGGCAAATTGGTCATTTACTAGTAGATTGCTATTTACACACCTTCATAAGCTAAGGGCCAGCTGAATTCGAAAATTGTTAATGGCACCTGCACTTCTACTCGGGGATGCCCAAATTCAAATGTTTATAAACAGTAACCACTTTAGTACTAAGGGCCACTTTCTTCTTGATATGATCCGACCGAGAATGATGATCATGATATGATCATGGTAGAGATGATTGTGACGATTGAGCTTGGTTGAATAGAGCAGTGAGTTCATGTAGAGTAGGAAGGAGTTAATGGACTGGAAGCAACAGTGATGAGTTCGATGATTAAGTGAGGTCTGTGAGGTTGGTTTGCTGTGGAGTTGATGGAGCTCGAGCTTGGCAGTTGAAGCTGTTGAACCTGTGATGGCAGCGATGGATGAGCTCAAGTTGAATGGTTGAGCTGTGATAATGGGTAAGAAAGAATCGAAGTGGCAGTTATAACAAAGAAGAGAAGAAAGAAATCAGGGATGAAGAAGAGGTCGATCATGGAAATGATGGAGAAAAAGATAGGGAATGTGAGCCCTAGTAGCAGTCGATGATCATCTGTGGTATCTGTTGGTGCTCGTGAACAATGGCTTTTGATGAGATGATGGAGCTGAACTCGAGAGACATGACTGGACGTTGTAGAAGATGGTTTCTGTGATTGAATAGAAGAAACAGTTAGAAGTGGAAGGTGAATAGAATAAGGTGGGAAGTACTGTTGGTTATGGTTCATGGAAGTGATGTCTTGATGGCTGTGAGGGGTTTAACAGACTTGAGCGACAAGCCAGGGAAAGAAGAACTGTGGCGAGATATTCAGTGAGATGTGCTGCTGGGGAGCTGGTGATGATTGCCCGACAAGTCAAGGAGTGAAGTGTGCTGTTGAGGAAAAGAAAAGAAGAGAACTTAGCCGTGTTGTACACGGAAAGTGTATCTGAGTTTGGGTCGTACACGGTTCTTGGTTGGCTATATATACCCTCTCACGGAGGTA
>JAJJMC010026207.1:1155910-1186686 GCA_023531435.1 Papaver californicum
GACATTTTTGGGAGGCAGAGAACTTAACGTACAGTCGATATCTTCAATGATTATCGGTTAGTTTGTGCTATTTTCTTAATTAATTTGTATGGATTTTGAGAAAGCCATGTTGGGCTAATTCCCCTGTTAGGGCGAAAGGATGAACTTGTAGAGATGGTTTTATTTGTGTTTCGAAACTAGGGTTATTTACTATATGAACTAAATATTATTAATTTGTCTCTCTCTCAGCGTTTTACCTTCTCGATAAGTTTTCATGTTCTATGGCACGTATAGTCCATTGTTTGATTAGTAGAAGGACTCGTTGAAACCTTGTATGAAATTGTTTTATGAATATTCTTTGACTCTTTATGCCCCATATATTTAGTACTTCGAAATTCTACTTTAGGTTGAGAACAAACAATTCATTTTGAAATCGAGACCCTATGTGACGAACGCAATTAAACCCTAATCTACAACGGATTTCCGGAACCTTAACATTTTCCTCTTATTATTTCCAAACTTTATTAAATAATCTTAATTCATTAATTAATTAAATTCTTTATAAAAACCTAAAAAATTATTTTAATTAAAACTCCTCGTGGGATCGAACCGTATTTGCTCTTGTCTACATCTTTCGACACTGTGCGCTTACGGTAAAACAAAGTCGGTTTTCCGACGCATCAGAAGGTACGATGACAGTTTTACTGGATTACCTCAAGAAGAAGCAGATGATGTTGTTGTTGAAGAAGAAAATATTGAAGAAATAAATGATGTTGTTATTGTTGAAGAAAATATTAAAGAAATAAATGATGTTGTTATTGTTGAAGAAAATATTGTAGAAGAAGAGACAAATGAAGTTACTGAAGAAGCATATTTTGAAAACATAGATCATAGCACTTCAGTTACAGATGTTTCTAATGTCCCGAGCCTCCATGTGGATGAAGGTATTTGTGAAGTCAACCGTGAAATAAATGTATCCTTCGGGAGATTAGTAACGGTTTATTCTTCCATTGCTGCTGATAGGGCTGAAGCTGATGTGCCCGAAGCAGATCCTTCAAATACTCAAAGGTCCTTCTCTCAAATCGACCTAAATATGAGGATCAATGAAGGGGTCAATCTTACTGGTGACGAGGACGAAGCCTACAAATGGTTCTTATCCAAAAGGATTTTGACTACTGCAGATTGTCTCGATACGTGGAAGTCCGATAGTGCTCCTATGTTCAAGTTGCGTAGCTCATTAGGTACCGTTCCAGTGGAAGATGCAAGGGATGCATGGTTTGATAATGAAGGTGCTGATCAGACATTCCCGTTGAATCCTCCTCCTTCTCTCAGCGAAGCTCTAGCTGTCGCAGAAGGTCCGTTGTATTCTTTTCCACAGCAGGCTCTTGCTCAGGTATTGGTTATCTATTTATACCGTTAGTTCATTTATATCTATTTTTCTTTTGCTCACAGTTTTTATTTCACAGCTCAAATACAGTTCTGATTGCTTGTTTGCTTCATACAAGTTCTATAAAGCTCGGGCTACAATGATGGAGTCTTTATACAAGTACGAAGCAGATAAAGTGTAACAGGAAAGTAACAATTTGCGGCAAGAAAACGAAATACTCCAGCAGCAAAATGACTATCTTCAACAACAACTTCAACAACAACAACAACAACAACAACAACAACAACAACAACAACAAAATGATGAACTTCAACAACAACTTCAAAATCTTCAGGATCAAAATCAAGGGCTTCATAATCAGAATCAAGGTTCGTTCCTTGCCTCTTAGTTCGTACCTTTTTTTTGTTTTGTACAAGTTTTGAATTTCTATTATGGGATCAGTGGGAAACTTGGAACCTCTATTTAGGTTCGAGCGTAGGATGATTTAGTTGAACAATCATGCAAAGGAAGTAAATAAAGAAATGGAAGTGGCTAAAGGAAAATTAACACAGTTGTATGATAGTATTGACTTGGTCACCTGGAGACGCAATAGAGCTGAATCGAAATACCAAGAAGTTCTGAAAACTCTAACTTTTAAAGAAATAGAATTTAAATCTATAGCTAGAGGTATATTTTTGGGTTATCTGATTATCTTGTTTAAGGTGTTATATGGTTTATCTAATATTCATTTTGATTTTCAGAGCTAAAAAAGAAGTTCAATGAAGCTAACGCTCGAGCAACAACAGCAGAGGTTGAACTCAATGTTGCAAATGGCATAGTAAAAAATGTTACTGAAGAGTTGAAGACTTCGGAAAAGAACGCGGATCTTAATGCAATAAAGCTTCGGGATATGCAAGCTCGTTTAAATGTTAAGACTTCCAAACTCGAAGCTCGTGAACATGAAATTGTAAAAGAGCAATCAAAATATGAGGAGCTGTTAAAGGAATTAAATGCTGAAAAAAATCAAAGATCCCGCTTGGGTAATCAAGTAGAAAAAGATCAGCGAAAAATTGAAGAGCTTCAATCTGAAATTGATTATGGACGTGCTTATAAAAGTTGGGTGAGACAGGATGCCAAGGCAAAAATTGCAATGTCATTTAATGCTGCCTTGGATCGTGCTCAAGCCAATCTTTCTGTATTGAATGGTCGCGCTACTGTCCCGAAGGTTCCTCCACAGCCGTCCCGACGCAGCAATCCCGAAGTTTAGTAGTACTTGTTCTTTGTAGCTTTTTTCCCGATGCTCATAGCTTCATCTTTTGATATGTTTTTCTTATGTCCCGATCCTTTTTTGTCCTGAATTTTGATATACTTTAATTGGAAACTTCATTTTGTGACTTTCTTCTATTGTGTTTGGATATGCTTTTAATATTGTTCCTGCATAAGAGATGACATTTATGAAGTCTTTAAGTTAATCATATTGTTTCATGAGTACAATGGATCGAAGTATATATATACCTCAAAGCATGTAATTTTGATATCCCGCACATACGAAACAAACCCGAGCCAGGGGTAAGATACAGGGTTGGTCCCGAACGTACTCTGAAAATGATAACCATAAATTAGGTATTCCTTCTTCATAAGAATCTCATAGTTATAGAAATTCTATAAGGACATTTACCTTTTTGTTTGAATCATGATTGTGTCTCCAATCGCAAGCGTTTTCCAGAATAAGGTGTTCCTGGAGTAATTGAATTTTGATTATGTCGCCAATCGTAGCGTTTTCCAGAATAATGTGTTCCTGGAATAATTGAATTTTGATTATGTCGCCAATCGTAGCGTTTTCCAGAATAAGGTGTTCCTGGAGTAATTGAATTTTGATTATGTCGCCAATCGTAGCGTTTTCGAGAATAAGGTGTTCCTGGAGTAATTGAATTTTGATTATGTCGCCAATCGTAGCGTTTTCCAGAATAAGTTGTTCCTGGAGTTAATTGTTATTTTAGGTATATCTTCATAAAAAATCTTATTATCAGATAAATTATTGAATAAAGATTTGTATACCTGTATTAGCCACCATAGTTGCACTGTTAATCATGGATAATAAGTTTTAAGTATTGTGCGTTCCATGGATGTTGTAAGATTTCTCCTTGCATATTCCGAAGATAATATGATCCTTGTCCTGCTGATGCTTGAATTATGTACGGACCATCCCAAGTTGGTGCGAACTTTCCTGCATTTTTGTCCCGATGGTATTCCGTAATTTGTGGTAAAACATACTGCCATTGAACAAAGTTTCGTGACTTGACCCTTTTATGGTAATCTCGTGACAATTTTCTTTGATAATTCTCCATTTTCTGGAGTGCCACCTCTCTTTTTTCTTCTAAGTCATCTAGTTTTTGTAACATTATATCTGTATTTAGATTTTTCTCCCATGCTTCTGTTCTAGTTGTGGGCAGAATGACTTCTGTTGGTATAACTGCTTATGTTCCGTAGGTAAGAAGGAATGGTGACTCTCCGCTGGATTCTTTTCTGGTGGTACGATATGCCCATAATGTGTTATGCAATTATTCACACCATTGTTTGTAGTGCCCATCCAACGTTTTCTTCAAATTTGTTGCAATTGTTTCATTTTGTGGATTCAGCTTGTCCGTTACTTTCGAGATAAAATGGTGTGGTTCTGAATGTTAAATGCTTCAAATAGCATATCAATGTTTTTTCCTTGAAATTGCTTCCCATTATCAGAAACTATGGCTGCCGGAATCCCAAATCTGCAGATGATATTTTCAAATAAAAATGTGAACACATCGATGTCTCTGATTCGAGCTAGTGATTTAGCTTCTACCCACTTGGTAAAATAATCGGTGGCCACAATTAAATATTTTCTCTTTTTGGTCCCTTCAACCATCGGACCAACAATATCTACCCCCCATTTCGCAAATGGCCATGAACTGAGTATGGAGTTAAGCTCTGCAGCGGGTGCTTTGATTTTTTTTGCGAACGTTGACATTCCTCACATCTTCGTACCATGTTTTCTAAGTCTTTGAGCATGGATATCCAATAATAACCTTGCATTTTAGCTTTTAATGCGAGTGAGCGTCTTCCATTGTGGTTTCCCGCATCTCCATAATGTATTTCTTTAAGTATTCGTAATCCTTCCTTTTGTGACAAGCATCGGAATAATGGCCCGAGGAATGACTTACAATACAATATACCATCCCGAAGCTGGTAATTATCAGATTTGAGTTGAATTTTTCTTGCTTCTTTAGAATTTGAGGGAAATATTTTATCTTGTAGATATTGATGAATTGGGATCCTCCAATCTGGTTCATTCGGTTGATCATTTACTTGTTGAGGTATAGGTGCGGCATTTTGTATTGCTGGATCATTAATGTCCTCTATGACGTCTTCTTCTATGTTGTTAAGTGCTTTTAACCTTATAGAAGGTTCATATATTCTTCCAACTTTTATTGCCGTGATATTGGGATCGTTTACCATGGAGGAAATGAATGATAGTGCATCAGCATGTCGGTTTTTGTCTCGGGACAAATGCCGAAAAATGATATTTGGGACATGATTTGCTAAGGTTTGAACAAGGTTTTTATATTGTGCTAAATCTTCATCAAGTGTTTGATATTTTAATTCGACTTGTCGAATTATCAATTGTGAATAACTTATGAGTCGGACATTGCTGATTCCTAACTCGATTATGAGTTTAAGAGCATGAACTACATCTTCATATTCTACTATGTTATTAGTATGTTCTTCAAACTCAAGACGAAATGAATGTATCATTCGTTCTCCCATTGGTGCAGTAATCACAATGCCAATTCCCGCTCCTTCCTTGTTGCGGGACTCATCAACAAAAAATTCCCATCTTTGAGAATTTGTTGAGTTCATAATATCTTGTGGGTCCTCTTCCTCACATCCTGGTAATCCTTGAATTTCATATTCTTCTTCAATCGGGAAGTCCGCAAGGAAGTCAGCTAAAACTTGAGATTTTTGTGCAGTTTGCAACTCATAAATGATATTGAATTGTTCTAGCTGAGCGTTCCATTTTGCGATCCTTCCTACTTTCCCTGTATTCTTCAATACTGATTCTAATGGTGCTTTGCTCGGGACACGAACATAGTGTGTAAGAAAATAGGTACGTAACTTCTGAGTGGCACCAATGACAAAATGAGTTGTTCGATTTTGGTGTAATTTATTTCTGCTGAATTCAGGGTTTTGCTGATGTAATATATTGTTTTTTCCATTTTCTCATTAGTACGTACCATCATTGCACTGATTGCATCTTCTGTTGCCGCTATGTACAAAGTTAATATTTCTTCAGGTTCTGGCTTCTGTAATGCTGGTAATGTAGCAAGATGCATCTTTATATTCTGGAAAGCTTGTTCACATCGATCGTTCCAATCAAATTTATTTTTCTTCTTAAGTATATCAAAAAAGGGTTTGCACCGTTCTGATGATCTAGCAATGAATATGCTTAAAGCGGCCAAACATCCATTTAATTTCTGTACACTTTTAATGCTGTTGGGTGATGGCATATCTGTTATTGCTTGAATCTTCGCAGGATCAACTTCAATCCCATTTTTTGTAACCAAATAACCCAAAAAACGTCCCGAAGTAACACCAAAAATACATTTCTCTGGATTAACTTTCATCTTGTATTTTCGCAGAGCACCAAAAATTTCATTGAGATCCTGTAGATGATTATTAAATAATTTACTCTTTACGAGCATGTCATCCACATAAACTTCTAGAATTCGCCCGATCCAGGGTTTGAATATTGCATCCACCAGTCGTTGATATGTTGCTCCTGCATTTCGTAATCCAAATGGCATCCTGGTATAAAAATACAACCCCCGTGGAGTGAAGAATGTTGTATGTTCTTGATCAGTTTCTGCAAGCGCAATCTGGTTATATCCCGACTGACCATCCATGAAAGATAATGCCTCATGGCCCTCTACAACATCCACTAACTGATCAATATTGGGAAGTGGATAACTATCTTTCGGGCATGCTTTGTTTAAATTGGTGAAGTCTATACAGATTCTTACTCCACCGTTCTTTTTAGGAACGATCACCATATTAGATATCCACGTTTGGTATCGTACTTCACGAATGAATCCTGCATTTAGGATCTTTGCTAACTCCTTTTCTACTGGATCGTGATATTCCGGTGCAACCTTACGTATCCATTGTTGAAAGGTATTGCATCGGAACGTATTTGTAATTCATGTTGTACAATATTTGGATCTATCCCGGGAATATCTTTCATTTTTCATGCGAATATATCTACAAAATCACGAAGTAGCTTGATTAAACTTTGCTCCATGTCTTCTTTCATCAGTATTCCAATTCGCACTTGTTTGGGCAATTCTGTAGTACCATTATTTATAACTTTAGTTTCTTCTACATAAGTGAAATTTGGTTTAGGAATCCCGATTGAAGTTGGAGTTCCCTTTAATTGCTATGTTGAACCTTCAAATTGCTGATTTGTTGGATTTTCTTGACTCTTACTGCTTTCCCCTAATTCATTTGTTGCTTTTTGTTCGATGCTCCTTTTCAAGTATTGATTTATCTCCTCTTCTTTTGCCTTGGCTTTGCGGTCTTTTTTCTTTTCCCGCTGTTGTTGTTCCCGTTCTTCATTCATTCTTACTTCTGCCATTATACAAAAATTTGCATCATCTTGGTCTCCCTTTATCTCCATTTCTCCTAGCGGTGTTGGAAACCGCAGATATTGATGATAAGTTGAAATGACACCTTTCAGTTGGTGTACCCATGGTCTCCTAATTATTGTATTGTACGGGGATGGAGCATCCACTACACTGAATCTTGTCAAAATGTTAATCGGTCCAGCAGAGACTTCCAGATCAATGTCTCCCTTAGGTCTTGCAGCCATTCCATTGAATCCATAAATAACATATCGAGACGGGACTAATTGATCTTCTTTGAGTCCCATTTTGTAAAATGTGTCGTAAAACAACACGTTTAAGGAACTACCCCCATCCAAAAGGATTTTCTTTACGTTCTATCCTGACATTAACAAAGTAAGAATCAGAGGATCGTTATGCATATCGATTTCTTGATTTACTTCTTGTGCTGAGAAAGTTAAAGGGGATGCCATCCAGTCTTCCCATGACTCTGTTATCCTTCCTGATACTCTAAAAATTTCATGGTCCCGAATTCTCTTGTATAACTTCTTATTGATTGCAGCGTTCAAATATGTATCACTTTTTTTTTATGAAAATGATATCATATTAATTGTTTGTTTGTTATATGGAATATGAACTGCCTTTCCTTTGTCAGGTCTTGTTATTGGTTCGGGCTTCTGAATGAATTCCTTTAATTCTCTTGCATCAATCATTCTTTGTACCAGTGTAATAAAGTTTCTGCAATTATCAGTTGTGTGCCTTTTATAACTGTGATATTCACAATAATCCTTTGAATGTTGTGTGAATTCGGGTTGGTTGCCTTTTGATGGTGGCCACTGAAAATATGGTTTATTCTTTATGATTTTGAATAGTTCAGAATATGAGATATTGAGTTTAGTGAACACTCTTTCCCGAAATTGCTGAGCAAATTTTTTGTTATCCCCTTGTCGTGGGCGTTTTAATTCTCTTGGTTCAAATTTAAAAGGATTTTTTTTTTGTTCTGGTGATGTTTCAATCGAATTTGTCCTTTTTGTATTTCTTTGATATCGTGAAGTAATTCTCGGACCTTGTTCTTGCACATCTTGCACATCTTGCAGCCTTGCACATGTTTCTATTATTTCTCTGAGTTGCCCCTCAGTTTTAGGGTTGTTATGATGGATCTCGATGAAAAGCTGACATCTCCGATCTGTGATTCCCCACTTGTAATGATTGATCGATGTATTTGAATTTACATCTCCAATTGCTTGGAAAATTGCATGCCATCGGGATGTCTATGACCGAATTGATTCTTCTGGCCATGAAGTGAGGGAATATAACCTTTCCACTCCCTAATCAACGGGTTTGTTGTACATGTAAGCTTCGAGAAATTTCCTCACTAGTTGTGCGTAACATTGAATAGAATTTTCTGGCAATCTGTCATACCGTAACAGTGCCAAACCTTTCAAATTTGATGGGAAGCATCGGCACATTATTGCTTCATGTCCGTCCTATCGTGATATCACCCGATTGTAGTATTTAAATATGAAGTCGGGTCCTTTGTACCATCGTAACAATCAAATACAGGGATACTGTATTCTCTAGGTAATGGAACACATGTCAATTGTTGAGCCAGCGGTGTTCGCTTGGCTTCCTTCAACACTTCTTCAATTCTTCCTCCTTCTTTATTCTTTAACCCTTTTATTTCTTTTTTCATTTGCTCCATGGCTTCTAAACATTTTTGTCATTGTGTACGTTGAATTTCCTGATTTTCCCGCTGCTTCCTAGCTCGGGATGATGGACCTGCTAATACCATTCTTTGATCTTGATTTTCCCTTTCATTTCTGGGTGCATGCCTACCAGAAATTGCTTCTTGATTTCTTGACCCTGTTGCAGCTGGTCTCTCTTCACGTTGAATTGCATTTTTCAAAGCTTGATTTTCTCTGGTTAATAATGTGATTCGATTATTACTGACTCTTTGTTCTCTTCTCATTTCATTCATTTCTTCCAACAGATTTTGAATATGATTTACTTCATTTCGTGAATTCTCATGATGTGATGATTGATTTTGAATAATGGTATTTGGTGTTAATTCCTGAATAGGTGTATGATTTCCTAAATCACTCTGTTGTTGTTCTGGCTCACTGATGCAGCGGATAATAAAGAAAAGAAAGAAAAGAGAGGTTTTGTTCAGACTTCAAATATTCCTAGGAATATCGACTATGAACAACGATAATTATTTAGACTTCGGTTTCCCGACTGTAAACAATAATCGATTAAACTTGAACAAGTTTAAGAAAATAATTCTTATTAATCAAATTGAACTGTCCAAAAATAATACATAGAGGACTCTATTTATAGACTTGGGAAAAAACCCTAACTTACTGGTCAAGAAAGATGAAAAAACCCCTAAACCGACTCAAACCCTAATTTCCTATTTTTGGCAAATTTTGGTCGACCTAAAATACTGAAAGTACTCATAAAATAAAACTATTTGCCGCAAACGGCGACCCAAACGGATTCCTAACGAAGTAGTTATTAAGAAAACAAAAACTTTCCTAAAATAGCAAAAACGCCTGTTTGAAGCCCTAAACGATGGAATTTGGCTAAAATCTGAAGACCATGAGAGGACAAAGTCCTCTCATGTCACGATCGTTGGCCCGTTTCCAATCAAATTGGACCCTTTTTGACCTAAATTACGACACTCGGGTCTTTAGCCTCCATATAGGCTATAGCCTGTTCATTTGCATCATTCTCCCGGGGTTGAGAGAAATTCGCCCTCGAATTTTCTTGGTCATCATCAGAATTATCACCATTATATGACACCAACTGTTTGACATTAAAAACATCAGAAGTCCGGATGTGACTTGGAAGCTTTAACTTGTAGGCATTAGGATTAATCTTCGCGACAATTTCTAAGGGACCAATCTTGCGCGCCTTCAGTTTGTTATACTCGCCAACTGGAAAATGATCTTTTGTCAATATTGCCCACACAAAATCTCCTACTGCAAAATCCACAACTCTGCGTTTCTTATCTGCCGCCTCCTTATACCTCTCATTAGCTCGAAACAACTGTTCTTCAGCCAACTTGTGAACCTGTTGCAACTGTTGGATACGTTCTTCGGCACGAACTTCAATTCTCTTCAGATCAGGAACAGGTGCTAAATCTACTGGTGCTCGTGGATTGTATCCATAAACAACCTCGAACGGACTCATGCCCAGACTACGGTTTACTGAACGATTAAATGCAAATTTCAGCTTGGCAAAGTTTCTGATCCCAACTTTTCGGATTGTCTCCAACCATACACCGTAGTATATCACCCAACGAACGATTCACAACTTCTGTTTGTCCATCACTTTGAGGATGATACGCACTACTGAAGTTAAGCCTTGTATTAACTAATTTCCACAAGGTCTTCCAGAAATAACTAAGGAATCTTGTGTCTCGATCACTAACAATTGAACATAGCAATCCATGTAGACGATACACTTCCCTGAAGAACAATTCAGCTACCTTCAGTGCATTAGTAGTCTTCTTGCAAGCAATAAAATGGGACATTTTTGAAAAACGGTCAACAACTACAAATACTGAATCATGTCCCCTCTGAGTTCGAGGTAAACCCAATACAAAATCCATGCTCAAATCTTCCCAGGGTTGACTTGGAACTTTCAATGGCATGTACAATCCTGCATTAGTTGCTTTTCCTTTTGAAACTTGACAGATTCGACATCTATCCACGAATTTAGCAACTTCACGTCTCATTGTTGGCCAGTAATATGACTTCGAAACAAGTTGGAAAGTCTTATCCCTTCCCATGTGCCCCTCGTCATGTAACTCCTTAATAATCTTCAAACGGAGACTAGAATCAGGAATACACAATTGGTTACCTTTGAAGAGAAATCCTTCATGCATAAGGTAATCACTGCGTTTGCCTGAACTGATATCATCCACAATCTCCGCAAAGTTCGGATCGGTTAAAATATGGTCAGAATATGAATCAAAATCTATTACCTCAGTTCGCATGGTGTTGAGTATCATACTCCTTCGGCTTAAGGCATCAGCAACTTGATTCTGCGACCCAGCTTTGTACTTCAGTACAAAAGTGAACTCTTGCAAATAACCAGCCCACTTACCATGTCTAGAAGAAAGCTTCTCTTGACTGTTGATGTGCTTCAAAGAATCATGATCAGAAAACATAATGAACTCGTTATGAATTAGATAGTGACGCCAATGCTTCAAGGCTTGAACTATAGCATAAAACTCCACGTCATAAGTACTATAGTTGAGCTTAGCACCATTCAACTTCTCACTGACATACGCTACAGGCCGTCCTTCCTGACTTAAAACAGCTCCAATTCCCACCTTCGATGCATCGCAGTGTAGTTCAAACGGCTTACTGAAATCAGGTAAAACCAATAGTGGTGCAGTTATCAGCTTTATCTTGACAGCTTCAAAGGATTCGTCAGCTTCCTCAGACCATGAAAACTTTCCCCCTTTCATGCATTCAGTAATGGGTGCCATGATGGTGCTGAAATGGGGAATAAAACGCCGGTAAAAAGAAGCGAAACCATGAAAACTCCTTACCTCGTGTAATGTAGTAGGTGTAGTCCAGTTTCTCACAGCTTCAACCTTGGACTCATCTACCTTGATTCCATCCTTGGTGACGACGTAACCGAGAAATAAAACTCGATCTGTCATAAATGAACACTTTTTGATGGCCGCAAATAATTTCTCCCTGCGTAGAACCGAGAGAACTTCTCGAAGATGTTGAACATGCAAGTCCATGTTAGCACTATAAAGAAGAATATCATCGAAATAAACAACCACAAAAGTACCGATAAAGGGTCTGAGTACTTGATTCATGATACGCATGAATGTACTTGGCGCATTAGTCAACCCGAATGGCATAACCAGCCACTCATATAATCCTTCTCGAGTTTTAAAAGCAGTCTTCCACTCATCACCTTCACGAATTCTAATCTGATGGTACCCACTCTTCAAGTCGAGTTTGCTAAACACCTTTGCTCCACACAACTGATCTAACAAGTCATCCAACCTTGGAATTGGAAAACGGTATTTGACTGTGATTTTGTTGATGGCTCGACTGTCAACACACATTCTCCACGTTCCATCTTTCTTTGGAATCAGCAAGGCTGGTACTGCACAAGGACTTAGACTCTGTCGGATCAATCCTTTATGTAGCAAATCTTCCACCTGACAACGAAGTTCTTCATGCTCCTTAGGACTCATTCTGTAATGCGCTTTATTTTGCAAGCTTGATCCAGGAACGAGATCAATACGATGTTGTATATCCCGGAGAGGTGGTAGCTTGTCTCGGCAACTCGTTAGGAAAAACATCCATAAATTCCTTAATTAAAGGTTGAGCTGCAATGGGAATAATACTTTCATCATGTTGTTCTTCTTTGCCAATCAACACATACAATTCACCTGCGTCTCCTACATCATCTTCAAACTGCTTAAACGACAAGAGATTGGTAGCTTCTCCAGTAGTTGGTGTAGGTGCACTCTCTTTACTGGGTACAAGTACTATACGTACGTCGTTCCATACAATACTGTAGGTATTCTTATACCCGTCATGACTACTTTTCCTGTCAAACTCCCATGGACGACCCAACAACAAGTGACAAGCATCCATACTAGTAACCTCACACCATATTTTATCTTTATATTTGTTACCAATTGAAAAAGAAATCAAGCAACGTTTCTTTACTTTTACCTCATTCCCTTTCTTAAGCCAAGAAAGCTTGTATGGATGTGGATGTGCCTTGGTTTCCATCTTGAATCATTTCACGACCTCTTCATCAACAATATTCTCGCAACTTCCAGGATCAATAACTAGACGACAAACTTTTCCTTCGATCGTACACGTCGACTGGAATATATTGTTACGCAACCATCTGTCGCCCTCATCTTTTCGTGGAGTGAGACACAACTTCTTCGGACTACAAAGTTCACTCCTTTATCTCCAGCAACTACTTCATCGACAGGGTCAGAATCATCCTCCTGATCCTCTTCTTAATCAGTTACCCAGCAATCTTCTTCACGGTCGTTTTCAGTGAAAAATACCTTGTTCGCTTGTTCTCTTTTTTGACAGTCACTGGCTTTGTGCCCATATTCTTCGCACTTATTACACCTACCTCCAAAAGTGGTAACTGAGGTTTTATTTGGTGTTGACGAAGAATTAGGTTTACTAGCAGTACTAGGTTTTGAAGTACTACCGTTACTTGCTGGAGATGCTGCCACATTGATACCCCAATTTAGGCTTCTACGCCCTACTTGTTTCTCTATATTCCTTGCTCTATGATGTGCATCCGAAATAGACCAGCAATCAAACATATTGAGTGTATCTTGATATTGTTGAGGGAGACCACCTATATAGCGAGCGACTTTTTGCTCATCTGACTCTGACAAGTCGTTAAGAGAAAGGAGTCGGTAAAAATCCTTGGTGTAGTCGTCTATAGAACGTACTCCTTTGCGTAGGTTTTGCAGCTGCTGGTACATCAATCCAATGTAGTTATGTGGTAAAAGCTCCGTTCTCATGTGTTTCTTCAACTTCTCCCATGATACTAACTTCTGTTTTCCTTTGCGACTGCGTAGTAGCTTGTGTTGTTGCCACCACGAATTAGCCCTCCCACGAACATAGTCGCTACCAACGAAACTCGTTTGTTATCTGGTACTTCTTTGAATTCCAATAGTTCCTCAACCGTATTCAACCAGGAGAGAAACTCTTCCGGTTCCAAACCACCATAAAATTCTGGGATCTCTACTTTTATTCCTGCCTTCCAGCAATCAAAATCCTCTCGTTGATTTATTCTACCTTCGCGATGCCCTCTAGCAAAAGGGTTAGCGTTATCATCTTCTTCTTCCTTATGAAGGTTAAACCGACCCAGCAAACCTTGGACATCTTCAATGAATTCTTCTCTAGATCTCCATGGAATGAAACCTTCTGGACCTCCTCCTCGACCTCGACCTCGACCCTGACCGATTGCTACTCTTGGTGGCATCTTATCAACCCTAGAATCGACTTTGCTCTGATACCAACTGATGCAGCGGATAATAAAGAAAAGAAAGAAAAGAGAGGTTTTGTTCAGACTTCAAATATTCCTAGGAATATCGACTATGAACAATGATAATTATTTAGACTTCGGTTTCCCGACTGTAAACAATAATCGATTAAACTTGAACAAGTTTAAGAAAATAATTCTTATTAATCAAATTGAACTGTCCAAAAATAATACATAGAGGACTCTATTTATAGACTTGGGAAAAAATCCTAACTTGCTGGTCAAGAAACGATGAAAAAACCCCTAAACCGACTCAAACCCTAATTTGCTATTTTTGGCAAATTTTGGTCGACCTAAAATACTGAAAGTACTCATAAAATAAAACTATTTGCCGCAAACGGCACCCAAACGGATTCCTAACGAAGTAGTTATTAAGAAAACAAAAACTTTCCTAAAATAGCAAAAACGCCTTTTGAAGCCCTAAACGATGGAATTTGGCTAAAATCTGAAGACCATGAGAGGACAAAGTCCTCTCATGTCACGATCGTTGGCCCGTTTCCAATCAAATTGGACCCTTTTTGACCTAAATTACGACACTCGGGTCTTTAGCCTCCATATAGGCTATAGCCTGTTCATTTGCATCACTCACTCTCTTCTTCCCTTTGTATGTAATTTTGACTGGCGTTACTATCTTGATTTCCAGAGCCTGCTTCTTGAGACATGTTTCTTCTGGATTTGTTGTTTCTTGATTTTTTTCTTTTCTCTCTTGAATGCTAATGATTTTTCAAAAGTCAGTCACATGATTTTTAATGGATTATTTATCTAAAAAACAACTTCATACAAATATATCTATACTTTTAATAGAATCATTTGTATCATTTATTCATGAATCTTTGAAATTCACATATAATGAAATCTATAATTTGAACAAATTAATTCAAATTTAAAATTTTCTATTTTTCAGGGATATTAAGCTCCCATTTTTGTATATTATACATAGAACATTATGTAAATAAAAATCACTTGTTTTGAAAAATGACTTGTTGGTAAAAATTAAATCAAGCCACAAATTTTTGTCATTTTTCTTTAATTAAAATTTTGCATACAAATATCATTTCTCTTTATACTTAATTTATATACTTTTGAAATATAATATATCAGTAAAATTCATTTTTTCTTAGACTGGTAGGATTAATCCTTTGACATTGTCCCTGTTTCTAGCGCCAAATTGTTTATGCCAAAATTTTCTTTGACATGAACAACCATTAATTTGATATAATACTATAAATAGAAAGATTTTAACTAACATTTTGATACATAGAATCTTCTTTAAAATCAATTTATATAAAGGTTTCAATTAATAACTTATTAACTTATCAAACATTTGATCAAATTACAGTATCTAATTCATGATCTTTATAATTATAGAAGATGAATTCTGATAGTGAAACTTTGAATAGTATATTATACAACAAATACATACCTAATGACATGTCTTTCTCTCTCTGATTACTCTTCCTTAGACTATTCTTTTTTCGATTATCCGACCCCTTCTTTGTTGAATGATCCCTCCTATTTATAGATCATTTAATGGGTCCTACTCTATTTATTCTTAGAATTTGATGAGTCATCCTTTCCCGGCCTTGTTTGCCAATTTATTGATTATTAGTCTTCGGTATTCTCTTGGTCCGATCCCTCTTGTCCTGATACCTCCTTGCGTTCTCTTATTTTATTATTATCTTTAGATCAGGATGATCGTATGGTTGACAGGTAGCCTTCTCCTTATGTATTTTCATGCTTTTCACCCTTTTGGTCCGTTACCTTGTATAATTTATACGTACTCTTCGTACCTTATGAGTCATCTTTGTCCCGAACATAGGTGTCAATCATGCAGTTAAAGTAATTAGAGTAATTATTACTCTTACTTTCCCGTTCAATTTACATTTATTACTCCTATCTTTCCCGTTCCATCTTCATTTAATGTTATCTGTTTCGATCACTGTGATATCACTTTCCCGATCTTACGTGTTGATCATGCAACGATATATTCAGTCTTTCACATATGTCATTTACTCGATCTTTTCATAAGGCTTTGATTGTGTGCTTCTCGTTCTTCTTAGAACCTCTTCCTCTTTCCTTAATCGTCTTACACGTGTCGACCTCCTTTTATTTCCTAATAGGTTGCTCGCGTCTGTGATAGTTGAGTGAGTTGCCATTGACGTGAATAAAAGAAGTTATACCTAAGTTCGTGGGTTTGATAGAGTCTCTTATGGTTGATGGGTATGTGATGATAGTGGCTAGAAAAACTCGGAGCTGTGATGATCAATGATGAGATATAAGGTCGAAATGGAATCTGTGATGCTACCAACAAAAGATGGGATAAAGTTTAAGTTAATTTATGGCTGTTAATGGCTCGAGTAAGGAGTATCAGTTGGAGGCATTGTGGTGAAGCTTGAGCAGTGGACGGAAATCACGAATTGGAGGTTATTGGGAACAATTAGAAAGTGATCGAGCTCGAGTTGATGATGGGTGCATTTTCTCGAAGGTGTTATGATGGTGATGGTCGTGATGTTGCTGATTGATTGTTGTTGTTATCTAAGGTGATATTGAGATTAGGTTCGAAAGAAAAGAGGAAGACGCTGTTGAGGAAAGAAGAGATGGAAAAGTTACTTGAACGGCAATCCAGGAAAGAAATAAGCCTTGTTTCTTACGGAAAAATTGTTAGTCGGTGATATGTATTAAGAGTCCCATTCAGTTTAAAACTCTCATAGAGGCGGTGATTTAACCTCTATAAATAGGCGTTGTGAGTTTCACTTCACATACACAATTTTCACGGACAGAGAAAAAAAGGAGGCAAAGATTTGTTTTGGACGAAAAACCTTTGGACGATTAGCACTTTGGGAGGCAGAGTACTTTTGACGCTGGAATTGAAGACACGAGTATACAGGAGAAATCAAGGGTTAGTTTGAGCCTCTTATATTAATTAATTTTTATGGATTTTAAGAAAGCCATGTCTAGCTAAATCTTTTTGTTAGGGTGAAAGGATGAACTTGTAGAGATGAATTTTTTTGTGTTTCAAAACTAGGGTTTTTAACTGTATGAACTTAATATCATTGTTTTGTCTGTCTCTCAATGTTTTACCTTCTCGATGATTTTTCATGTTCTATGCTACTTATTGTTCATTGTTTGGTTAGTAGAAGAACTCATTGAAACCTTAATTTAAACCGTTTTACGAATATTCTTTGACTCTTTATGCCACGTATAATTAGTACTTTGAAATTCTACCTTAGGTTAAGAACAAACAATTCTTTCTGAAAATTGATTCTTCAATTCTTAAACGAAAAATCTTACGTGTATTAGAAGCTAGATTTTCTATTTTACATGAGTAAAATCGAGACCCTTTGTGACGAACACAATTAAACCCTAATCTACAACGGATTCCCGAAACCTTAACGTTTTCCTCTTGTTGTTTTCAAACTTTATTAAATAGTTTTAATTCACTCATTAATTTAATTCTTTATAAAAAAACCTAAAAAATATTTTAATTAATTTCAATACAAACTCCTCGTAGGAACGAACCGTATTTGCTCTTGTCTACATCTTTTGACAATATGCGCTTGCGGTAAAACAAAGTCGGTTTTCCGATGCATCAATTAGTTATTAAAATATAAAGGGTATTTTTATATTTTTGTTATAAATTAGGATCCCCATATCCACATGTGGGACATTTAAATCCATAGGAGCCCTCAAAACCAAATCTTTAGACCCCAACAATAGGATTCTTAACTTATGACTAAGAAATGGGCCAGGCCACAACTATGAAACGGTAGCAGAACCTGATTTTATGAAATGTATGGGAAAGTCACGATTGAAGGAATATTTAAGTTAGGAATTACTCGTTAATCCAGTTTTAAGCATCCATTTAATGGTTGGTCCATCCATAAAACTGATTTAACCGGAGTTTTTTTTATTTGTAAATCATTGATGCATCCATAAAACTGATGGTTGGACCTAAATCATTATTCTAGGATCCAGCCACACATGTGAGTAGAATCTTTTCTTTTTCTTTCAGAATGTCCAGAATATTATTTCTATATAAAGATATTAGAACAAAGAATTTGTACTGTGTTTTTCATTTCTCTCTCAATTTTTGTCTCGAAGGAACAATGAAATTTTCTTTTGAACTCCGACGACTTGCGAATTCAAGTTCGATATTGATTGGAATAATAAGTTGATTTACTTATTTTTGATCTTAATTTACGTTTATTTCTTAATTTTATTCTTATGATGATTTTGTATGGCTTGTTTGGGTACTATTCTAATTTGAGATCCAACATAATTTATTCCACCTGAACAACATAATTTATTCCACCTGAACAACATAATTTTTCTTGTATATCGTGAAAAAATGAAGACTTGTTAAGCTTTGTTTCCTAAAATTTAACCTCTATTTTGTTAGGTTGGGGTTCATTTCGGTAATTTGGTCATTTTTGTTTTTCTTTTCATCATTAGAGGAAGTAAGTGGGTTCATAAATTGGATAAAATTTCACTTAATACATATCAATATCTACTAGGTTTTCATTCAGTGCATATCAATATTTATTAGTTTTTTACTCAGTACAGTATTAATATCTACTAGGTTTGTACACAGTACATACCAATATCATCTAGGTTTTCAATTTTTCTTTTCTTTCAATACATGTGCATATGTGCTTTCATTTTTCATTCTGAAATATGGAACTGAATTGACAAATAGATATGAATCTCATCTAGAGTATATTTATTGAATATTTTTTGAATGCTTCATATTCATTGAATCTATTATTCATTTGTATATGTAGCGTTTGTGGATTTTTTGTATGTTGCAGAGTAAACCTGCTTCAGCGGACACTGATAAGTGCTTAATTTACATATTTTGAGTGTCGATTCATACTTTTTTAGCTACATTTCTTGCATATTATCTTTTATTATGACTGTTTTATAGTTTATGTCTTGTTATGAGAATCATCCAATATGAAGTTGAAATAACTACAAAAGTGAAGTTTAAGTGTGGAGAAGGTCCAAAGACCAAGTATAAATCGCTTAAAACCATCATTTATTCTAACATCTTGAAGAGAGCGAAAATTCGAAGCCAACGACGAAGGAATGATGTCATTCCGATATCGTATGACGAAGTTGTAGGAAAAATAAAAGGTTAAGCTTGGTAGGTCCCCAAAACTGACAGTTCAACAAGAATGATACATGAAACTGAAATGTTAGTCTTCCAAGACTGATAATTGGATGGAAATTACTAAGGTCCGCCACCCAAACTACTCAGGAAATCCATGGATATAATATCACTAGTTATTTTACTCAGGGAAACCATGAATGATATGAGCACCATTCATTCTATTTGGGGCACCATAATCTTATTCTCTTTTCTAGTTCAAGCATAAAGAAAGTTTCAAGGAATATGTACGTGTCTTCCATTATAATGGCGATTGAATTAACACGAACATGTGGATTTGAGTTCTTCTTCAGATCAAGTGGCAACAGGATCATTAAATTGTTGGAGATGATTGAAGACCGGGGTTATATTTGAGGGAAGTGATGATGATTGTTGGATGATTGGTGATTAATTGTTGGTGATGCCATTGGAAGTGATGATGAAAAATGATCGATGATTGTTTTTAAAGGTTAATGGTGATTCCAAGAAGAAACAGATTGGGATGTTATTGTGATTGTTATGGAAGGTGATTAATGATGAAGAAGGAGAAAGATAATTGATGGCCATTGACTCTGCTGGTGATGGTGTTGACATTGATTGATCATGGTAGTTGATAGTTGATCAATAATTTGATAAAGTTGTGATTGATTAATGAATTTAGTGATTTTGCTATGTTTGATGGTGTCTCAGTGATTGTTGGAATTTTGGTTCAAAATATTTTGTGTGAGTGAAAATTAATTTTGATATTTAAACTTCAAGAGATGTGTTTAAGGGTCATGTCCTTTCATTCATAAGACACTTAGTGAATATGTGTTATGGAGAGTGACCATTAGACATGGTGAGTCACCTAGGATGAAGAGACACCTTGTAGAGTCACCATTGACTCTATATAAACCCTTTTTTTTTTGATATAAGTAAAAAAAATAAATGTTTTCACAATTGTTTTAGACAAAAAAAATATAAAGTCGAGTCATGATTAAGAGCACAAGTAGTTGTCAACATTTACCGGTCGAGTAGTATTGTAGTGCTACATACTACAAGGCGTGATCGTTGAATACTGGAAGATGACATTCGTAAAACCGTGGGATCCGTATGCAGGGATGAATTTTTTTTAAGAAAAGAGATTACTCGCCTCGATCACCAATTTGATAAGTATTCTTAAATTTCTATTTTAATAGTATTTTATTTGTCGTTTATATATGATTCCGAAAAACCGAAACGTTCTTTTCCAACAATGATCAACGGTATTGATAGACAACAGTTGATGATAATGTAGTTGAATTGTGGTGATGACGATGATTGATGGAATAGTGCGAGTTTGAGTTTGGGAAAGAGAAGTTGAAGGATATCACAAGATTTTTTCAACCATGAAAGTTGGGTTGGTAATGGACCCGAGAAAAGAAAACTCTGATGATTGAGTTTTCACTGAGAAAATCCTACGGTGAGGTTATATATAATCAACTGTAGAGAATATCATTGTCATTTTCGGTGGGGTTTCCAACCGGGGATAAACCCAGGGAAGCTTACGGTTAGGAAAGAAAGAAAGAAAATTGTCAGAGAGATAGAAAGGTGTATTGTCAGTTTCGTGGAACTGAAAGTTGAGTAAAGTAAAAGTTACACTGTCAGTGACAGTCCAAGACAGATAACGAACAATTTACACTATCATTCTCGGGAACTGACAAGCTTAAAACAGGAATTGGGCCAGACTTTATTATTTTGGATACTTTTGGTATATAGTGTGACCACGAGCTCCATTGATATTGTTTGAGCTATTTTTATAATTCATTTTGATTGTTGGTTAGTAGATGATGATATATAGTCGGTCGTGGCCGCGGCGGTGGTGGTAATGAGAAATCAATAGCGATTATTAAGGGATAGTTCATTCCAAATTTGAAAAATAAATTAAATCGGTCCTAATAAGCGAGTCGATTACGAGTTTTTCTCTCTTAGTATCAGTTTTTAATCCCTCTAAAATCTTATGAAATCATACAAGAAACAGATAAAATAAGAAACGGAAAACGACTTTCACGTAAATAGAGGGATTTGGCCAAGTTTCCTCTAGAACACAAGTCTCAAAATAAAAAGGTTATACAAACCCTTTAATTTTTTTTACAACTTCCTGATTGAAGTCAGTGGATTTCTACACACAATATGTTGACATAGAGTTTCTCTCTAAATTTATACTAGGTATTACCCGGTTGTAGTTCCTGGCTCAACCTTTTATACTATTGCATTTTATTTATTGCTTTTGACAGTACCTAAGTGAACTTTTACATTTTTATTTTTTACCGATACCAATAGTTGTCCACAATTAGTCAATTTACTTTTTTGGGAGAGAAGATTCTAACATACCAATTTAGTCAACTTATTTTGGACCGATGGTTCTATATTAACCGATTCTATATTAACCAATAGTTGTCCCCAGTTATGAAATTTAAGTTTCTAAAATAAAAAACATACTCCAGTTGGAGTTAGCCCTGAATACACATTTGTAATACCGATTTTCTAAAAAGTAAAGACTATAACCATTGAAACATGAATATCTAGTCCTTTAAAAGACTAATACAATCGCACCCCTACACTGAATGGTGATTAAAACTCTCTTTTTAATTAAAAGTGAACAATATCCATATACTTATATTGTTTAATATTCTCATATTGCTTAACACTAGTTATGCGCCCGTGCTTTACACGGTCTCAGATTGCTTGAAATTTGAAACTGCATAAACGTGATAAACACTAAAACTAAGTTGTTGGTAGAATGAATTTACCAATATATTTTTAGGTAACAAAATCATCAAATTTTTTAAAGTGGCATCTATATAAGAATAATTTGTTTGTGCTTACTTTTCTGTACAAATCAGGGCATACAAACACCAGTTTGGTATATGATTGTTATTTTGCAACTTTACTTTATACTCTACGAAAAAACCAAAAATGTATATTTTACAAAAATATACGAACACAATTTTGGTATATGATTGTTGTTTTGCAAGTCTATTTCATAATCTACGACAAAACCAAAAATGTATATTTTACAAAAATATACTTCTAAGCAAAGTACCAAGAAAATATCCGCCTTAAATACAGGAACATCACACCTTCACAGATCAATTGTTCCATGAGATTGATTTCAGACATATACATTTCCCACAGTATAAGGATTTCCATTACACAAATTATAGGCTACACCATATTGGTACTGGGGTGATCAACAACGTCAGGAGTGCGGTGAGATGCCAACACAATAATGTTACATCCTGATGCCTTTCCGGAAATATATCTGCCTAAAACAATAAACAAACTCATTGAAGTTGGAAGGTCATGGAAGCGCTCTTTTCCAAATTTGATCATTTATTCATTGGGGATTAGTTGGGAGAAAATCAATAATAGAAGTAGGTTCAGGTGTTGATGATGTATTAACATGCATCCCCAGAGAATGAGCTACGAAAAATCCTCCCGAAAGAATAACATAAGCATAAGAGAACCACTGGTAAACAAGGATTCTTTTGCCCCTGTAAGAAACTTGTCATTCTATTCTTGGATATACGTATGACGGTTTTGAACTGTACTGAACATACATCGAAAATAATACACAAAGGTTATTTGGCTGTACAGTACTAAGTATTCTATTTCTGGTTTTCTTTGCACTATTTCCTAATTAAAGTTTCTTCATTTCTTCCTTCTTTCCTCTTCCTAAAAACGACTTCTCTTTTTTCCCCAAAATGAAGAAAACCTCTTTGAATTTCTTTCCTCTTCCCAACCATGACCGACCCTGCAAGATATCACCAAAATCTATCAAGTCATACCAAACCAATTTATTTCATGAAAGTGCATCGGATCCTGTTCAAGTGCATTACTTCATGCTTCCAGAAGATATTTCATATACTCGACCCCAATAACATCTTTGGTCTACAGTCTTTTAAAGGTGGATGCATGGCATACCACATTAAGAAAAAAATTAGAGAAAGTATCATATGCTTACAAAAGGTTCCTCAATCTAATAACATCCTAGGTTCTTCAGTATATGAAGGTATATTGCTAGCATACTATATAACCAATTAATTAGAGCAAGTCTCACATCCAAACCCCTAAATAACCACATATCCATCATCGGTGCAAGCACCACCTACTTCTTACTACAACTTATGGCTTAAAGGTAAAAGACTTAGCTTAAGAGCTAAAAGAGACACTGGTACATTTGATAAAGAAAAATTAGTTGTGCATAATTAGTTTACAACATCCTTTCTAAGCATTTATCAAATAAGATTAGCATTCTTCAAATAAGATGAGCATTAAAAGAAAGTGAGTACAAAAGAAACCTCACATAAATGTTAGTATAAAAATGTATACACCACACTTAAATTTGCAGTAGGTCCATTACAAGTTAACAACAAAGCTAACCACTTAACATTACTAATACAATTTTTTATTTAATCTATTACGGTTAATTGATTTAGTTAACATAAGTTTGCAAAATTAAACTGGAAAATGAATTAGTTAGGGCTAATGAAATTAGGTGAGGATGACAGATTAGTCGATCTAGAGAAAAATGGGATTATGAAGTTCTATAGAATCCACATATAAGCATTTCGCATGTTCATTTGGTTGCAGATAACTCCATTTTATGTAGAAACAGTTTATACAAATATTATGCTCTACTTATTAAAGAAAAACATGAAAGGAAACTCCACTTTAGGGCCTTTTCGGTAGATTCAAATGGGAAAAAAATATTACAATTGAAATTGTGTAGGCACTTGTATATTAAATAACTTCTTATCGACAATGGTACTCTTTGGAGTTTCATAGCTAACCACCTGTAAATATGTACCAGGACAAAGAAATTACGATTATGAGATTGAGGATTAACATGGATGTGAAGATGAAGAAACAAAGTTCATCCTTGTGCTATAATAGAAAGTCATGTATGTACAACTACACCTTTCCCTCCTCCACGCCTTGCTCATCATCTACACCTAACTCAATTCTAAGTCCATCATACAAAACTTCAAATTTTCATTTCATTGCAAAAGTTTTATAAAATAACATTTTAAACAAAGATGTTGCTCAAAATAGAAAAAGAAAAAATCAACTTTTGCAAATAAATATAAAATAAAAGACCCATGGATAACACGTTACAGAACTGAAGGTTAGGGAAAGAACATAATAATGTCAAGAAGAAAGAAACGGGTAAGGATCGAAAACAGTCAGGAGTTAGATTCTAGGCATGTGTTTATCACCTGTTCTAGCGTAAATGTTCAAATAAGCCAAAAAAAAAAGTCAACCCAATGATTCTTATTAGTCGGAGGCCAAGAGTTTTAGAAGTTTTTGCTCAATTTTTAACCGGGAGCTCTAGAATTCAAGCTTTTGCTCAACTTTCAACCACATACCTTGAAATTATCCTCAAATTATATATAAAATTGCTCAAACACACAAATACTAAAACGGTAGTGATCATTCATCTTATCCGTAAAAAATGAAAAAAAAAAGGAAAAAAATATTATACTTATGCCCCAAAAATATTATACATATTTTGAAAAATATGCCAAAAAGAAAATATTATAAATATTTCTTTCAAAAATATTATAAATATGCCAAAATATTATATATGCGGCATCGTTCCGCCATATCAAATCAAAAACTCTTATCGAACCTGGTGTGTAGCATGGGTTATATACCAATGTTGTAATGAAAAGTTAAATATATACCTGGGCACAAATCTACCTGGCTAATTTAGGGCCTACGTGAATTATTTTGGCCCTACCTAATTTTGTGTCCACCCATATTAATAGATAAGTGGTGTCTAAATTTGTGTGAAAATACTAAATTACCCTCTATAAAAACATAAAATTACAAACTAAAAATAAACTTAATTACTAACACTAATTATCCAAACCATTTTTCATTTCTATTTCAATCAAATGATTCTTCTCTCTTCTCCCTCTTCTTCTCCATTTCAAACCAAAACATCGTCGATAATCGGAGATTTAAAAAACGATTAATCGTTTGATTTCTCTATATAAAGAAAATGCCGAGAAGATTAAAGCATCTCATTGGAGGATCAACTCAACCTAGTGGAAGCAATCCACAACTTTTAGAAGAAATTCAACATTAATCGAAGAACAAAACGGTTATGGAGGAGGAAGACAAAGAAACTCTTAGGTCGATACATCAAATAGCTTGAGTCATGTACTTTTCTATCACCCCATTGATATACACATTTTTGTGTCTAATTTGTCTCAATTCTATATATTGCTAGTGCTCATTTTTGTACTAATTATGTCATTTTATGTGTTTATAGGTATTTTTTGGAAATAAATATTTGTGGAAAAAACGGCTAAAAAGTGATAAAGGCACCCTTGAAAATTACTAAAGGTACCCTCAAGAATGTGCTAAAGGGACCCCATTAGAGGATAGGGGAAACCTCCTTTTGAATTTAAATCCGAAAATGGCGGGAGTTTATTATTTACGCATGAGAAATCTCTTTTAAGTTGGAAAACCGAGTTCTAAGGGGTTTTGACTATATCCAAGGGAAAAGACTACTAAAGCTAATCAAAACACGTTTGCATAAGTGTTTAAATCCGTAAAAAAGGGTTGAAAAGTCGTATGACATCCGGAAAAGGAAGTTCTTCCCTGATTTGATAAAGAACAAAACTGAGTTGTTTGAGATGGTTATTTGTAGTCCTTATCGATTAGGATTAGTTGTTAGTGTTACCATAGTATATATAAAGCAAATCTATCGAATAAAAAGGGAGAGAGCTGGAATTGAAAAAAAAAAGGAAGAAAATATTGTTGCTGCTCAACGTGAAGAACAAGAATAGGCGACGATTTCTTCAACTGGATAACATTGGATATCTTCGCTTTGCTACACTTATCTTCAGTTGCGACGGTTTATTCAACTGAACAACAACGGATATCTTCACAACATCAACATTTATCTTCAACGGAAGCACTTTCTTTATGTAACAGTGAAACAGTTTTCTGCAACGCCATTGCAAACTTTCTGTTAACACAATTTTTATTTTTTTCATCTTTGTAAACAAATTTTGAGCCATGAATACACATCTTGAGAGTGTTTACAACATGAGGAGCTAGACCCCATTTCGGAGGCGAAGGAGGATGACATTTTTCCAATAATAAAGTGGTATATTTTTATCTTATTAATTTTTTGCAATTCCTTTATGATTATTTTCTTTGAATTAAATTTGAAATAATGATTTTTATCAATTAGTTGTGTTTTATTTTGATGGGTCATGCTTAGTTAGCACCATTGATGTCTCATACTTTTATTTACAACTATTATTTTGAAAATCTAACTTTGGCAACATTTAGAATCAATTGAATGTATGAGTTGCAAGATAATTATTAATGTTAAATCACTTGAAAATTTGTTAATGGTGGAACCCTCAGTCTCAGTTCTTTCCATAATCTTAAATATATTTAACTTTAACCTTCTTTATTTTTGGTATTAAAAATAAGGTTTAAAAATTAAGTCTTCACAAGTCTGAGTATTAGTTTTTTAAAAATTAGTATTTTTAGTATTTCTAAAACACATCAATTTTTAGCGCCACTGCCTGGGATTTGTTTTAAGGTTAGATTTTTAAATTAATTTTTGTATTTAGTATTAGTTTTATTTTTAGATTTTTATTATTTTGTTCAATTTTAAGTTTTTGGGTATTCCTCTTTTGCTACAAGTTTTAGAACAACAAAAGAAAAGAAATTGAGCTAAAGATTTTGGTGATTAAAAGATTTGGAGTAAAATTAAAGCTAAAAGAACGTAAAAGAAGACAAAGAATTATTTTTTATTTAATTTTTACTTTTTAGGGTTTTTATTTCTTATTTTAATTTACAAAAAACTGTATTAAAAAATCTTTAATTGTTTTTATAATTTTCTTTTATTTTTGGACATTATTTTTATTTTTAAACCCTACGGAAGGGTAGTATTAAAATATAAACTGCACATGGAAGGACAACAATTATGATATTGTCTTATCCCCTTGGGTTCGTACACTGACACAGGAGTCACTGGACCGAGTCGACTTCAACGGTTCATCGCCCGTCTGGTGCGGGAGCTAAAAATCTATCAATACACGAAGCCCATGCAAGTGGATTTTCCGTATTCTTTCGTAATACATATATGTTGAGGATTGAATACGGATTTATTTTTTAGTAAAGGGCAAGAACTGTCCATACAAGATAAGAACTCATATTTCATCATCGTTTCTTTCTTTCCCTCCTTGGGAAAATGTTACCAAACGCGAACCTAAGCTTAAAACTTTGACTAGAAAGAGACCGATAGGGTAACGAGCTTATAGGAAAGTCATTCAAAAGGACTGAATTGATTACTCTTTTAGCTTAACTCAAAGTTCAGGAAGATTATTTTAAGAAGATTCGAGCCTCCTTGTAACCCAAGGAAACGTTGCCAAAGAGACAGGGTTATCAAAACTCCTTAGAGCTTATCCTGTTTCTATTCGACTTAATCTAATTCGTATCTTTCTAAGATATTTGCTAAAACTGTAACTAGTTGCCTTTTGGAAGAATATAAGCTGGTTTAGGAATAATCTAAGTGGAGACATCATGCTTTTTGTTTGCTAGATTCAACAAGTTTGATTTTGTTGAGTCAGCCTTGCTTGTGATTTCTTAGAATTCCTTTCCAATTAGGATTTATTTTAGTGTATGCCAAGACCGCTCGAAACCATCACTGAGCGATATTGGGAAAGAGACACTCGAGGTCGTTTGATTAGTAACAAACCTAGTAGTTCTTTCCTTGAAAAACGAGGCCTCGAAGACTCTTCTTTTGAGGGCCCTGTTTTTGGAAATTTCAATTTTGAGAACTTGACATTGTGTGAAGAAGTTACTCCTAGTCCTTTGATAGCGCCAGCAACGGAAACTTTAAAAGCTTTGTTGAACCCGACTATTTCACATGTATCAAGTTAGATGAAACTGAGGAAAACTATGAGTTAAAAGTTGGGACCATACAGATGCTCCCAATCTTCTTAGGGACAGAAAATGAAAATCCCTATTTCCATGTTAGGGATTTTGAGGAAATATGTTATACCATCAGGATTAAAGACCTAGATGATGAAGCATTGAAACTTAGATTGTTTTCTTTTTCGCTAGGAGACAAAGCCAAATCTTGGCTATATAGTTTGACTTCTGAGTCCATTGAAACCTATGAACAACTTAGATCTGCCTTTTTCCAAAAGTTTTTTCCTAGGCACAAAACATCATCTATTAGGCACCAAATTTGCGTAACAAGAGGGAGAATCTTTATATAGGTATTTGGAAAGGTTCAATAACTTATTATACAAATTTCCTCATCATGGTTTAGAAAAAGTAAGGCTAGTTCAAATCCTCTACGAGGGTTTAGATTATTCGACAACAACCATAGTTGAGTCTTTATGCACATGTGGGTTTGGAAATAAAACTGTCGATGGTGTGAGCCTTGGCCGTAGGTTCCTTTCACACGTGTCCCTAAAAACCCAACAATGGAACAATAGTAGGGAGCCCCATAAAACAATTCTTTTAAGTAGAGGAAATGTCAATAGGGTAGAAGGATCTTTTGAATCAGATGCTAAATAACAACTATATCAAAAAATTTAGAAGCTATATAACTGAGTCAATCTAGTTGTGGAATTGAGCCCAAGTCATTTTGGGAAGGACAGAATGTTGAAGAGCAAGCCCATCCTATTTATAATAACACTAGATTTGATAATCATCAGAAGTTTGACCCTTATTCAGAAACCTATAACCCTTGTTGGAGAAACCATCCAAACCTTTCTTAGTCTAAGTGATAGAGTCAAGGTCAATCTAGTAATTCTAAGTTTCCACCAGGTTTTGGGTATACTAAGACTCCTTCAGGACCAATACAATTTCATAACTATTCAGATAAGAAGATCATGAGTTTAGAAGAGTCGATCACCCTTTTACCTCATAACATTGCTAAGTTTCAGCAATTGGTTGAACAAAATTTAGAAGACAATAAAAAGATGATTCATGCTAAATCTCAGGCTATTTACGATTTACGAACCCAGTTTAGTCATTTGAATGAGTCTTTGATTGAAAAAGGTAAGTTTCCTAGTCAGACCCAACCTAATCCTAGAGGAGTTCATGAAGTATCTTCTGGTGAGATTTTATCAAATCATGTGAATACAATTATAACTATTAGGAATGGTAAAGTGGTAGAAAACAAGCTAACCATGCCTGATAGTGAACATACTGTAGTTCACCCTTCTGAACCAGTAGCTGAAGAGACTGATGAAGTCGTTGAAGAGCCCAATGCAGTTCCTTATAAGCCAGATTTTGTTCCTAGAGCCCCGTTCCCACAACTGTAATCACCAACAAAGAAGGAATCAAACTTTAACGACATATTGGAAGTTTTTAAGCAAGTAACTATCAACCTTCCATTATAAGATGCAATTAGGAAGATTCCTACTTATGCCAAGTTCCTTAAGTATATGTGTACACGAAAGAGAAAGCTTAGTGTACAAAAAAAAGCCTTTTTAGGTAGTCATAAGAGTTTAATTATTCAGGACAATACAACTCCTAAGTACAAAAACCCAGGTTGCCCAACCATTTCTTGCACAACAGGTAACTACCGTGTTGAGAAAGCGTTGCTTGACTTAGGAGCCAATGTGAACTTACTTCCGTACCATGTCTACCTCCAGCTAGGACTTGGTGATTTGAACCCTACTCAGATAACACTGCAATTAGCTGATAGGTCTGTAAAAATTCCTCGTGGTGTCATAGAGGATGTTCTTATTGAGGTCGATAAGTTTATTTATCCAGTGGATTTTGTTGTCCTTGATACCCAACCTGTCCCTGACCTAGAGAATCAAATACCTATGATATTAGGTCGCTCGTTTTTAGCTACATCTAATGCAATCATTAACTGTCGAAATGGTATTATGAACTTATCTTTCCGTAATATGACTATTGAGTTGAATATTTTTAATATTAGTAAGCTACCACCTGAGATAGATGACACGTGCATTGAAGAGGTGAACATAATAGGAATATTAGTTCAGGAGTCATTACCAAACACTTTGTTAGAAGATCCATTAGAAAAATTCCTACCCCACTTTGGGTTTGATTTTGATGATAATAGTGTGATTAATAAGGTGAATGCTTTTTCAGATTCATCTCCCTTTATAGACACTAGTAATGGATGCAAAGCTAAGTTCGAACCAATACCAGTTTATAAGTCTACCATAATTCCTTATTTAAAAGAGCCTAAGTTGTACCTTAAAAGACTACCAGATACCCTGAAGTATGTGTATTTATGTCCATATGAGACTTTTCATGTGATTGTAGCATCCGATTTTGATAGTAACTAGGAAGCTTTAGGGTGGATGTAAGACTCTGAACTTTTACTCGTGTTTAACTAAATCTGATATGAGTATTATCCCTTATAAAATTTAGTACACATGATTATCAAAGCTATGGCTTCGATTCCTGCTTGACACGTTGAATGCGGCACTTTAGTCCTTCTTCGGAAATGATAAATAAAACCGGAAAAAAATACTGAGGGAGCGTGTGGGTGTGGTTGTACGGTGGAGTGTGGGTGGGGGGT
>JAJJMC010026207.1:1186786-1209363 GCA_023531435.1 Papaver californicum
TCCTTTATCTTCTTCTCCTTTTCCTTTTATCTGAAAAAAATATTTTCTTCCTTCTCATTTCAAGAAGAAAAAAACTTTAGGAACAAGGATTAGTTATGAGATATTAAAGGGTTTGGTGATGGAATTAACTTAACAAGGTAGAAACTCTTATTATTTTTCTTTCTACCTAAATAGGTTTCATGTTAGAATTTGGGGGTTTTTCTATGAATTGATTCCTTTAGAAAATCAATGAAATGCGTTGGTAGAAATCAGGGTGAGTTTATGTTGTATCAAACAAATTCATGAATCCATTCACACGAAACTTCGATTTGAGATATTAGAGAATTTATGGTTCATGTTGTGAAATTGAGTATTTTTATTATAACCCATGTTATTTACAAATGGATGAGTTGGGTATCTTATAATCATCATGATTTGCTTAAAAATTGATTTGATTGTTGTAATTGTTATATTTTCTCATGATCAATTCGTGATTGGATTTGTTGTATGCATGAACCCTAGAATGTACGTTTGCTATTATACTTATATCTTAAATTCTAGCCGTTGGAATGTTACGATTTTTAAGTATGATGTTCTTAATTAAGTCATGAATGTATTGTAAAAATTTGAAGATGATCGGAAATGGTTAAGTACCAGAGTCAGTAGACTTTCCATGACTGTGTTCAGCAGGATTAAAATCCTGGAATCCAACTGTTTGCATGTTAGATTAAAATTGAACCGTTAGAAAATAATGATTATTGGTTATATTGTTCATAACTAGTTCATAAATATCCGACCAAAATTTTATGCTGATCAGATAAGTGCAATTACCCGAGACAACTGTGTTACAGAGTCTCCATGTACATAATTTAGTTAGAACATGAATAGGTTTGACACCTCTAGTTTTAAAATTAGTTGGAACAAAATTAGTTTATTTTTGTATATGATGAAACCATTTACATGATGATACTACTGTAAAAATTTCAGAACAATTGGATTTTGGGAAGTACCCCAATTAGGCGAAGTTTTTAGATACGACTGTATATATTCAGTCTGAATTGTGCATATAAACCCTGTCATAAATTGATATCTAACCGTAACTTTTACTTGAAACTTTTATGAAAATTGTCTCACATAGTTTTGAAGGTGTGGTAAAAATATCAGCATGTTCCTACCAGTTTAAGATATAACTTTGACAGGGAAAGTAGGTTGTGTTTGCAGGACTTATTCCTGAATTTCTTTTGTATATGGTTGGAGCTTGGGTTGTGCTTGAATGTGTTGATCAGTTTGAATGATTTATACAATTCATATTATATATTGAAGTCTGTAAAGACAAATGGAATTTGTGAGAGTTTACTCAATCTTGACTCTACAGAGGAGTTTAATTGAGTTTGAATGATTTCATTTTATATATGATCATTGGTGTAGTGCAGTTTGGTTTTTCTAACATTCATTTGATTTTGGATTAAATTTTTGAATAGTAATGCTTGTTAGTTCATGTATGTACCTAATTTAAGCTTATGCCTACAATCTATTTGATAAATGGGTTAAATGAGAATCCACCTTTGCTTATTTTAGTTCGTAGTTAATGAAAAGCCTAAAATATTAAGTTGGAAAGAAAACACCATATATTATTTTTCACCGTATGAGGTTAATGATCTTAGATGTTGCTTGGAGCTTGAACTAAATTTGTTCTACTAGTTTACGTATGTGGTCATGTAGCCATGAACAGGATTGCACTGCATTTCTAAAATCAACATAACAGTTGAAGTCTAAAGCTTTGGACTTTGTTACTTGTTAAGCTTAATAAATGCCACTTAATTTGCAAACATCATCATGTATAGTGGTAGCTATGCTAGCTATTGTAAGTCTGACATTAGTTTACTGCCATATTTCCGTGAGATATTCTCTTGATGTGCAAGTTAATCCACTTTGTCTAGGTATGATTTCCCTTTATTTTTGCAATTTATAAATGTTACTTTAAATATTTCTACTGAAAATGAGGTACATAATTATGGCTACTATATATGTCATGAACTCATTGTTATCCTATGATTGCAGTGGTGGTGTGAAGTAGTTTTCCCTTTGGGAATGTATGGTTAATTACTTAATGACGTACTTATGTGAAACGTGTTACAGTCCTGGTAGGATTATGTTTTTGTCATTAAACAAAATAGACATAGATCTTTTGTTGTTGATGTGAGTAGTAGGTAAAGGTACAAACATAGATAATGGTATCTTGTTCATCAATGGATAATTGCCAAGGTGATTGTTGGTGATGGGTTGTGCTAGGGATAGTTGTTTCTATGCAACTCATATTATCCATATTACCTAACTTACTGCTACATCTAGAGATAGTTACTGCCTTGAGTAAGCAGTTCATACTATCTTTGCTGCTACGACAAGCAGTTCATACAATCTATATAAGAGATGATTTCTACCAAAATAGGATAGTTCAGATCATCTAATAAGAGATAGTTACTACCAGAGAGGGTAGTTCATACTATCTAAACCAAAAAAGACGAAATACAGTCGTGCTTTATCCCTTCGAGTTACGGAGAGGGTACGTAGGCAGCCGTTTTGCGGTTCATCACAATTGCATGAGGTTGTTCATATCGTCTAAAAGGGGTTGGTTGATGTTTGGCAGTTCATACCATCCATTCAGAGATGATTGTAACCTTATAAGTAAGAGGTAGTTGCAGTACTGGCTGTTCATACTACCTTGAAAGATGATTGCAACTTCTTCGAGGTTGTTCATATCATCTAATGAGAAATGAAGGATGATTGTTGGATGTCAATTTATATCACCAAATGAGACTGGGAGATGGTTGTTGCCATTTAGAGGTAATTTATATCATCTGAGATAGATAATTTGTTGAGCTTGACAGAATGTTGTGAGTTTTCCTGGCCAAGAGTGGCATCCCATTATTATGGCTACCTGTGGAAGACTGTCTGGGACGGTGGCTGGAATCCGACTGCCTTACAGTTGAATAAAAAAAAATTGATGGCATTGATGATCCTAAGCTACTGTGAGTTTGTCAGGCCTTTAAGGGCATCTAGTTACTATGTCAACCTGCGAAAGACCGTCTGAGACGGTGGTTGATACCCGACTATACTGGTATTAGAGTTTGGTCCTCACAATAAAACGATGGAGCTTTGACAGATTCGATGACCCTCGATGTCAGTATTGTGCTTGTCTTCTTATAGAGCAGTTCAAATGAACAGTTGCTTTGAAAGACAAAATTTTCAGCGAAGCTGGTAACCGAATTGATAATTTGATAAACATTTTCTTGGTAAAAATCAAATTGGTCCAAAAAAAATTAAAAGTTTGATTACTCGAGTGGCGTATCGGGAAGTTGGAGCTAACCTAATGGGCTGAAACCCGACCCATTGGGAACAAAAAATTTCCGGTCCGTCACAGTGGACCATAACAGAATTTAAGGGTATAAGTCCTACTGTTTGTATGTATCATATTCATTTAGAGGATGATACTAAACCTTCTGGGGAGATTGAACGTCGACTTAACCCTAACATAAAAGAAGTAGTTCGTACTGAAGTGCTTAAGTTGTTAGATGCGTGTAGTATCTACCATATTTCAGACAGTAAGTGGGTCAGCCCCGTGATAAGTGCATAATTTACATATTTTAAGTATCATTTCGTTATACTTATTTGCTAGATTTTATGTGAATTACTGTGTGTTATTATTACTTTTGTAGTTTATGTGCTTTATTAGGTTACATCTCTGAAAGAAGTGAAATTGAGCTCTACAAGGAAGAATTGCTAAAGACCCATCATTCAAATCCAGGATTTATACCCTCCATCATGTATATAATTTTAATACGAAGCCAATGTAAAAATAATGAGGTCATTTCAAGTTCATATGAAGAAGTTATGAGCAAAACCGTGAAACCAACTTGGATTTGGTATCTGTTGCGCCTTATTGGGCTTGCGCGGGAAGAGAAATAAGGAAGCGTTTTGGGATCGCCTTTGAAGTGAAGATTAGGGTTTTTGTTGGTTTTTGAGGAGGTTAAGTCTCCTAATTGGATAAGGATCATGAGGAGGTTACCAAATCCTATATAAAGGGAAGCCTAGATACAATTTTGAGAACAACTTCTCACAGATAGAAATTAGGGTTTAGTTTTGCTTTTCAAAAACAGTTTATGATTTTATTTAATATTTTAATGACTTTTAAGAAAGCTATGTCTAGCTAAACTCAACCAATGGGATAATGGAGGAAGCTATTTTTCACAATTAAATGGTAATTATTTTTGATTCTTTATGACTTTTTACACTAATTTTAATAGATTTATGTTTTTTCTTAATTAGTTGTGTTTTTATTTGATGGTGTATACTGGGATGAAAGAGCTTTTGATGCGCCATGCTTATGATTTACATCTAACGTTTTAAAAATCTAAATTTGCCAAAGATATAGAGTCAATGAAAGAGTTATAATTGTTAGGAATCATTGTAGAAATCATTCAGAGTGATTTTGGTGGAATCCTGAGTCCCAGTTTCTCCCAATACTATTAAAAATCTTTTACTTATTTTCTAGTTTAAATCAAAGTTAACTCTAAAGTGAATCTTCACAAGTCTCAGTGAACGAACTATTTTTACCACTTTTCTGAAACGATCACCCTGTTAAGGTTGTTCCCAAAAAATCAGGTATCACTGTAGTCCAGAATGATAACAATGAGTTAATCCCAATCCGAGTGACCACGGGGTGGCGTGTTTGTATTGACTATAGAAAATTGAACAAGGTCACAAGGAAGGACCACTTTCCTCTTCCTTAATCGACCAAATGCTTGAGATATTAGATGGACATATCCATTATTGATTGTTAGATGGTTTTTCTAGTTATAATCAAATTGTTATTTCCCCAAAAGACCAAGAGAAAGCCACTTTTACCTCTCCCCTTGGTACCTTTGCATATAGACACGTGCCTTTTGGGTTGTGTAATGCACCCGCTAGTTTTCAGTGTTGTATGATGAGCATATTTTCTGACATGGTATAACGGTTTTTAGAGGTATTTATGGATGATTTTCCAGTATTTGGGTCATCTTTTGATGAGTGATTTCATCATTTAACATTAGTGTTGACTAGGTGTAAGGAAAAGAATTTAGTGTTTAATTTGGAAAAATGTAATTTCATGGTTCTATCAGGAATTGTTTTAGGGCATATCGTATCTTCTAAGGGTATAGAGGTAGACAAAGCCAAAGTTGACCTTATTAAGACTTTACAGGTTCCCAAAATTATACGAGATGTTAGGTCATTCTTAAGGCATCCATGTTTTTATCGTCGATTCATTAAGGATTTTAGCTTGATTTCTAGACCTCTTTGCAATCTACTTGTAAAAGATGTTAAGTTTGTCTTTGATGATGCTTGTTTAGAGGCTTTTGAGAATCTGAATCCCTTACTCACTACCCCCTCCCCCCCCCCCCCCCCATAGTCCAGGCACCTAACTGGAACCTACCTTTTGAGATCATGTGTGATGCTTCAGATTATGTTATTGGTGTTGTGTTAGGACAACGAGAAAAAAATTTATTTGATATGATTTACTATGCCAGTAAAACTCTAAATGATGCCCAACTGAACTACACCACCACAAAGAAGGAACTGTTATCCATTATTTTCGCCTTCGACAAGTTCATATCTTATCTCTTAAGTTCTAAGGTTATAGTCTTTACTGATCATACTGCTTTGAAGTACATTCTATCTAAGAAGGATACTAAACCTAGATTGATTAGATGGATCCTTTTGTTACAAGAATTCCCTCTAGAAATTAAAGACAAATAGGGTGCAGAAAATTTGGTAGCAGACCACTTGTCTGAACTTGTTGTGGATTCCCTTGATGATTCTCCTTCTGTGAGAGATAGTTTTCCTGATGAACAACTATTATTTGTTTTCCAATTACCTTGGTTTTCGAATATAGTGAATTATATTTTTACTGGTTGAATGCCTCAACACTGGGGTAAACAAGATCGTTCTAGGTTTTTAGCCGAGGTAAAATATTTCTTTTGGGACGATCATTATTTGTTTAAGTATTGTCTAGACCTGATTATTATGAGATGTATACCTGAGAGTGATCAATCCAGTATTATTCCTTTTTTCCATGATCATGCTTGTGGAGGTAACTTTAGTGCTAAGAAGACTGCTGCTAAGATATTGCAGTGTAGATTCTACTGGCTGTTATTGTTTAAAAACTCCCGCAATTACTATGTTGTTTGTGAGCACTGCCGGAACTTAGGAACCATTTCTCGTAGAAATATGATGCCTTTTGAACCCTATTTTAGTTATTGAGGTCTTTGATGTGTGGGGCATTGATTTTGTGGCTCCATTTCCTAATTCTTTTTGTAATCTTTACATACTTGTCTTTGTATGTATCTAAATGGGTTAAGGAGGTTTCGTGTAAAACAAACGACCACAAGGTTGTGGTCTAGTTTTTGAATGATAACATATTTGCACGTTTTGGTACACCTCGAGCTATAATTAGTGGTGGAGGGTCACACTTTCATAATCAACCCTTTAAGATTTTGATGAAGAAATATGGTATTACCCACAAAATAACTACCCTATATCACCCACAGACTAGTGGTCAAGCAGAAAACAATTAATCCAAATAGGAAAACTGGTCATTGAGGCTTACTGATGCATTACGGGCTTACCGTACTGTGTTTAAGACCCCAATTGGAATGTCACTTTATCGTCTAGTTTTTGGCAAGGCATGTCCCCCCTCCGTCGAGTTAGAACATAGAGCATATTGGGCTGTAAAGCAGTTAAATTTCTTCAATTGACAAGGAAGGAACTCACAGAAAGCTCCAGCTCAATAAGTTGGAAGAGATTCGGAAAGATGCGTATGATAGTGCTAGGGAGTATAAGAACAAAATGAAACTTGTGCATGATAGAAATATTTTAAGAAAATCATTTTCTTCAGTTCAAAAAGTTCTTATGTATTACGCTTTTGGTGGACTGGTCCTTTTGTTGTTCGCACTGTTTTCCTCATGGTGCTATTCAGATTGAGAACCAAGATGATAGATATCCTTTCAAGGTTAACGTTCAGAGATTGAAACCATTTGTAGAGCCTTTTCCTACAGGTGATGTTGAGGAGGTCCCTCTGGAGGACCTTGTTTACTTTGATTGACCATCAAGATTTTTTTTTGTACATTAATAGATTTTTGTAGGTTTTAATTATTCGTTTTTTAAATTTTTATTTTCTGTCTTATTTTCCGTAGAAGGATTGTTACGCTTCACCCAGGTACCATCTTTCTGACTTACCTCTTTATTCCTCTTTTTACTTATCCATTGGTACTATTCTTTATTTGAGAACACTGTTTGATTTAAGTTTGGGGGTAAGGGAGAAGCTTTTTAGTGCAATAATAGAATTCCAAGATTTTGAAACTTGTAAACAATTTAGGATGACACTAACCATTCTAGGTAGATGGAAACTTAGCTCTTTTTCTATAGAAATTAGTGTGCTAAATGGTTTATTCATAAAAGTACATAGTTCAGATGTTAGAGATAACATGATAGTTGTCATCATATCTCAGAGTCTATCTCGACTATATCACCTTCTTTTTTTATTCTTGTAATTTTTGTGTTTCTCTAAGTGATTTGGTGGGGCACCAATATCGAATTTTTATCGCCGCCAAGATGAAATAGATTATTTGTGATCAAGGCCCATCATTATATTTTTATCTTACAAAAAAAATAAAAATAAAAGAATCGAGTATTGACACTTTGATAGCAATATGTGTGTGCTCTCCCTGTCTCCGTCGCCTAAGAAAGCATGGAATGCAGGATCCATGAGAACTAGCATGTAAGACGATGATAAGGAGCATGCGCTTGGATTCAATTTGATCCAATCATGTTGTCATTATATTTATAATTGTTTTATTTTCGATATATCAATTGCTATGACCCTTGTATGTACCATCTGGGTCGATATTAGTATAAGGAGTAAGACCAGTGGGAGCGTATCTGTATCCATTAAGAGTCGTCATGGCACTGGCCTTCAGACATATATGGGAAACATCGTTTATCTTAGTCAATATGTGCACACCTCTATCTCATTGTCCACCTTCTTAATCTATTAATGTGATTTTGGTCAATTAGATTCCGAGTATCGTGGTCCATTGTACGATTATCTGAGTATAGCTTTGTTTTCTTATATATGAATTTTAGTATGCTTGAGTGCAAACTCGTGTACAACAACTAGACTCATATAGTGTCCACCCTTAATCGTTCATAAGTAGCTAGGGTTTGGAGTTAAAGGTTTTGTAGGTATACCTCTTGTAAACCCTCACGAGAAACACTCGTCTTCTAGGGTCATGATAAGTGCATAATTTATATATTTTAAGTATCATTTCCTTATACTTATTTGTTATATTTTGTGTGAATTACCGTGTGTTCGTATTACTTTTGTAGTTTACGTGTTTTATTAGGTTACATCTCTGAAACAAGTGAAATGGATATTTACAAGAGAAGAATTTCCAAAGACCCAGTGGAACTCAGTCTATTCCAGGATTTCTAACCTCCATCTTGTAGAGAATTAAATTACGAAGCCAATGGCAAAGAACGAGGTCATTCGGACTTCGTATGAGAAAGTTATGAGTGAAATAAGAAATAAGGGAGGATTGGTCATTTCAAGGGAGACTACTATTGGTACTCCGTCATACGTTAAGGGGAAGATGAATTCAAAGAGTGCTAAAGGCACCAGATCTTTCTAATCAGGGATGCCAAGTTTTAAATAGTGTTAAAGGCGCCAGCAAGTTTACTTGGGGCTACCTTCTTCATCTTCACTATCCGAGCAGCAATCTTAAGTCAACTGTTGTTCAGGCCGATTCTTCTGTGAGGTTAATAATACGAAATTGGTGGATTAAAGGGAGTAATTAGAGTGTGTTTGGATCATCTAGGATGAGGCAAGGAATGGATATTGAGTTTGGCTAAGAGAATAAGTTTTTAGGTTAACTTCCATTGATTGATCATGATGATCATGGGAGAGATGATTGATGTTCAATTGCGAGTTTAAAGAGTGGAGCGAGTTGGAGGTGTTAGAATGCTTGGTTAATGATCATAATTTGTTGATAGAACTTAGGTTTATGGACAGAACTTGAATTTGTGATTGATATTAGAACTGACAGTTTCGATAATTAATGGTGTTAATGGATTCGGGGATTAATGGCAGCGGATGTGAATCGAGCCTTTGATGAACAATATGGCAGAGATTATGGCTCGATGGTGGTAATGGAATCAATGGTGCTGAAGACTTTGGTGTCTGTTGAGTCGTGGCTATGATTCACGGAAATGAAGCCTGTGATGATTGCTCGAGATATGGAAGAATTTGAATAAAACAGGGAACTCGAGTTTGGTTTGGTAATCAATTTCTTGGCCGAGAGTGCAACTGAGATAATCAAGGAACTAGCTTCCTTGTTTAGAAAGAATTAAAATATGATTTTGGGATCCTTATCAATTGAACGCGTGAATAAAAGTGGGAATCAGTTGTAGCTTGATGTATCAATTTTTGATGTATAATAAATCTTAAAAGAAGCCAACTGGCTACAAGTGGGTCCAGATATAATCTAAGTTAATCAGAAGTTGTGTTTACGATATTGAGTTACTTCGAGCCACACCATAGCAGCCTTACTTAGTCTTCGAAACATAAAACTCTCTCAACCGACTTTGGTTCCTTGTCTAACAAGGATTTGGCGTGTGCGGAGATTCGGTTCTCTTCCTATATAAAGGCTAGAGCAGCCGATGTGAAAATAAAAAAAAATTACATAGGAAAATACCTGAACGTACAGAGGATACTTTTCGCACGAAGAAAAAGATAGAGAAGATACAGACAACCTCACGTACAAGAAAGAGACAAGACTTCACGTACAAACACAGACAGAAAAAATTGGAGAAACCGAGTATACAGGAGAAATCAAGGGTTAGTTTGAGTCTTCTTATTAATTAATTTTTATGGCTTTGTTGGGATAATTCTCTTGTTAGGGCGAAAGAATGAACTTGTAGAGATGGTTTTTCTTGTGTTTCAAAACTAGGGTTTTCAACTATATGAACTTAATATCAATTTTTTGTCTCTTTATCAGCGTTTTATCTTTCTCAATAATTTTTCATGTTCTATACCACGTATAGTGCATCGTTTGATTGGTAGAAGAACTCGTTCAAACCCTACTTTAAACCGTTTTACGAATCTTCTTTGACTCATTATGCCACGTATAATTAGTACTTCGAATTCTACCTTAGGTTGACAACAAACAATGCTTTTTCAAAATTCTTTCTTCGATTCCTAAACGAAAATTCTTTCGTGTATTAGTAGCTAGATTTGCTATTGTACATGCGTAAAATCGAGACCCTTTGTGACGAACGCAATTAAACCCTAATCTACAACGGATTCCCGAAACCTTAACATTTTCCTATTATTGTTTCAAACTTTATGAAATAGTTTTAATTCACAAATTACTTTAATTCTTTATAAAAAAACCTAAATTTTCTTTTAATTAATTTCAATACAAACTCCTCGTGGGAACGAACCGTATTTTCTCTTTTCTATGTCTTTCGACATTGTGCGCTTGCGGTAAAACAAAGTTGTTTTTTCGACGTATCAAGTCACCTAGGAGTAGGGCTGCACAACGGGAAGACGGGTCGGTTTTGGGGTAAAACCCACTACCAACCCGTCTATAGGCGGGTTTTGAAAATAAAACCAACTATCAACCCGTCCATAGGCGGGTCGGTTTGAAACCGACCCGAGTCGGGTCGGGCAGGTTCGGGTTATTTTGCGGTTAAACCCGCATAGCCAGAAAACAATGATACTTATATAGACAAAAAATAGTTTAATACATACATACAAAATGCCTGATACACACATACAATGATACAGACATACAGTGATATGAACATAAATTTTTGTTTCAATTCAATAAACGCATTTAATTAAAACTTAATCATTGCAAACTGGATAATATGATTTCTAACCAAACAGGAAGAGAAACCTGAATCATGGTATAACAGAAAGAACAAGAAGTTACAACAGAGTCATATAAAATAGTCCTAATATTACCTCTAATATACAGTGATACCATATGGTTGCAAAGATGAGATACAATAACTTTTAATAGGTTAAAAAGTGACTCTGATACAGTGATACTTATAACAGAGTCACAGAAACTGTAGAACACAGTAATATCCAAGATCCAATGTTAACATATCATATCCTTCAAACAGACAGAAAATAGTCTAATACTAAACATATCATAAACCTTCAAAGTTTGAAGTTCAAACAGACAGAAAAAAAACACATAAAAAAAACCTTCAAAGTTCAAACAGACAGGATCAAAGATCTATGTCACTTAAAATGGAATTCAACACAACTACAAGTTGCACTCCTGGATACTATCTCCTTGAGTCACTTAAAGCCCCCGTAATCAATCATCTTCAAGAATCAAAGATCTCTGTCATGGGACCCAATAACTCTACAAGAACCAAAAATAATGGTATGTCAACAAATATGCAAACGATTGAAGAGTAAAAAAGCAGAACATAATTTTTTTACATACCTTCCTCAATGATGAAGCTATCATCCGGTACATAATCACATAGAAAATCAAGAGCAATGGATCAAAGATCTCTGTCATGGGATAATCATATAATCACAGTTGAATAAACATACATCACAGTTGATGGGATACTCACAGTTGAATAAACATATATCACAGTTGATGGGATAGTCATAGTTGACTATCATTTTTAATCATTTAATTGGTAGGTTTCCTCAAGATGAAATTACAAGATACTACTTGGACTGAGTAGTAGTGCATAAAAAAAGAAACATGGGTTTTACATACCTTCATCAAAATCATAAAACTAAAACAAGGAACCATTCTAAACTTCAATCTAAAATAACCTAATGAATCAATGCAAACAAACAAGCATTTGAAATTGCAAGTTCAAATTAGGTTTTTCTTTCATATTATTATCCAAGATATCACAGTTATGTAACTCAAAACCCTATAATGGTAACTATAAATCATTTTATCAATATCAATTCAACTTCAATGATAAAACCCAGATATACGATAAATAAATCAAAACCCATATTCCCATAAATCGACTCCACACAATAAATGAACTAACCTTAAGAGATTCGAATCAAGCAGATTCTTTAACGTGTTGTAGAAGTGAACTGAAATTTGAAACTTAATCAAAATCCAAGAAGAACAGCTTCTGTCGCCTGTCTGAACGCGGAGAAGAGAACGAGGTAAATTGATGAAATTAGGTTTTCTTTTGGTAAGTTTGTTGTTAGATGGATGGATAGGATGAAAATTATTAATCTCAATCAATGGCTCAAATTAATCGAGTTATACGATCGGGTTCGGGCGGTTCCTATACTAAACCCGTAAACCGACCCGTGGTGACCGGGTTTTTGATTTTCAAAACCGTATACCAACCCGCGGGGGGGGCGGGTTCGGTTTAAAAACCCGTGTTTTTGTCGGGTTCAGACTGGTAGGGTTTCTCGGGGCGGTTCCTGTGCAGCCCTACCTAGGAGTTTAACAACTAGCTTCATATGCTAAGTCTAGTCGTGATTCCTACGAAAGTGAGTTACATTTATTTTATTTTTTTTGATTAGATTTGCTAAAGGACTAGCAAATAATAAGTTTGAGGGTATTTGATAGACACATTTTTGTGTCTAATTGTCTCAATTCTATATATTGATAGTGCTCATTTTTGTACTAATTGTGTCATTTTATGTCTTTATAGGTATTTTTTTGGAAAATAAATATTTTTGGAAAAATCGTCTCAAAAAGTGATATAGGCACCCTTGAAAATTACTAAAGACACCCCTAGGACATGTGCTAAAGGGACCCATTAGAGGATATGTGCCTAGGTTGTGCTCAATTCTCTAGTGCTTGATTTTGTACTTATTATCGGTTTTTATGTCTTTGTAGGTATTTTTGAGAAATAAATATTTATGGAAAAATCGTCCAAAAAGTGATAAGGGCACCCAGAAAAATTACTAAAGGGGGTCAACAAAATGATAAAGGCACCCACCAGTTGGACTACGGGCACCCCTCTTCTTAATTCAAATTCCGAATTTGGCGGGAAAACAATAAAACAATCTTCTGGATGATTCTGAACCGAAGTTAAAATGTTTTAAAACTTGTTTTTGATATCTAAATATGAAGAAACACTCAAAAGAGGATCAACCCACGTCAGAAGAAGTATTTCATGCCTTGAAAATTGCTAGAAAATCCGAGTTTATGCCTGAAAAGGGAAGCACGTCCTGTTTTGGATCAACATGGATTTGGAGTTTGTTTTGGACTCTTCTTTGAGTGATTATCGGTTAAGAGAGGCTATTAGGGTTAGCTAACCCTATAAATAGCAAAGAGAAATAAGAGAGAAGGGATGGAGAGCCATCCGAAAAAATTCCAGAGAGAGAAAAAATTATGCTTTTGAAGAAGAGTACGAAGAACATAAGGCTCTAGAGAACCTTCATTTTCTCTGTGACCTTTTCTTTCATAATCATCCGCATCCAGAGTACGTTCTTTATTGATGTCGTCATCTGTCCTCTTCATCCACACTGAAAAAAGTTTCTATAATACTTATAAGTGTATCTGTTTTCTGTGGTACATTTGTTTTTCTCTTCTTTTGAGCGTTTGAGCTATAGATATGTATTTTGAGAAGGTGTTTGACATGAGGAGCTAGACCCCATTGCTGAGGCGACTGAGGAAGCCATTTTCCAATAATAAAGTGGTATATTTTTATTTTATTAATTTTTTGTAATTATTTTACTATTATTTGCTTGAATTAAAATTGGAAAAAATGGTTTTTATCAATTAGTTGTGTTTTCTTTTGATGGATCATGCTTAGCTTAGAGCTTTTGATATCTCTTACTCTCTATTTATAACTAATATTTTGGAAATCTAACTTTGACAATATTTTGAATAAATTGAATATATAAATTGCAAGATAATCATTATTGTTAAATCACTTGAAAAATTGGCTAATGGTGTAATCCTTAGTCTCAGTTCTTTCCATAACTTGAAATCAATTTTACTTTAATCTTCTTTATTTTTAGTATTAAGAATTAGGTTTTAAAAAATTAAATCTTCACAAATTTGAGTATCGAACCTTTTACCACTATTTTTGAAACACATCAGGGCAACCTTCTTTTGAATTTAAATCCGAAAATGGCGGGAGTTTATTCTTTACGCGTGAGATATCTCTGTTAAGTTGGAAAACCGAGTTCTAAGGGGTTACAACTATTTCCAAGGGAAGAAACAACTAAATCTAATCAAAACAAGTTTGCATAAGTGTTTAAATCCGTAAAACAGGGTTGAAAATTCGTATCACAGCCGGAAAAGGGAGTTCTTCCCTGATTTTGATAAAGAACAAATCTAAGTTATTTGGGATAGTTATTTGTAGTCCTTATCGATTAGGATTAGTTATTAGGGTTACCTGAGCATATGTAAAGCAAAGATATATTAAGTAAAAAGGAAGAAAGATGGAATTGAAAAAAAAAACAAGGAAGAAAATATTGTTGCTGCTCGACGTGAAGAATAGAGAATAGGCGACGATTTTTTCAACTGAACAACAACGAATATCTTCGCGTTTTTTGCTACATTTATTGATGCGTCGGAAAACCGACTTTATTTTACCACAAGCGCACAGTTTCGAATGATGTAGACAATATTAAATATGGTTTGTTCGCACGAGGAGTGTATCTTATCTATGCTTAAGTAATAGATAAATTTTTCATATTTTTAGAATTAAGAATTAAACTAAAGAATAAATAAAAGCAATTTTATAAAGATTGTAATCAAAGATAGAAAAGTGTTAAAGTTTTGGGAATCCATTGTAGATTAGGGTTCACTTGCATTCATCACAAAGGGTATCGATTTTACTCATGAAAAATAGCAAATCTAGCTACTAATACATGGAAGATATTTCGTTAAGAATCGAAGAAAAGAATTTTCAAAAAGAATTGTTTATTCTCAACCTAAGGTGGAATTTCAAAGTACTAAGTATACGTGGCATAAATAGTCAAAGAATATTCATAAAACGATTTAAGACAAGGTTTCAACGAGTTCTTCTACTAATCAAACAATCAACTATACGTGGCATAAAACATGAAAAATCATCGAGAAGGTAAAACATTGAGAGAGAGACAAAACATAGATATTAAGTTTATATAGTTGAAAATCCTAGTTTTGTAACACAAGAAAATATATCTCTACACATTCATCATTTCATCATAATAAAGAGATTTAGATTGACATAGCTTTCTTAAAAGCCATGATAATTAATGAAGAATTAAAATTGAAAATAATAAAACAACTAAACCCTTGTAGCTTTTCCCCTCCGGCCACAGGTCAAAGCCAGCGTCCCTTTTCTGTACGTGAGTTCTGTCTATTTATTCCATATCTAAAGTTATCTCTCGGTTGGTGCTATGCACCTCTATTTATAACATTAGGTCTTAAGAATTCCTAATATGATAACTATCCACTAATTTCAGACTGACACAAACTCTTAACACCCTCTTGATCATCACCGTTTATCTACTAGATCAACAACAAGAACCATTTTCTTAAACTGAGTTTCGGGCGAGAACTTATCGACAAACTGAATTCTAGCTCAAGTATAGAGTTTTATACCAATTCAAATTCCCTAACTGCCTTGAACATTACACTACCTGAATTTTTCTTCAAGTCATTGCAACTCTGTTTCTCATCTTAACTCGGACCTTCCATGTTCTATCTAGGTTTCTTCTTGTAACCTCGAATATCCTCGACATATACAGAACATTATTTCCATCAGTTCCATTACTATTAGAGTCTCTCTTAACTAGAACCCAATGGAAGCAACACATTGAACCCATACATACCTCGACCACCATCTTATCTCGAGCAAAAACACAACCATCATCATTCAAATCAACTACCATAGCCACCAACTATGTTTTCTCTTGATATATTCTGTCTCTCGAGCTCTCCACCATCAATCACATATTTGATCCATGAACATTAGAAACTATGGACTCAAGCTCAACCATCTTACTGAACTTTCCAATCACAGACTCAACTTCTATCAATCACCATCATCTCATACATCAGAACTCTATCAAACCATCACAGTTCATCACTTATATCCTTAAACCACAAACAACCTTTACTCACCATCACTTCATCGTGAACTACCATTATTGAATCACTCAGGCTCAATCTTCAACATCCCCTCAACTCTGCTCCATCATTAATATTACTGTTATCATATTTCTTCCATTCTCAGAGATACAACCATCATCAACCATCACAAATTTAACTCTATCTTAATCGTAACTGCCATTAGTGGCAGAGAATGACTCTGTCTTGATCATTATCTTGATCAATCAATGGAAGAAAATCTCCTCTTTATTTTTTCGACAGTTCAACTCAAAAGAAAACCATTATCACGATCATCACCAAGAACCATAATTTGTGATCTGCATTTGGGGAAGAAGATGAGGTGCCTCGAGTGAAAGTGCTGGTGCTCTTATTAACATTTGAAATATGGCATCCCTGAGCGAAATTAATGGTGCCTATAGTAATTACCTTGAAACATGTCTTCCCCTTAATGCGCGAAGGGTTGCCAATTGGAGTTTCCTTGGGGATGACCAATTTTCCCTTAATTCTTGTTTTGCTTATAACTTTCTCATACAAAGTCAGAATGACCTCGTTCTTTTTTCGTTGGAAAAGATTGAGTTCCACTGGGTCTTTATCAATTCTTCTTTTTAAAGTTCAATTTCACTTATTTTTGAGATGTAACCTAATAAAAGACATAAACTACAGAAGTAATAATAATACACAGTAATTCACACAAAATTTAGCAAATAAGTAAAAGGAAATGATACTTTAAATATTTAAATTACGCGCTTATCAATTATCTTCAGTTCCAACGGTTTCTTAAACTGAACAACAACAAATATCTTCACAACAACAACGTTTCTCTTCAGTGGAAGCACTTTCTTTCTGCAACAGTGGAAACAACTGTCTGCAACGCTATTATATCGTTGCAAACTTTCTGTTTACACAATTTTCATTCTTTTCATCTTTGTAAACAATTTTGAGCCATGAATACACATCTTGAGAGTTCTTACAACATGAGCTAGACCCCATTGTTGAGGCGACGGAGGAAGCCATTTTTCCAATAATAAAGTGGTATATTTTTATCTTATTAATTTTTTGCATTTTTTTTACGATTATTTGCTTTGTATTAAATTTGAAATAATGATTTTTATCAATTAGTTGTGTTTTCTTTTGATGGTTCATGCTTAGTTTACCGCTATTGATGTCTCATACTTTTGATTTACAACTATTATTTTAACATCTAAATTTGGCAATATTTATAATCAATTGAATGTATGAGTTGCAAGATAATTATTAATGTTAAATCACTTGAAAAATTGGTTACAGAGGAAGAAGACGAAGAAACTCTTAGATCGATACATCAAATGGCTCGAATCAGGTACTTTTATATCACCCTATCACTCTAAACTAGGTTTCAATCGCATGCAACCACTCAAGAATTGAAAATTTTGATTTTTAGGTTTTATGTGAAAACCAGAATCGTTGGATGTTCATGTCCACATCCAACGATTCCAATTTTAATTGTTTGATGTTTATGCCCCCGACGAACGATTCCAGTACAACTGAAAAGTCAGGAGATATCGAACTAGAATCGTTGGATGTGGAATGAACATCGAACGGTTCTGGGTCGAGAAGAAAATGAACATTTATCAGAATCATTGTATGTGGACATCCCTGTCCAATGATTCTTTGTCAAGAAAACTCCAAAAAAATTTATTGGTTTTTTGACCTACAATCATTGGATACGAAAACCAACACATAAAGATTCTATAATTATAATGTAAGGAATCGTTGGATGCATGTGTATCGTGTTGGCCGATTCTAGTATTGGAATTCCTAAAGTTGATTATTTTATGTTGTCGTACTCGTTAGGGATAAAGGAAAGCCTACGAAAGGTGAAAAGATACCTAAGAAAAAAAACATGATCTTGCTTCTCCGAGAGCTCGGGACCTGGTCGAAAAGATGGTCAAAACTTGGGAGCTAGACATCGTAGGGGTTCGGCGGGCAAAGGTAAAACGTTCTCCGTCGATGAAAACTGAAGGGGAGCATCAAAGAGAAAAAGAATCTTCGTCTTCTGAGACAGATTCTGAAAGAATTCCACGTGAAGAGGAAAGAGATAAGGAAGATAATGAGAGCAGTAATGGAGAAGAATGAGGAGGTAGAGGACCACCATTAGAACCACCACAAGAACAAGAAGGAGATAAAGATACAACGCTGGGAAGGAAGAAGAATGAAGCATACTTGCCAATGGCTTCGATGTTGTTAAGTCGCGGTCCCGATAAGCTTATTCATGGTTTACTGGGTGATATAGGAAAATTTCTACAGGGGTACGAGCATAGTTGGGCGGCGGGTCTGTGCAACCATAATAAGTATCTTAACCTTGTTGTCTATATCGTATACCTTTATTTAAGCTTAATGCACTTTCAAATTTATCACCATTTATCATTTAGGATCACACTGATGTCATGCATCTTCCAAAACACCAATTGTTATTTAGTAAAATGGAGTTATGGCCACTGGATCGAGATGCACCCCAAGTATGAGAGATCATCGAAGGAATGAGGTTGATGTATGGAGTGAAAAACTCCAAGTTTTGACAACGGATGAGTTCGATGTTGAACCATCCCGGCGTATATGTCGTGGTACCTTAATGTTTCTCATACTCGTGTGATATGAATAAACGATAAGCCCTTGATCAAGGACCGAAATAGAGCTCTCGATGTTCTGGTACGTGTTGTGGTCTCTTATGGCATGTTAAGAGGGTTTAGAATGATTTGTAACTTGTTTGTTGTTTTAAATGAAAACAGAAAAGACGAATCACGTTTGTGATCAACCAAGAAAAAATATGCACCGGGATAGGAGAACCTATTATGGAGAATGAGGCAAAGATTGAAGAATATCGTGCTCTGGAGGATAAAGAAGTTGGTGCTAGGTTTGGGGAGGCGGCGGAGCCGGCCCCAACAAAAAAAACAAGAGCGAGAAAGGATGCTCGGGGTGAATCAAGCAGTGGACAAGGACCTCCCAAACGAGGTCAAGGTGGTCGTGGTCGTGGGGAAGGCGTTGATGTGGTTGAATGAATTCTTTCTTATTTTTCAAACTAATGGATCTTCACTTTGGATAATTATGTCTTTAATTTATACTTGTCATTCGGATTTAAATATATGGATAATTAGGTTTATTAGTTTATGAAAGAACGAATTTATTTGGTTTTAAAATTGTTGTGTATGCTAAGACGCGAAAAAAGAACTACAATTTGTTCCAATTTATCATCGGAACTCTGGATGTTTTTATTTCCAGAATCGTTTGACGGACTAGAACTTTTTCCAGGTACGCAGATTCAGTTGATGTCAACATTCATATCGAACGATTCTAGCCATAGGAAAAACCCAAAAAATTTGTTGTTTTTTGACGATAGAATCATCTGATATGGGCATCTATATGTAATGATTCTCAGTAAAGGAAATGCCAATATTTTAGGTGTTTCTTTAACATAGAATCGTTCGATGTGGAAATCCATAAAGAACGATTCCAGGAGTAGAAAAAACCCAACTTTTTATTGCTTTTTGAAGATAGAATTGTTCTATGTGCACAACTTTATCGAACGAGTCTAAGCAGAGAAAATGCAATTTTTTGTTGTTTTTTTTAGCTTAGAATCGTTAGGTTTGGAGAAATGTATATAACCATTCCAGCAATCCTAGATTTTTATATTTTCGATAACCTAGAATCATTCGACGTTTACTTACATAACAAACGATTCTTGCAGAATATTTCACCTAAATTTGAGTTTTTTGAAGAAAAAAAATAGCCGTTAGGACTTTCTTTATACAACAAGGACCTATATTCCTGGACCAACTTGCCCCAAACTTACACCTTCTACTCACTCTTACTTCTTCCACTACTCAAATAAAGTCGGGAAATAGATTAGGAACCGGATGAAGATTTGGAGTTCGTCAAGTCGTTCATTCCCGTCTTCCAAGAACGTCCGTTCAAAATTTATTCAATGTTTTGGAAAAGAGTCAAAAGATTCTTCTATGACCGCACCGGGAACCCTAACCATCGCAAATGGAGAGACCTAGCGTCTAGATTCTACATCATCAAAAGCGAGATACGAGAGTTTCGTAAAAATAGTAGTTCGGCATGTTTATCCCTCTCTCATCGCTTGATGTTCACATACTAACATGCAGTCGATTTAATTTCAGGTCAAACGATTCCGTAGCCTATGGCGAATTCGAACGACGAAAGGATTTTCACGCACGCGAGAGAATACGCCGTGTTGAACCAACATACTCGGAAGTTCATTAACGATGTATTAATATGCGGGCTTCAAGAATAACACGTACTAGATTATGTAATGCAATGCGCTAATATCCTAAACTATGTAATGAAATTTGTCTTTTACGAAAGTGTACCAGAATCGTTTGATAATTACAACCACATCCACCGATTTTAAGAATCGGCCTTTGTCACTGGTCCTATACACCGATTCTAGTGTTCTTGAATCACGAAGAACACCAACCAAGAATCGGCAAACGTTGTCCACCGTATCCACCGATTATGGGTTGATTATTTTTTAAAAAATCAAAAATTCTGAGATATTATAAGTTTTGATGATTACTTAACAATAGTTGATCTCACTACTAATACTATCAAATAACCACTGATTGACCTAATTAATATTAATTAATTATAGGGTAAACATTGATATAAATAATTGGATAAAAGGTTTTGCCAATTACATGATAATAACCCTATTTTAACTTTTAGTGATAGGACCAAAATAATTCGCATATGCCTCAAATTAACCAGATAAATATAGTATAACTTAAAAAATCGAAAGAGATTAACATCCACAAATTAATCGTCTACAGTGAATAAGATACATTTCTAACAAAAATAATTAGCTATCTGAAAGTTCTCCAATTAGCTATCTGAAAGGCTATAAAATAAAATAAAAAACCCTAACATTCCTAAGCAAGTACATGGAGAACGTCAAAATCCAACTTCAAAACACCAAGGTCGATCAAGATCAGGAACCTCAAAATCACCATTATCAATTTCCTCTTGAACATCTTTTGGATCTCTAGAATCAACGGTATACCCAACAGAAACACAGGTCCCCAAAATCTCCTTAAATATTTAGCCAAGATCTTCTAGGTTTCCCCGAATATTTTTTCTCGAAACTTCTTCAGACTGAGATACAAAGGATGGCCTACCTTCATCTTTTGCCATCCCAGTAATAGAGAGTTTGGATGAGGACCATTGGATCCCCGGAAAAATATTTGGGAAAAGATTCGGGAAAACTAATATTTCCCCTTTCTTTGTAAACGAAAGACCCAAACGAAGGAGTTTTATGATGGAGGGGTGTCTTTCTATTTTCCAGAATAATCTGCACATCCTTGCTAAAACTCTTCTTCCTCCAGTCGTAAAGATAGAATGACGGATCAACCCCTTGTTCCGATTTTATGATTAACAAATTTGTATCTGTAACAGCTAAAATCGTATAAGCAGATTTTTCCGGCTTCCATTTAAAAGGCGGTATCATGATGGTCTCTTCTATCCAATGAAAATCACTAACAGTGCCTGCGCTGCTTGTAGACGTTGTTGCAATACTGATATCTGTCAATTTCTTGTGTTGAACATCACCATATAACACACACATCTTCATTGATGTCTTGTTATTTATCAAAGTCTTCAAAGCTAACACATCTAAACGACCATCGATTTGTATCAACTTACTAACATAAGGATGACGAATTTCTTCAATGATGTATTTGGGAACTGAAATTACTCTAAACTTTTCACTCCCAACGTTAAATTCGACAACCAAAGGTTCCGGGCAAGTCCGCAGCCAGTAAATGCAACCATTTGCGTAAAGGGATGAAGTGAAGTCCCGCGGTATAATTGTTGGTGGGAGTGAGAGATTTTCATCAAGCCTTCTCCATAATAGATTGTTGTTGTTGCGTTGTCTGCCATCAACTGTCATGACCTCACATACAGTTTGAAGAGGTAAAGGTCCACGCCAGTTGGATACTTGCTTGATCCAGATAATAACCACTTTGTGTTCCTTAGCGGCAGGCCCATACCCAAAGAAATTCCATGGTCCATGACAATGATTAATCTTGTGAGTTACATAATCACCATCTTCGTCTATAACTTGTATTTCCTACTATAGATTTTCCTTTTCATGTTGTTGTTTAATCAAGGATTTTATCCAAGATGTTGATTGTCCTGTGCTCGGATTAAACACACAAACAGAACATGTCGTGTTCTAATACAGAAAACAACCCATTGACAGCTCCAAAAACGTGTAGATAAGAGTCTCCTGGTATAAATATTTCCCTTTCAACAGTCGTTACTCCTCCTTGAGACAGTAATAGTTGAGTTGAGGAAAAAACACGAAGTTCAGACCAGCTCCTAAACAAGGAGATACTGACCCATCAAAAGAGAACACAACTATTTAATAAAAACCATTTTTTT
>JAJJMC010026207.1:1209373-1301731 GCA_023531435.1 Papaver californicum
CAGCAGGTCACCGGCGGCACCGGAACTTCACCGGATTTTCTCTGAATCGCTCCCTAGGCTTCTGTATATGTTTTTCTTCGATTCTTTTGGTATTTATAGACTTCACAAACCCTAGAGAGAGTTCTAAACCTAATAGAACTCTCTCAAATCACTCCAATTCTTCAATCCCAATCCAAACAGGAACCGAGTCCTGATTCCGGCCAGAAATGGGTTTCTCGAGCTGATTTCACGGGATTTCTTGATGTCTTTCGATTTCTTCCAACTCTAATTGCAATGGGTCATCTTCAATTGTCGAAAACAACCCAAAAATCGCAACCAAATCCATTCCTGTTTGAAACAGGACTTTCCCGATGAGTTGGATCGGCCGATGCTGGGTTGACCCGCTGGCTCGCTGGGTTGACCCGCTGGCTCGCTGGGTTGACCCGATCCAGCTCAGCCCGATCCAAGGGTGCCCCAATCCAAAGTGTGGGTGCCTTGATCCATTTTCCCGGGTGCTTTGAACACTTTTTGAGCCAATTTTTCCACAAATCTTTATTCTTCTAATGTACCTACAAAAGCAATAAAACACGTAATAGACACAAAATCGAATACTAACTCACTAGAAATTAAGATGCAAATTAGACACTAAAATGTGTCTATCAGATACCAGCACCACCAACAAAAAAATTACATGTTTTTGATCGTGTGAACTGTAAATCAATGAAGCTTCGATCTGTATGTATCAAGGAGTGTCATTGTTTGCATACACACATGAACCTCATGAGGGGTTTTACAGGGAACCTAGTCAATATCTCACAAACTAATAACTCACTGCCCATAACAGGATGACTACTACAATATACTGCTTCATGATTTTTCTTCAACTTTATCCCGTTCTAAGCAGCTTGGTGTTGTAGGTAAATAGATAGAGTTTTCTTACAAGATGTTCAAATTATAACTTACTCCTATATATATATATATATATATATAAAATATAGAAGTTACCGACACAGCTTGGGAAACTGCATGTATCAGGTTTTTAGATCCTTGTAGAACACAAAATTGTACAAGAATAAGCAGTATCTTTAGTTAAAATAAATCCGCGCATCACCACCGTTCTTTGGTCAATCTTGTCGTGTCTTCTGGTGGACCATGTTATAATATCGATGTAAACGCGTTCTTTTTTTTTCTGAGAGATAAATTAATATTAGAAAAAAAAAACTTCAAAAGAGATTACTATAGATCTACGGGCAATCACAACAAAACGACTAGACCAGAGATAGAGTAAACGAATTTGGTCTTCGGTCAACCCATAACACTACGGTTCCCGATCCAAATATGATCATACGATACGGTCTTCTAATATAACGTTTTTTATTGGGTGTAACTCTAGGTTAACATACGATGAAACAGACATATGTATGGTGTAACGCTTGGTGTTGGGCGGAGATTTGGTTAACGCTTGATAATAGGCGTAACCTTACAGAAACGCCTGGAACGAGACACATTGTTGGTGGAACGCTCCAGAATCAGACGCTTCCTTAGCCAAACACATGATTAGACGTCACCCCAGGGTAGGGTTTGTTATCCCAGCGTAGTGCTATAGAAACGCTAGACAATGGAGCGTAGTCTTATATAAAAGTTTGTTTACAAGCGCTGTCCCAGAGAAACGCCAGAATTAGAAGAGGAGTCCCACAACGACACCAGAAGATGAAGCGGTTTCTTAGATGAACGCATGGAATATAAACGGAAGAAAAGAACAACGCCCGTGTATCCAATCGGAGTCCCATCATAGCGTTTATTTTTGGCGGAGAATCATATGTTCTCTTCTCTTCTTCTTCTTCTATCAGACGCACTCCATTCTCCTATAAACATCCAGACGCAAGCGACGATAGAAAATCAGGCGCAATTCTTATCAAGCCATAGTTTGTTTCCCTCCACTTCAATATTGTAATAAGTTTTTCAAATTTTGTTGGGTTAATCAAGCGGTACCATTTCACACAAAAAGTTAGGTTTATTTCAAACATAAGACAAGGTAACAAAGTCAATCACTTATATAAATTTTGATTGATTTTATGTTTATATTATGATTTTTTTATGTTATGTTAATTAAAATTATTTATATATGTTTGAAGATTAAACATTTCATTATAATTCTAGGGTTTTAGATATTATAATGTTAGGGTTTGGATAAATCTAGGGTTTGGATGTTGTAATTTGGGTAAAAAAATTTGATGGCAATTTGGAATTTAAATTTACAATTGATTAAGTTGTTGGTTAATTAGAGTTATTTGTGTGGTTAATTTTAAGTTTTAGATTGATTGATTCCACTTGATTGTTTATGACATTTGGGAATTGTGAATGTTTATGGAAAATTCATAGAATTTGAGAATTATATTTTTATTTGCAAGGTTCATGATTTGATTAGTAGTGAGCTATTTTGTGAATCCTGAATTGTGTATCTTGGATGATTTAAGAATGTTTGTACATTTGATTATTTTATTAGAGGATTATATTTGTTATGATGAAATTTGTATTCTTGTTGATTTATGGATAAATATGGAGTTTTATATTTTTTTCCATTGTGTTGATTACTCTTGATTTTGTAACTTGTATGTACCGTTTGTATAGATGTTGAGGAATGTCACCTCCAGATTCGTTGGTGGGAAAAAAAAAAGAACAAGAAAGACAAACTGTTGAGGATGCACAAGTAGACCCTTCTGCTAAAGAAACGATCGATGTTCCGGGATTGGCAAACTATAGTCTCGTGGAAGATGGTGAAGGTCACGCTTCCAGAAATATCACGTACTCAACAGACTCAAAGTTCAAGTATTTGCATTGTGGGTCTCTCAACTCGGTCATCCAAACATATCCAGGTATAACTAAACACATCCTTAGGGTTAAATATATTATTGAAAGGGTAGGATGGGACCATTGTCAATGAATGTAGTTGATTCGTCCCATGCATTGATTGACTACATAGTTAAGCGTTTTTGGAACACGACGAACACTTTTCACTTCTCCTTTGGTGAGATGGGGTTCAAACCTCTTGACTGGGTCATGTTGACCAGAATAAGTATTGGTCTTTGTGAAGGGGTCCCGTATGACCCGGATAAGTATAATTTTGAATATGTGCGGGCCAATATTTTCCCAGAACTAAAAGACAGCGAAGTGTGTAGAAGAGAACATATCCCTGTGAAGTGGATTTCATATGCATTATAGTGGCATTTTTGACCACATACTTTGAACCGACAAAGTTGGTTGTGGCGAACGATGATAACATAATTGCTGAGAGAGTGGCGAGAGCCTTCTGGATGTATGTTTTGGGACAGTTCTTCTTTTCCAATGCTAAGAACTATATCGATGTTGGATGGTTAGATGCATTGGAGGATCTTAATGCAGTTGGCACATATGACTGGGGTAGTGCTGCTTTTTCCAAATTGTATTCTGGACTAGCCGCAGCGGGGAGGGGATAGAAGTCACTATCCGGACCGTGTCAAATATTGGAGGTAAATTCATTAGTTATATTTCTTTTTCCCTTTAAATGTCTATTTGTTGGTAACATATTAATTTTGTTTATTTTCTTCAAATTCAAGTTTTGGGGGTACGAATATGGCCATATGTCGACCAAAGAACCCAAGTCCTGAGAGTGAAGCAGTGTGGCCTAGATGTTTGTGGTGGAAGAGTACAAGAAGGAAGAATATTAATGTTGTTCGTTAAAGGACTCTTATTAATGAGTTGACCGCAGACGGTGTGACATGGCACCCGTGGGCTTTCGCCATCCCATTACTTGAGTCTGAGATTGTCCAAAAAACTTTCGATCTCTCAAATAAACGCGTTATATTTACCTGGACTGGCACTGTGAGTTGATAAATTTTTTTCATGTGATTGTTTATTAATTTCCTGGATTTTTTTACCGGGAACTGGTTTATGGGATGATAGTTATTTACTTTGCACATCATAACGTGTACCTAAGAGAACGGTGTTGGCACCAAAACCATTGTGATTGGGGAGTTCCGAGCAACCCCCCATCCCATATTAGCAACATCAACGATGACGAAGCTATGGAGTTGAGGGAAAACAATGTGGTCCCTATAACTGAATACGTCCATTTAGTTACGTATGATTTGTATTTGGAGTACTGGCGACATGTAACTAACTTCCATAAATATTGCACCAAAGTCGATTGGGAGGTGGAAACATACAACTATTCAGGTGACCTTATTAGAGAAACCATTCAAGGACCCGCTGAACGTGTAGCTCTTCCGTCTTAAGAACATTGGTCATAAGTAAGGATACTTCAAATATTATTTTTCCATAGTTTTTAAAAATTGGTGAGAACATGATTAATTGTTTTCTATGACAGGGCCAAGCTTATACTCTTGCGCAAGATTATGCTAACTTTGTGCAAGAGTTCCATAAGTTTCATTTGGACAAACGAGGGAGAGGATGGACTATATTGTGGCAAAAGAAGAAGAGTTATGGGAATCAAAGAATCAAAACAACATTTTGCAGCTACAGCTGGCCTATTTTTGTTCTCAACAGCCACATCTTGGGTTTTGGCAGTTTTTCTCAAACTTTTCCACCATAAATGTGGGATACCATGGGTCAGGGATCTTCGTCAACAAGCCCTCCGTTTATGGAACCTCCCTCGGCTCGTGGGAACCAAAATAAAAGTGGATAGTCTTTTTTTTTATTGTTTTGTCATTCCAATAGAAATTTTCTTTTTTCCTTTATTTCTTTCTTGTATTGTCTACTCAACCGACACTTCTTATCTCTCCATGTTTTCATTTACATGCTTTGTAAGTTTTTGTTTTTAGCTCTTGTCTTAGCTTTCATTTGTCTTTTATTTCTTCCTTGTATTGTCTACTCAACCCATAATTGTTATCTTAGCTTTTTCATTTACATGCTTTATCTTGTCATCTCATGCCTTGTGTTGTCACGTCTATTCACCCCACTTGACTCAACCCGGTTAATTTTCAAAATACCTTTGTGATTGTACAAAATCTTAAAATATTCAAACAAATCTCGATTTCCAGTTTTGTTACCGTTTTGAATTGTTATCGGTGATCAACGGATATAATTGGTATTCTGATACACCTATAAATAAATGAACTTATATCCATAATTCCCATTTCAAATCCACATCTTTTACATCTCAGAGAAAAAAATTAATCTCTTGTTTTCATGTAATGTCGGATTACGAAAATTTTAGGCTTAATGCAGAAATTTACCCTAGAAGAAGATTTATCCATATGTCAAAACATAGTATTACATTATACAGCAAGGGGTCATGAACGTTGGATGAATGGTTCAATGAGCATGCAATGGTTAGAACATACACATGCTAACTTTTGTAACGAAACCGGTAATCCCAACAACCGGAACAGAACAAGCATTTTTTGTCGATATGTGCAAATCACAAAGGAAGTACTAGAATTTTCTTCTTTAACCGCTAAGGTGAATGATAAAGGAAATAGGAATGAAACTGATGATGAAGTTGTTTTCAGATCTATGGAGGAATAGACAAGATGGAATCATTTCGAGATCCTAAGGGTGATGGAATAATTCAATCCTTTTGTGTTGATTATTCTCCCAAGAAGTGAAGAACGTCGTCCCCGTCGTCCTACAAGCCAATACTTAAGGTTTCACTATTAGGTTTTCTTAAGTGTAATTTACTTATTTATTATATTATATTTCATTTCCTTTAATGTATGTATTTTTGATTCAACTAAATGATGTTACAAAAGTTAGCATGTAAATTTAGTAGAGAACGTAATTCTATTGTCAACTCAGCCAACACTTTTAATTATCTTAGCTTTTTCATTTACATGCTTTATCTTGTCATCTCATGCCTTGTGTTGTCATGTCTATTCACCCCACTGGACCCATATCAATGTCTCTTTAAAATACCAATATTGTGTACCAATATGAATGTACTCAAATACTGCCTTGTATTGTCTACTCAACCCAGACTTCTTATCTTAGCTTTTTCATTTACATGCATTGTCTTGTCATCTCCATAGATAATTGTAATCTTTCATTTTTCTTGTATATTTTCCTTGTATTGTCAACTCAACCGACACTTTTGAATATCTTAGCTTTGCATATTACCTGCAGTTTTATTGTCACGTCTATTCACCCTACTTGACTGAACCCGGTTAACTTTTAAAATACCAATAGTATGTAGCAATATGAATATGCTCAAATACTTATCTTAATGTTCCTATAAAATGAACACACGATCCTCAATTGGAAGCAAAACCAAAACTACAAACCTCCCCAACCAATGGCATACAATCAGAATAACAATATGTATTTTTCTTCTTCTTCTTCTTCTTCTTCTTCTATTCTTCATAATCCTTCAACTGCATCTTCGACATCTAATGATGATAGTAATAACAGTGTTTACTCATTAGACGAAGATTATTTTCAATTACCCAAAATAACCAAGCACTCTCTTTGGGATTGGTCGTTTCAAATATGGACTGGCCACATACTCGTATCCATATACAAAGAGAACGTGAGGCCGGAGCGAGGCTTCTCTGTAGATATTACTTTTCCATAAACCCGACTTTTCCACCTAATGTATTTTGTAGAAGATTTAGAATGCGACGAGAATTGTTCAACAGTATTTTGGGTGATGTCGTATCAGTTAATCCTTATTTTGTTCAAAAAAGGGATGCAGTCGGCCGTCTTGGATTAACCCCGCACTAGATACTTACAACTGCAATTTGCATGTTAGCTTATGGATGTGCGGTAGGTGCAATAGATGAGTACTTATGTATTAGAGAAACCACTATATTGGAAGCAACACGTAGGTTTTGTAAGACGATTGTGCTTTTATATGAAGATGACTATTTGCAACCCAACCGGACGTGATGTTGAACTATTGCTTAATCATAACCAGGTCAGGGGATTTCGTGGGATGCTCGACAGTGTATATTGTATGCATTGGAAATGGGATAGATGCCCATCGGTCGAATCTGGTGTCTACACTTCCTACAAAGGCAATGAAAGTTTTGTGTTGGAGGCAGTGGTTTCACAAGATCTCTGGTTTGGCATGCTTTTTTTGGTATGCCTGGTTCAAACAACTATATCAATGTCATGAACCGATCTTATATTTTTAGAGACCTTATCAACGGGAATACACCACTAGTGAACTTTGAGGTGAACATAAACCAATATGATATGGGGTATTATCTTGGTGATGGGATATACCCAGAGATAGCTACCATTATCTTGTCGATTAAACATCCAGATTCGCAAAAGAAACGAAATTTTTTAGCAATGCAAGAGGGTTATCGGAAATACGTAGAGCGAGGCTTTGGTGTACTGCAAAGCCAATTTTCCATCGTCAAACAACCAGCAAGAATGTTGAATCCGGACGCACTTGCATATATAATGAAAACTGTCATTATTCTCCATAATATGATTATGGAGGATGAACGTCTACCCGGTGATTGGACACATAAATATGATCAAAGGCGATACCGTGCACCAGTTAATATTTCGAGACAACATACTGCTGAACTTTCGAGGATGCGAACTCACCAACGACGACTTGCAGTAAATAGTAAAAAAACACATATTCGATTACGAAATGACTTGATCGAACATTTATGGTCGGATTTTGGTGATGTATGAAAAATTACTAAACCATGCGGATAGGTTTTGTGGGTATATCTCTTGTAAACCCTCCCGAGACACCACTCGGCCGCTAGGGGGACTTAGGGGTTTAAGGCTTGTTGCACGTGCTAAGTTCAACCGCGACTCATGCGAAAATGAGATATCTTAACATGTACTTATGTTTTGTTGTTATGAATAATTGACAGTCTATTCAATGACTCAAAATTTATAGTTTTCATTAATTGAAGGAAAAAGTACACTGGAAGTTCATTACTGTTTTAGGTAAGACAAGAATGATTTAAGTTTGCCTTCTCCTATTTTTGTTATTTCTGTATAACTGGTGTTGAAGTTTTGTTGGTTTTTTAATAATTGTGTCCAAGGCTTCTTGTTGGGAACTATATTTTTCTCTCCATGTTTGCTTCAGTCGTTCAGCCTCTTTTTTTCCCATCTGGCGATGATACGTGTTAGGTATATCTTATATTTTTTCATATCCACTGGATTGGCCTTGGCTTGTTCCCGGTCTGCTTTGGTTATCATCACTACTTTCAGAATCTTCTGTAGCTTGTGATGAATCGAAAACAACTGTTGATCGTCGTGAATATTTGATATTTTCTAACATAATTGCGTAACACTCTTCATGCTTTTGAGCTTCCTTGAATAGATTCCTTACTTCTTGAATCTGTATTTTCTTAGAAAAATTTTAGTGCACGACATATAATACAAAAATATAATAAGGCAGTGCATAAAAATTAAACGTTTACTTACCTTTGTTTATGGGCCCCATCCAGTATTGTGTTCACGTTCCACTTCCACATCCTTTGTAGAGTAAAGCGCCACATCTTTACTTATTCCATGAAACCGTTTTTGAATGGAGGTCCAACTGCATTCCGGCATTGTAGGTATAACTTCTTTCATTCCAGCTTTGATGCGAGACCATAATCTTTCTTCTGATTGATCAGAACCAACACTACAATCTTGAGATACTGATAAATGAATCATACACATCGTTACATCTTTGTTTGTAGTAAAATTTGGACCTCTTGGTTTTGGTGTCATTATTGAAACTGATTACAAACTGATTTGAAAGACCAAAAATTTGTAAAACCTAAACGTTTCTTGTATCCAAGTAAAAATGAAATGTGAAATGTCTTTGTAGTAGAGGAAACAAACAACAAACCAATTCATTTATATAGATTGAGACAAAAATTAGCCGTTACAAGCAAATCAACGGTAACTTTTCTCAACGGATATCTCAACGACAAGTTTTCTCAATGGAAATCTCAATGGTAACCAAAAATGACATCATAACTAAACGCAACCGTAGTGGAACGCTTGGGGTTGGGCGCACCCCTATGAAGTCGTTCATTGTCTCGGCGGAGGCCTAAAACTACGTCTGAGTCACCGACGTCATCATAAAATTACGCTTGGTTACCAGGCGTCGCAATACAATGCCGCTCAGTGAAAGGACGTTGTGCTACAATTGCGCATGTTGCTTTGGCGTTATAGTGGAGTTACGTTTGATTCAGGCGTACATTTGGGTAAAACTTCTTAATTGAACGTTGTGTTTGTGTAGCGTTACATAGACACATTCTTGTGTGGCCGTTTCATCAAGCGTTACTATAATATTACGCCCTTAATTTTAAACGCTATCCTAAGAAAACGCCTGGAGTAAAACGGTTTCATAACATAACGCTTGCCAATAAACGGGATGTCAGCACACCGCTCGAGTGTATATACATTTGGTCCAGTTTTGGGACCATTTTTGCTCTGAAAGTGAAAAAGGTGTACCAAATACCACTTATGCTCGACCGTTGTGGTTGATTTTAATGGACCAAAGACCATTTTTGTTGTTTGATCTTTGGTATGGTCGACCGCTGTGGTTGCTCTAAAACAGATGATAGACCAATGCATAAATTTCTAAACAATCAGTCGAGTTTTGGATCACAGAGTCAGGACAATCATGAATCCAATTTCAAATCCAAACTTTTTAATTTATTCCAATTAAACAATCTCAACGGCATAGAGAAAATAAAACAGATACTAACAAATTAAGCAGATCAGATCAAAATCTAAACATCAAAATAGCTAAAGCAACATAATAGCCATATCAATTGGTGCTTGAACATGTTAAATCGAGTGTTACAACGGGATCTCATCGTTTGCTACATCAATTAAAGAAAACTAAAGACTTGGAAATAATCAGACTCTGCTCAACTCTTATCATTGGTAAAGTTTCAAACTTTGTAACAAGAAGATCAAAATAAGTACCCAATTTACGGTGGGTTTTCAGTCAGAACCTAACTGTAAAACTGGAAAAATGAGAAATGTTGCAGGTTTACGGTTGGGTTTCTGCTGAAGACCCAACCGTAACTCTGGCAAAATAAAAATTTTGCAGGTTTACGGTTGGGTTTTAGCTGAAAACCCAATTGCAATATTGTCACATTTTCATACTCCAGATTTACGGTTGGGTTCTCAACCAAAACCAAACCGTAAATTTAGCACAATAATTTACGATTAGGTTTTAAGCCAAAACCCAACCATAAATTCTACTGGATAACTCAAAATTGGATCCTCTAATTTGTGTGTTTTTCGATTTTTTTGTTTGAATGACCCAATTTACCTTCAATATAGTTCAAATGATTGAATAATTTCAAATTTTAATTTTAAAACTCAAATTTGACCTTAAAACTCAATGCTCAAAAGGATGTGTTACGGTTGGGTTTTAAGGCAGAACGCAACCGTAAATACATGTTGAAATTGTAGAATATATTTGTAATTTACGTTTGGGTTTGCTGGATAACCCAACCGTAAATAATCTCTGAATAGTGATAAAAAATATTATGACTTCTTTATTTGTGTCTCCTTAAATTAGACAATTCCAACGGATTTTTTATTTGAAAATCTAGCCGTTGGGTATTTTTTCATTATAAAAGGAAACCTTTCTTTTTACTTTCTCATTATTCTCTATCCCTTTCATTCTCATTATAATTCTAGACTTTCTAACTCATTCTCACCATACATTTTCAACCATTAAAAATGGTTCGATACACGAATGATGAAGATGTTACAATTGTGCGAGGGTGGCTTACGACGATAGAGCACGCTTATGAGAGATCCTTCTATAACAACAATAACAACGTCGTTAGAGCTGAAAATTGGATGGACGGTCAGGAGGACGATCCTTGGTGGGAGCGTGTGTTTGAAATGTTTGTGGCATTATAGGGGAATGGAAAACAGAGGACGTGGAGAACCATCAAGAGACGCAATGAGGCGTTGTATGAAGAAATGGAAAACTTAAAACTGGAAATGAAAATGAGAGTTAAAGCATTTCCCGACGAACCCCGTGTGGAAAGAGTAAGTGTGTCAATTAATAAATCATTCGTTAAAAAAAGTTTTAAAAAATTCAAACTTATAATTGATTTGTTTTTTTCAGCATGTGATGGCTAAGGCGCAGTATAAAATCAAATATGGGAAGGAGTTTACGATAAGGATTGCTATCGTATCTTGGAACAAAGTTTCTATCTTGAGTTTCGCCGTTATGATTAAGTGTTTAAGTGTAATCATCTAATGATCTACTGTATTTCATTTCCTTTGGTTCTTCCTTTAATGTTAAAAATAAGGTTTTTAACAACTCTGGTATTTGATAAGAAAATGAACTATACCCAAACGTAACTAATTTTCTCTTAGAAAACTCCTTCTTACGGTTGGGTTCGATGAATCTATCCAACAGCAACTACAATTCCTACTAAGAAAAACTCATTTTTACGGTTGGGTTCGATTACTAAACCCAACCGTAATATAATTTGCACTAACACCACAACTTGTTTACGGTTGGGTTTCAAGAAAAAACCCAACCGTAACTATATGATGAAATATGCTTTAAAAACTAACACTAGAACTTACGGTTGGGTTCTAAGCCGGAACCCTACCGTAAATTCTATTGGATATCTCAAAATTGGATTCTCTAACTTGTGTGTTTTCCGATTTTTCTTTGTTTGAATTATCCAATTTAACTCCAATCTAGTTAAAATGATTGAATAAGTTCACTTTTTTTATTTTGAAACCCAAATTTGACCTTAAAACTCAATGCTCCAAGGGATTGCTTACGGTTGGGTTTTAAGACAAAACACAACCGTAAATATGGTGAAAAAAAATGGTGTTCATCATTTTTCTTCGGCTTGCGCTTGGGTCTGGTTGAAAACTCAACCGTAAATCTGGGGAAAAGATGGTGTTCATCATTGTTCTTTAATTTACGGTTGGGTTTGGTTGAAAACCCAACCGTAAATCTGGGCAATCATGGTGTTCTTCGTGTTACGGTTGGGTTCGACATGAAAACCCAACCGTAAATTTCTCTGAATAACAAAAAATCCATCTTTCAAATCGTGATTTCATCAAATTTGAGCCATAAAAGACCAAGAGTTTAAGCTAGAGGAATTCACAATGCTACTATGGTTGATTGAATCAAAATCTAGGGTTTAAAAAAAACGACAAAATTTTCTTAAATTTCATGTAGTTTTTCTTCCCACCAAACATAAATTAAAAAAAAAAATCACATCACTTGATTAAGTAAAAAATTATGTTTAATTGATCATGATTAGCTTATTTATTAATCAATTAGTGTAATTAAGATTAACTAATCAAAAATGGTTTAGGTATTGTGAAAATATTATGGATAAGACGTTTTTAAGTTTATTTTAAAATGTCTTTATTTCGTCTTATTAGAGGAACTCTTCTGAAACCCTTATATCAAACTTTTTTTTAATAGTGGGACCAAAATAATTAGCATATGTCCCAAATTAACCGGGCAGATCTAATATAACTTAGAAAATTGAAAGAGATTATCAACATCCACAAATTAATCGTCTACAGCAAATAACATACATTTTGTAAAATAAGAAACCCTAACATTCCTATGCAAGTAAATGGAGAACGTCAAAATCCAACTTGGAAACACCAAGGTCGATCAAGATGAGGAACCTCAACATGACCATTATCAAATTCCTCTTGAACATCTTTTGGATCTCTAGAATCAACAGTAGACTCAACAGAAACACAAGTCCCCAAAATCTCCTTAACAGGTTTCATCGGCTACACAACAGGCAAGAGGCTTTCTTTGTAAACGAAAGACGTAAACCGAGGAGTTTTACGATGGAGGGGTGTCTTTCTATTTTCCAGAATAATCTGCACATCCTTGCTAAAACTCTTCTTCCTCCAGTCGTAAAGATAGAATGACGGATCAACCCCTTCTTCCGATTTTATGATTAACAAATCTGTATCTGGAATAGCTAAAATCGTATAAGCAGATTTTTCCGGCTTCCATCTAAAAGGCGGTATCATGAAGGTCTCTTCTATCCAATGAAAATCACTAACAGTGTCTGCGCTGCTTGTAGACGTTGTTGCAATACTGATATCTGTCAATTTCTTGTGTTGAACATCATCATATAACACACACATCTTCATTAATGTCTTGTTATTTATCAAAGGCTTCAAAGCTAACACAGCTAAACGACCATCGATTTGTATCAACTTACTATCATAAGGATGACGAATTTCTTCGATGATGTAATTGGGAACTGAAATTACTCTAAACTTTTCACTCCCTACGTTAAACTCGACAACCAAAGGGTCCGGGCAAGTCCGCAGCCAGTAAATGCAACCATTTGCATAAAGGGATGAAGTGATGTCCCACGGTATAATTGTTGGTGGGAGTGAGAGCTTGTCATCAAGCCTTCTCCATAATAAATTGTTATTGTTGCGTTGTCTGCCATCAACTGTCATGACCTCACATACAGTTTGAGTAGGTAAAGGTCCACGCCAGTTGAATACTTGCTTGATCCAGATAATAACCACTTTGTGTTCTTTAGAGGCAGGATCATACCCAAAGTAAAACCACGGTCCACGACAATAACTAATCTTGTGAGTTACATAATCACCATCTTCATCTATAACTTGTATTTCCTCGTACATATTTTTCTTTTCATGTTGTTGTTTAATCATGGATTTTATCCAAGGTGTTGACTGTCCTGTGCTCGGATTAAACACACAAATAGAACATGTGTCGCGTTCTAATACAGAAAACAACCCATTGACAGCTCCAAAAACGTGTAGAAAAGAATTTCCTGGTATAAATATTTCCCTCTCAACAGTCGTTACTCCTCCTTCAGACAGTAATAGTTGAGTTGAGGAAAAAACACGAAGTTGATACCAGCTTGTAAACAAGGAGATACCAGCACCACCAAGAGCAAAATTACATGTTTTTGATCGTGTGAAGTGTAAATCAATGAAGGTTCGATCTGTATGTATCAAGGAGTGCCATTGTTTGCATACACACTTAAACCTCATCAGGGGTTTTACAGGGACCCAAGTCAATATCTCACAAACTAATAACTCATTGCCCATAACAAGATGACTACTACAACCCGTGAGGGGAGGAAACTTACCCATCAGAGGAGGAAATTTAGAAGTATGACCATACTGCTTCATGATTTTTTCTTCAACTTTATCCCTTTCTAAGCAGCTTTGGTGTTGTAGGTAAATAGATAAGAGTTTTCTTACAAGATGTTCAAATTATAACTTACACCTATATATATATATATATATTATAGAAGTTACCGACACAGATTGGGAAACTGCACGTATCAGGTTTTTAAATCCTTGTAGAACACAAAAAGGTACAAGAATCAGCAGTATCTTTACTTACTTAAAATAAATCTTTTCTTCTTTTTTCTTTTTCTGAGAGACAAATTAATATTAGAAAAAAGAAACTCCAAAAGAGACTACTAAAACAGATGATAGACCAATGCATAAATTGCTAAACAATCAGCCGAGTTTTGGATCACAGAGTCAGGACAATCATGAATCCAATTTCAAATCCAAACTTTTTTAATTTCTGCCAATTAAACAATCTCAACAGCATATAGAAAATAAAACGAATTCTAACAAATTAAGCAGATCGGATCAAAATAGCTAAAGCAACATCATAGCCATCAATTGGTGTTTGAACATGTTAAATCCAGTGTTACAACGGGATCCCATCGTTTGCTACATCAATTGAAGAAAACTAAAGACTTGGAAATAATCAGACTTTGCTCAACTCTTATCATTGGTAAAGTTTCAAACTTTGTAACAAGAAGATCAAAATGAGTACCGTAAATCCTTGAAATCAGATTAAAACCTTAACTCGACCAGAAAATAATCCCGACAACCACTCCTTAAAAGAAGTTAGACTCAAATAGGAGGGATCCTTACCTTAAAATGAAAGAAAAGAACATAGAAGATATGAGAGGCGAAGTTGAAGGCGAGGAGAGTTTCTGGTTCGAGGAAAAACGCAACAACGGAGAAGTCGAGAGAGAAGAACATATCATAGTGGATGTAAACGGGTGCGAATACGACACTATCCGTATCCGTATCCGTATCCGAATTTAAAAAATCTATCCATTATCCAAATACGATTCGAACGCCCAATCCCAATATTCTATACATTATAAAGGATGGCCAGGATTTGATTTGCAGATGGTTGTGATGGGTTTTGAGGGGATAAAGGAAGACTAGGATTATCCATGGGATGTGTAGGTGGTGGCCCTGGTTTGTTTTTGGATGTAGATGAGACACAGAGGGTTAGATTTCTTCCACTCTCATTAACCCTAATTTCTTAAATCCAATGTTCTTCATTATTCTCTACGAGAAAAGGCTGAAAGAAAAAAACGCACAAAGATATCCCAGAAGTCAGAGCCGTTTCGTGTTCTTGCTAATCAAAACAAATTTGTCAAAATCGATTCATTTGGTGTACCAACAACTAATATTAGGTTAGAATTGTTTTTATTCTTTAATTTTTCGTCAATTTTTATTTCATTAGTCTATTGCTTCTTTAATTTATCGATCAACTGCGACCGATTAGTTTCCTAAATTTGAAATTTGTTGTTAATATTTTAGGATTTAATTTGGGGAAAGTTATTACACAGGAAAATACGGAAAGGAAGTTACACAAGAATTTGGAGGAAACTATTACACATGAATTATAAATTCCTCTTGATCCGAGGAGAAGGTGAGTAAAATCATCATTTTTTCTTTTAATGAACTGGATAATAGATTAACTAAGCAAGAAATTTTACATCACCAGTCTTTTAGGGTATTAACTATTTGAGTAAAATCATCATTGAGTGTGACTATGATTTGGGTTTTGTTGTCTTTTCATGTAACCTGCATTTGACATAGATCTTATAGTTGTAGCGTAACTAGGGGTTATTTTTACATCCTTAGATAAGGATACCATCTGTTGTTCTAGACTATAAATGATTGCGGTTGATATTCAGCTTTTTTTGGTAAGCAAACAAGTCGATTGTTATACTAAGATTTTTTTTTATCTTGATATGGTTTTATTGAATAATGGGGAATCGGGAATTGATTTTTGAAACAAGAAATCCTTAGAAATGAACCAGGCATATTATCATGCTTAAGCCATCTATATTTCACTTATAGTGCCCTCTAGTGACGACTCTCCGTAAATATGCATATAAATGTTTTGTAATGGAGAATTTCATCTTGCCAAGTTACTTGCATTCGATGTGTGACGCCGATATATAAAGTCCATGTTAATTTATTGTTTCCGTGCATCCATGATGTAAAAGTTAATTGTTAGCTTTTTAGCTAGATAAGGTGGTGAGAGAATGTCATGGTACATATAGCAGCAACCTTATCACGGTGACTACAGTACGTAACTCTGGGTATGATATGCTTCAAAAAAAAAAACTCTGGGTATGATCCAACAACAGTCGATAAAGGATTGCTCTTGGTGCACAATGATACATGCGGGAAAAGAAACAAAATCATTAACACAACCACGATCTCAAACAAGTAGACATTGTACATGGATGAAGGAAGAATTTGATAACCATTGCTGAATTAATGCAATTTTAACAAGGCTTGAGTACCAAAATTAGTAGTTGAAAATGTAATTTGATCCAACAGTAGCTTGCAATAATATATGCCGTGGTATAAGCTCAGGGACATCATTCAAAGTGTTGAATTTCGTAGACAATTACCTTTAAACTAAACCCAGATTAAGAAGCAATGACTATAAATAAACCTTATTTTCACAAAATTTATATACAGTAAAATTTTTGTCTTCTATCAACCCAAAATATACCATATATGCACATTACTGACCTTTTTCATTATTTAGAGCGGAGAGTGATCTTTCAATCTCTATCTTACCTTAGTTGACTGTTTTTCTTTCAGGAACAAATGCTTAGTGAAGCTAATAAGAGTTTGAGAAGAAGGGTACTGTTTTCATACCGATCTCTTATTACATCTTTTAATTTCTGCATCTGTTTTTGTCAGTTCCAATGGAATGACTTTCGGAATTGTGTTCATATATGGTTTTATATATGTACCTGTTAATTTGGCGGTATAGTTGTAGGAGGGAGCTCAAGAAACTCAGCAACAATGGGACATGCAGCATGGTGTCGGATACAGTCTACAACAGCAATCTGGTCATCCAGCTGCTGATCATAATCAAGGGTTTTTCCATCCCATTGAGAACCCGCTCTACAGATCGGGTATGCGTAGACTTGGTTACACTAAAGTATTTTTTCGCTCTCTCATCAATACACTTAAACTCATACCAATGGCCATATATGTAGGTACCAACAAGATCAAATAACTGTTGCTCTAGGGGCGCCAATGAGTAGTTGCATTCCAGGATGGTTATAGCATGAACACTACTATTGTTAGCTAAGGCACCTCCTTTAGCTAGCGGACGACATAATATGTGGTATATCATTGATCTTCATAAGCGCAGCTAGCAGATTTCTTTAATTTTGTAATAATATTGTTTGTTTGGTCTAAAAAAAATGAGAAAAAAAAGAACAAGAAAAAGGATAGGAGTTGCTTTCCTAAGATGACACTTCCTTCGTTTTAAGTACTGTATTTAATACTTTGTTGTTGTAGTTTTTTTTGCCTTTTTATTCGTGACTGTTTAACTAAATTAGGACATTGCTACTCAAAATGCTGAAACCAAATTATATGCACCTACATGTATCTCTAGCTAAATAAATCAAAATAGAAAATCTTTTACATACAACTCTTTCTAGCAGTTCCGCCCTTTCCTTAGTTTCTGTCATACGTTTCTGATTTCAGGGGAACTGTTTATCCAAGCTGTCCTTCTATGAATCAGACTCTTCAGCTATCTTCTTGAGTTTTCTGTATGGTGAAATGCAAAGTGTCTTAGTCAAATATATGAATCAAAACCTAATGATTGACAAAAAACACTTAAATCACTGCACTAACTGGCAATCATAGTTAAGGTTATCAGCAGGAATTGCATAGCTATGACTCTATGTATATTATATACTACGTTGCTGCACTGGCTCACAATCAGAGTTAAGGTTATCAGCAGCAATTCCATAACTATTTCTCATACAAACAATCTCGAGCTATGCCAACACCCTGAGTTTTGAAGTGTTATCTTCTTCAATTTTTGATTGTTTCTAGATATTGAACTGTCATACCATTATTGTCTATAGCTGGTTATATATGTTGATTAGTAAAACTTATTATCAATTTGGGAACACCAAGATCATTCTTAGGACAATTGCCTTTGATAAACAATTAGATGAGAAGAAAGGTAAAATTAATTCAGAAATGATCTCAATATTTTGATTCATTGTTTTTGTTCTAATTTTTGATATTTTTTATGACTGTATATATACTCAGGTCAGCTACAAAGATAGCAAGGTATCAGTTGAGTTAGCCAATAAGAAAAAGGTGGATGATCAACTTTTTTAAAACCTGTAGTTACTTTGAGTAGAATAGGGGATATAGAGGATAATTTCAAATGGTGTTACTTCCGCATAGAAAATTTGGTGTACTACATTTAGGTTTGTGGCTAAATTACTGTTTATGTCTAAAGATTTTCTATTCTTTCTCTTGATCATAAGCATGGTTACAGGTCACTAATATCTCTTTGGCGGTCATTGGGGAACTCGCGGTACGTTTCAGATGATGAATTACAAGCTTTGTTCTCAGATGAAAATTTTAACTTGATAGTCATTTGGTCACTTGGTGATGTTCAGGTAAACAAATGTATCTCAGGGTAATGAAAAATGTTGAGTTTATATTGCAATTCCAATAATGGTTTCTGTCAAACATACAATTTAGTTGCAGAACTCTATGTCCTGCTACAACAACTGTGAAGCTTTTTGAAATTCATGGAACTGAGCATGCTGCATTTTCCTTTGGAACTGGGCCAATTGATGCAGCTTATAATGACATTGATTCAGTAATTCAGGTATGTAACTTGAAATAGTTATTCGATCAATTTATCCTCCGTGAAACAGTTTGCATCCATATGTTTTTTTATGCCAAGTTTCCATATGTTAAACACGTCCCTAGATAAGTTTCCATTGTGCATGTCCTTAACAAAAAATATTTTGTGAAGCAACTTTGGTGTATCTTATAAAATATTAGAAGTAATGGAAACAATTAATGTCTGAGTGCAGGAATTGTTACCCAACAAACATTTTAATCTGAGTGCAGTGCTGAACTATATGCAGAGATACTTATTAGGTTCATAACATTAGAAGTCATTGATTCAGGGAATAATGAACACTGAATGTGAGAAATTAGGACTTATAAGTAAATGCTATGTTTTTTGCTAGGTCCATCATGTATAAATTCCCAGGCATTATAACAGTAGACATAGAGTACCTGTAGGTGCAATATATGTTTTTTACTATGTTTTTTGCTAGGTCCATCTTCAATTAAGTACGTTTGTAAATGCTATGTTACCTCTCTACTGGACATGGCTATTAAAACTTATAAGTAATAATTTTTGCCGGGAATCCTGTTGCCTCTAAATCTTTTAAGCCAAGGACTTTGACCATTTCAGGTCTGGCAGTGAGTGGATTATCTTTAAAGAAGACGAGCTTTTTTAGCGATAAGAAGGAAGTTCAAGAGTTTGCTACTGCACTAGGATATGTTGCACATGTAAGCTATTTCATATCATCTCAGAGTACCATATGATGTTATAAACTGATACATTATATTAAGGATTCAATTATACTTGGTTGATGTTATTTTAATTTTCTTTTGTCCAACTGACATCAGATTCTATCTTTATGTTAAATATTTCTGTTGGCAATCTCTTCATTTCATTTTCATTCATAGGAGTGGTTGTGCATTTTACGTTTTCCGCTTACCCATTCCTGCTTGATTTTTCTAGGTTGCTTAGCTTATAGCTTCTTATTTAGAGATTCTGCTGCAGTACCCTTTGCGCTTCGGAGGTTCACATACATTCATGAATATGCCTCTTCCTAGGGAGGAGATAAAGAATAACCATGATTTGTTTAGGGAAGGAGAGAAGAAAGCGCAAGCAAAGGGCAAGCAAAGGGACAACCTGTGAAGCCAATATCTGCGAAGATGAATTCTTCCCCAAAAAACTCCAAGCGAAGATAATACTTGCGAGGAGTCATGCAAACTAATATGAGATGTCATCCACTACTGTAGTTTGTCTACAAATATGAGCTAAAACAATGTAAAGAGGGTCGAATTCCTTTGTAAGGAATAGTAAGGGAGAGCTTGTTAGGGATAATCTTGTGCTGAGATCTTGTAATCTTTATCATAATTATAGTGAAACCATACCTGTGAATGTAAGTTTTGACACCGAACCACGTAAATATCTTTTATGTTCTTTATTTTACTTGCAATTCTGAGAATTCAGATAATTGATCTTGACCTAAACTTGAGAGGATTTTGTGAGGTTAGCATTTGGGTGTGGTTGTAGGATTTCCTGCAATTACGTTTTGTCGCTAGAAACAGGGATTGAAAAGTTGAAGAAAGTATTTAGGGTTTAGCATGCTTCGTCGTTTTAAGAAAAAAGAGTCTAGATCGGAAATTTTTAAAATATTATTTCAAAGTTAAATCTCGTTTTTTTTTTAAAAAAAAATGTTTTAGATATGTGTTTCTAAGTGCAAGTCTCTAGAATATCAGTGATTTCAGGAGGAAAAATAATAAGATCTAGTTTAATGTTAAAAGAATTTGAAAATACGGATTGTGAAAACAAAAATATAGGGCTATTTTAGAAATGATATTCGCTTGAAGTTAAATTCCTGATTTTTTTTTTCAATTCTAAGTCGTGGGAATTTTAAAAATTTTAAGAAATCCCCAAAAAGAATTTTAAAACCTGATCTCGTGACTGACTTGCGTAAAAACTTTTGTTTTAATATGAATAGTACAATAAATGATTAAGTCGTTAATCAGAAGGTTCTGACAGTTAGACTCTTTCCTGGATCTGTAAAATTAGTCATCAGATTAAGAAAAAAACTTTTCCCTGGAAATATCAGATCTAGGGTTTCGATTTTTTTTTTCTTGTCATAATTGAAAGATCTAAGTTCAATATCATGAATTATAGGGTTTATCAGTAAAATACTCACTAAAAAGTACATCAGAATCACTTTATTAATTATGCAGGACTCTAAGAGGGATATATGGCACCGAAGGAGGTAGCGCCAAGGAAAAGTAGCAGGATCAGAGGAAATCACGAAGTAATCTCGGTAGGTGAAACAGTAGATGGAGGAAAGAACCCTAACGAAGGAAGTGGAAGGAGCCCGATCCAAAGCATGCAAGATGAGGAAAACGAAAGATCAAAGGACAACACATCCAGCGATAGCGACAAATCTGATAGAGGGGAAGATATGACAGTGGAGGAGTTAAAAGAAAAACTCGCCAAGATGAAAGAAGCGAAGAAAAAGCTAGCACAAGAGAAGGAGTCACTCAAGCAGCGAAACCTAGAACTTGCGATTAAGAATCAAAAACTGCACGAAGAAACATACAAAAAAAATCAAATCCAACGGTAACAAACACAAATCAGCGAAAAGATCAAACCAAAAAGCGACAAGAGGGACATAAAGAAAGCAACGAGGAGCGGGATGTAAGAAAGAGCCACGAGAAGATGGAACGCCAACTAAAGAGGGCCAAAGAGAAGAACACGAATATGGAAGTGCTGAAAGAATTGAAAGATATGCGAGCAATGATCCATGATCCATGATTATCAAAATAATGACAAAGGACAACAACTAACAGATGCAATGGCGGAAGCAAAGCGATCCCCCTTCAGAATAGATATATTTAGCACTCCATTACCTCCGAACTGCACATTTCCAATCTTAAGAAGTGTCTTTGACGAAACTGAAGGGAGAAACATTAGCCTGGTTCGATGCCCTTCCGGAATATTCAATCACTTCCTTTCATGAACTAGAAAAAAAATTCGTCGCATCGTATATGCACAACAACTTGTTGAGACCTGGAGTGGAAAATTTATTCAGTCTAAAGAAAAGAGTTGGCAAAAGATTGCGGAGCCTGGTGAATCGATGAAGAGTCTTATATACTGAAATGGCTCATGAGACAGATGCAAATTTGGTGCGAAGTTTCATCAATGCGCATTTCAAACTGATCTAATGTACGTGGTCGTATTTAAGCACAATACAATAACGATGCAAGAGCTCCAAGAGTATTAGGAAGAGTATATTTCTCTGGAAGAAATACAAAAAGAAGCAGCTTCGTAACCAGAAACAACGAGGGGGGATCATTTTGTGAAACCATACGAATACACGGCGAATCACGAATGAAATGGATAATGTACCTCAAGCAGAAGACAGAAACACCTTCCAAGAAGAGCCGTAACGAGTATCCTAGCGATAAAAATATTCGAATATAAATTGGGCCAGTAAAAATGTCGGTGGATATCAGCAACCCAGAAATCATCAGTCTCAACGAGGCATATTCAATAATCAAAGGTTTGGAGGCCCAAGACCTGATGCTCCGAGGGTGGAAGACGTAGAACTACCAAAACTAGATGCACCATTAGAAGCAATCATCCGGTACATCGAAGAAACTGAATCTCAAAGTATCCCACATCCATACAATCGAGGGATGGAGCCACATCTTTCTAGGCATAACGATCAATTTTATGAATACTATCAATTTCATGGTTATACAACTGACAGCTGCAGAAACGTGTGAAGGATAGTGCTACGTTTGATAGAGGGGCGAAAGCTCCAAGAATTTCTTAGTGACCTACCACCACCACCAACTTCGCGGTAAGATCAAGAGGTGCAACAAGTGTACAAGGTTGAAATCGAGCAAGGATCTAATTACTTGAGATATAACTCCATTGTCCACTCGGCGAATGCAGAAATGGATTTGCATAGCAACTCTTTGAGAAGAACTCACAAGCGGGATTATAACGGAAGAGAGATCAACAACGTTGAAAATGACCCACCTCTCGAGAAATGGATGGCACAACCAATCGCTTTCTTAGCATTGGAAGTACCAGAGAATGGAAAATTGCATACTGATCCTCTTTTGATCACTTTGAAGATAAACAAATGGGCAGTGGACAAAGTCTTGGAGGACACAAGAAGCTTAGTGGATATTCTATTCTACAACACTTTCAAGCGAATGGACTTCCCATATTCCTTTCTCATCCTATCAACTTATAACATCTACAGATTCAATGGAGCCCCTTCGAAGCCCAAAAGAGAAATCACAATGACAATATATCTCGGGAAGATAGAAACAATCACTACCTTCTGCGTGGTAAATGTGAGTCTCCTTATAGTACCATTGTTGGAAGACCCTGGTTCCACATAATCAGAGGACATCAATGTTTATATTTTCCAGACGGAGTATCTGAAACCAGAGGACATCCAACTGAAGCAAAACGGTGCAGCGAAATAGATATTCGCCAATGTGAATGACGTGCTGAAAAGGAAAGAAAGAAAGTCAAGGAGAAAAGGAAGCAAGTCAAGAAATATAAGAAGGAGAAAGAATTAAAGGTTTACGAATTAAATGCGGTGAAGGAAACAGACTTCCAATTGAAACTTCAGAAGGATCGTCAATTAATCCATTGAAAAGCCCAACCCCTCTCAGTGAACCAGTGATGAACTTCAACGCAGCAGAACCTACAAGGGATATAAATTAAGAACTGAGGATGAACCAAAGATGGTCAAAATTGGAACGAGATTATGCGAGAAAGAAGGCGCAAAGCTAGAGTAGTTGTTGCGAGAGTACGTGGACGTTTTTGCATGGAAGATGAAAGACATGCTAGGCATAGATCCTTCGGTGGCTTGCCATCGACTGGATACTGACCCAAAAATGAAGCCATTCAAGCAAAAAATCAGGAAGGTCACAACAGTTTACCACGAAACAATAGAAGCTGAACTCAAAAGGATGACAGAGTTAGGCATAATTAGGCCAACAAAGTATCCACAATGGATTGCAAATATGGTGGTTGTTCCAAAGAAAAACAAATGAATACGAAAATTTGCATCGACTTTTATAATTGAAAAGGCGTGTTCGAAGGACAAATTTCCTTTACCAGATATACCTCAAATGGTGGAGTCTGTAACTGGGTACGAAAAGTTATCTTTCACGGACGGATATTCATGTTACAATCAAATACCACTCGCGGAGGAAGACCAGTTGCACACCTCTTTCTTTACTCCAAGAGGGTTATACTTCTATACCAGAATTCCTTTTAGATTAAAGAATATAGGATCAACGTATCATCGAATGGTGGAAAAGCTATTTTCCCAATGGGTACACTCTACATTGGAGGTCTATGTAGAAGATATGCTGGTGAAAAATAAGAAATCGGTAGATCATGTGAATGATTTTAAAGAAATCTTCGATCAAATGCGAAAGTACAAAATGAAGATCAATCCGGCGAAATGCATCTTCGAAGTCTTTTCGGGAAAATTCTTGGCCTATATAGTCTCAAAAAATGCAATAGAGGTTGATCTAGTAAAGGTAAAAACGATCAGGGACATGCAATCTCCAACAACCTTAAAGGACGTGCAAAAGTTAAATGAAAAACTCGCAGCGCTAAGCAGATTCATCGCCATATCTTCAGACAAGTGCAAGCCATTTTTTGACACTCTAAAGAAAGGAGCTAAATTCGCATGGACGGAAGAGTGTGAATAGACTCTTAAAAACATTAAAGAATATTTAGCAACGTGTTAGTTCTACAAAGACCTGAACTTGGAGAAGTTCTTTTAGTATATCTTGTGGCAACTTCAGATGCTATCAATGTGGTGTTAATGCGAATAGATGAGGGGATTGAAAAACCCATATACTTCATCAACAAAACTCTTGGTTCGACAGAAAGAAATTATATAAAGATAGAACAATTGATATTGGCTCTAGTTTATGCAACTTAGAAACTGCGCACCTACTTTCAGGCTCATCCCGTCAGAGTAATGACAAAAGTGCCAATTAAGTCGGTATTGAAAAACTTACGACGAGTAGGAAGAGTCTCAAAGTGGAATGCACAAATAAAGCAATTTGGAGTGGAATATGGAATATTAACATCTGTGAAGTCTCTGGTTATCACATATTTCCTGGAAGACTTCCCACTAAAGGAAGATGAAGATATAAAGGAAATGTTGAACTTAGAAGAAGACTTAACAGATCCTAAGGATTTGCTAAGAGAGAATCATCCGAGAAGATGGGAAATATTCGTTGATGGATCTTCAAACAACAAGGGAAGAAGAATAGCATTGCCTTTTACTTGCCTGCAAGAACACGAGTTGTTAACTTGTTTCAGCTAGAGTTTTCAGCTACAAATAATAAGACTGAATATGAAGCAGTAATACACGCACTCATACTAGAAGTTAAAATAAAATTAAAATATATAAGGCTTACTTCTGATTCACAACTGGTGGTTCACTAAATAGAAGGGAGATACCAAACATTTGATCCATCGCTACTAAAGTACCGAAAGATCGTAAGGCACTATGCATCCCAAATTCTGAATGTCAAATGGCAACACATCTTTCGAAAGGATAATAGACTGGATGATGCCTTAGCGTTCATGTCCTCTATGATGGGTGATCCAGACGTTACATTGCTCAACATAAACTGGCTACAACGACCTTTAACAAATGAAATAACTTATGGCGTAGAAGCCATGACAATCAACGAATACAAGGATGAGCGAGCGGATGACTGGCAAGCACCAATTCATGATTACTTGAGTGAAGGAAAGTTACCCAGGGACAAGCTGCAATCTAACAAGATCAAAAGCAAATCCACAAACTATCAATTACGAGAAGGAATTTTATATCAAAAATATTTTCATGGGTCGTTGTTGAGATGCTTGTCCAAAGAAGAAGGAATGGAAAATTTGAAATCCATACACTATAAAGACGTGGGAAATCACAGTGGAACAAGATTACTAGCACAGAAAGCTAAAACGTAAGGTTACTTTTGGGACTACATGCATGAAGATGCGAAGGAAATATCTCAGAGATGCAAGGAATGTCAAAGATATGGAAAAAGAATTCATGTTCCACCAAAAAATTTGCAGTCGGTATTAGTCCCCTGGCCATTCATAAAGTGAGGAGTGGACATTGTTGGACCATTATTACCTGGGAAAAAACAAGGAAATAGTGGCAACAGATTATTTCACCAAATGGGTAGAGGTGAAGCCACTGAAAAACATAGATGAAAAGGATGTATCTTTTTTTTTTGTTAGAACATATCATTTGCAGATTCAAAATACCAGCGAAAATCATCTCGGATAACGGCAAACAGTTTGAAAGAAAAAACGTGTCTATGTTATTCAATGCATTTAAAATTCAGCAAGGAAAATCAACTCCTATCTATCCAGAGAGCAATGGACAAACAGAGGCAACAAACAAAACTATGGAGGATAATATGAAGAAGAAAATGGATGGGAAACAAAAAGATTGGTGCGAGGAACTTCAAAATGTATAATGGGCATATAGAACAACTCAACGAATTACAACAGAAATGTCACGCTTTCATCTGACTTACGAAATGAAAGCAGTACTTTCAACAGAGGTGATGATACCAAAAATAAAGAGGGAAGCTTGGATAAAAAATCTTACTTCAAACTTAATATTTTCAAAGCTGGATGACTTGGAGGAAAACAGAGAAACAACTTTACAATATATGAAGAACTATCATCGTAGAGCAGCAAGAGAATATAATAACAAAAGTCAATATAAGAGATTATGAGCCTGGTGAGATATTCTTGCGGTAAATACCACCATATCAGCAAGGACCGAGAGGAAACTTGGACCTAACATGGGAAGGACCATACATCGTGAAAAGGATTGTTGGAAAAGGAGCGTATGAGCTATAGATCACGAAGGAAAAAATTGTACCGTCCTTGGAATCCCAGATGTATCAAAAAATATTATCCATAAATCCAAGAGAAAAACGAGAGAGATTTCAGGGAGAAGGTATAATCTTTAAACTCAAAATCCTGACTAACATGCTAGAACCCCATGTGATGTGACCCATGAGAGCCTCCTACGAGGCGAGGATAGTAAAAGAAAAACCTAAGACTCATGGATGAGGGCAGTAAAGAAATACCTAGACCTATGATTCGTCGAAAAAGGCAAGAGGCAAATCCTAAGACCTACTGCACATTGCATGGAGGTTCTAGAAACTTTCGCATGAAAAGGTAAAATAGGCAAATACCTATAGAAGGGAAATTAAGACCTCATTAAGAGAGAAGAATAGACCCTATGTGCAAAAATACAAGAGGCAATTAATACCTACTTATTCGTTGGACATCGTCGCGTTGTGGTTCGCCGTTTATTGCCAAAATTATGATCTAACGAAAGGCATCCGACATGAGGTATAGACTATGCAAGAGGCGCCACAGTATACTGGTTGAGGCATGGGTGACCGGTGATAAGCACTTAATTCATATATTTATACTGCTTAATTTATATTTGTTATTGCCTATTTTTATACTAATAATATATTTTTATGTGTTTATAAGTTGATTACATCAAACCCGAAATTACGAATAAATTTGGCTAAACATACTAAATTACTATGGAATTCACTTGCTTGCGTTGCTAGTTAGGGTACCGCTTCTGTTTGGAATTGTTGGCTATCTTTTGGAACTGTATAGATGGAGCACGTCAGATAGAGCTTATTAACCACAGGAAGGTAGTAGCAGTCAAATCACAAAAGTCTACCAAATACATGGAAAATACAGCTAAGTGTTGGCGTCAGATGCTAGTTCAGCTGAGTTGAATTGGACTGCAATGGAATGGGGGTTATATGTTGACGTGACTGTGATTATTAAGAGAAAGTGGGAAGAGATCGAGTGAAGACTTTGGACGAAGTACAGTGGAGTAGGCAGACAATAGGCTACAACTAACGTGATGAGGTGAAAGGTAAGTGAAAGTGGTAGGCTACAGCTAGGTGGATCAGTTGAAGTACGGTTGTGGAGAGGCTAGGTGCTGTTGATTGAGGCTAGGTGTTGGGTTTTAGGTTTTGTTGAAATACATAAAGAGACAACACGTTAAAGACGTTTTGTTTTGTGAAAAAGGACAAACTATGAGCGGCTGCGTCAGTAGAGATTAGAGACAATGTTTGTTGGTTAAAGTGAAGTATGGCTAGAGTAAGGATGATAGGTCTCGATCTTCACGTGATTGATAGGCGGACAACTGGGTGGTAGGCCTCAATAGGTGCATAAGGTCTATCCACGTGAACAAAGAACAAACAAAGTATAAGAGGAAAAAGAAGACTTAGTCTAGGCGTGATTTGTGAAGTTGAAAGAAAATAGAAAAAGTATGACATACATACACACGTGGGACTTCTTTGAACTGTACTAGGTTTCGAAAAGGGGAGTATAAAAGCGGAGCGAGAAAGAAAGAAGATGAATCTGTTTTTTCTGTACAAGAGTTTTTTAGTTCACAGTACAGAGGCTCTTCTGTGTCTGACGGAGGTTGTACCTAGAATTAGAGAGAATACAACTATAGACAGAAGATGAGGAAGAAGATTCGTGCCGGGTTACAATGGTGATAACGGTTTACTCTATATCTACCTTTTTAAATTATTTTTATGGGTTTTGAGAAACCCATAGCCATGTCTTACTGATTTTGTAGCTAGGGTTTAATGTTGAAACCACTTATAGTTTTAGACCAATTGAATTGATTATTTGGTACAGACTATTATGATTTGAATAAGATTAATTCATGATTTTGATTTATTAATTTTATAAACAATTGTGATGTCGTTTGATGGTACATGCTTGGCCTAGGCTTTTGATGTTCCATGCTTCTGGTATACAGTTGTTATTTTGGAAAGCTACTTGTTATAGATATATTCGTCTACTTATTTGATACTTCATGTTTGGGTTAAATCCTGTGATGGGGTATGCTTAGAATAGGCAGGTATTATTTGTGGACCTATAATTAGTTTCGTACAATTTTCTCGCTAACGTAATTTTATGGTGTATGCTTAGACTTAGAACTTTTGATGCACCATGTTTTGGGCGTCCTAGTGATATTTTACGACTCTAAATATTCATTATTTATTTTTCACTTCAGTAATTAAATAGAAATAGTAGTGGATACTAAAAACCCTGGTTACCGGCTCTCTATGTTTAGTTATTTTATTAGTTTAGTTTGTTTTATTATTTTATTCATTAATCTAGGAATCCTAAAATATTATTTCTGATTAGTTAATTGAGATATTGATTGCAATATTTTTCCGCTCCCTGTGGGTTTGATCTGTATTTGTCGTTATCTACTAGTTAGACGCCGTGCGATTGTGGTTCTTTATATAGGGTAATCGAAAATCCTATCAACCGGCACGTTTGAAGCTTGACCAACTATTTCCATATGGGACAAGTCCTTGGTAGTTTATGCCTGGTCCCCAAGAAACCCCTCATAGGGTGTGGCCTCGTACCCAAGGCCAAATCGGTAAGAAATAAGGGGTCACGAAAACAATCTGGTTGTTGAAAAATCCAGATAAGAGGAGCTAGGAATAACCCCCCAGAAGTTACGTCCATAAAGGGGAAACCATGGGGAATATAAAGGGATGACACCCTCCGATAGGAGCTGAAGTAGCTTAATAAGGCAAGGTTTAAGAGACTATTGCTCACGAAAGTATTTAGGCTCTTTTACATCGCCGACGAAGTAAATGGCCATCAAGAACGCACTGCTTGGTATAAAGACATAAAGATAAGACCTCATGAAGGCACTATAAAGAAAGAAAAATAAGACCTCACAAAGGCACAACAGAACAAAAAACACTTTAAAGATAACAAAATTATGTTTCTCATGTAAACAAGTAGCAAAATGTCAATTACAGCTAGTGCGAGTAGCCATGGTTACAAGAAAGCAAAAGATAAGGGATCGCAAAATCTAAAGGAGAAAACGTGTTAATATTAATCTTGGCGAAGAACGCTGTTAGGATGCCTTGACTCGCTGAAGCATTAGTAGGATTGGCTTCATCAACTTGATTTTCTGCCTCGCCAATAGTAGCTTGATCATCCTTTTCATCATTAAAATAGTCTTCGGAAGGTGGTATAATAACCCTGGGGATCTTGCAGGAGTCGCAGAGATAATCGGCGAATTGTTGGCTAGACTTATCTAGAATTTTTTGATATTTCTTATTCAATCCATCATTGTACGCTACGCTACATTCTCTTCCAAAATTTTGTCAAACTCTTTGTCCAGATCCTTATACTTTTGGACTTCAGCATATTTCTCAGCTTGAACTTTTTCTAAATCTTCACGAAGCTACTTAGCTTGACTCTCATCTTCTCTTCAGATTCTGCAAAAATAAAAAATAAAAGGGTTAGAATGGTGATTTACGTAAAATGGTGGCGAGGAAAGTTTGGCCTACTGTAAATGACCTTCTTTATGAAGGATAACTAATCTCAAAGTTTCTTCCACGTCTTATTGTTTTGCTCTTTAGCTTAGCCTTCTCACATTAAGATTAGGAAAGCTGGTCCAATGATTTGTCAGTCGTATTGCCAAATTGTCCTTTATAGAGAACAATTGTTTTATCTCTCTCATTCAAGCGATCTTCAAGATCTTTATTATCTTTCAGAACTAAGTGATTGATTTTAAAATTTTCCTCTCAGGCCGCTTGCGCTATGCCAAGATCCGATTGAGACTTATCCAAACCAATTTGAATCTTTTTTGATCCTCGTGGAGTGTGATAAGCTCCAATCGAAGGATCCACAACTTTTTCTGGTGGATCAGAGATTTTCTTCAGATGTGCGAAGTTCACCTTTGATACTGCGAAGTTCATCTTTAAAAGTATTTTTCCTAGTAAAAAAGTTCATTCTTTCGCTTCGCAAATCGTCAATCTATTGTTGAAGCTCATTATTCTGATGATTGAGATTCGCTTTACTTCTTTCAAAATGAATATTCAGTTGCTCTACAATTTGCAATTTACGAGTTAAATCATTTACACAATGACCTATTCCCTCTGTATTTTGCTCCCTACTCTGTTCACACAGAACCTCGATTTCTTGATTATTTTGCTCGGTCGCCAACTCTCTTATTCGGAAAGGTTCTTGAAGATAACATAAACCTAAGTATCAACTAATTAAAATAAAAGAGAAGAGCGAGAATTCCAAAAGAAAAAGTAAGTCTTACTGCAAAGTTTATCATTCTGTCTTCTCAGTAAGTTCACAATTTCTGTCTCCGAGTCCAGCTTTGTATGCAAGATAGTCTTGTCTTCCTTCAGTTGTTTTACCTCCTTTAAAAGTGACATGCATTCTCTCTCAATTTGAGCAGATTCTTCATAGAATGCGAGTCGGCGATTTTACTCCTAACGTACGATGACACACCATTTGTAACTACCAAAAATCTGGTGGTGAACTGGACCATCAGATGATTGATAGCACATTAATAATATACATCTCGGAATCTTCAAATTTATCTTCAATTGATTGGGAGGAAAATTAAATGGATCAATAAATAGAATATCATGTACACATCATGTAACGTGGTTCGGCAGAATATGCTTACATCCACGGGAAAATATATGATTTTATTTATAGATTTATGAATAATTTACACTCAATATCAAGAAATGAAGTGTTAAGAGATCATAAAATCCTTACGTAAAGATAGCTTTTTTCTCTCCACTTCTTGATTTTCTCAGCGTAGTTTTCTCTCTTATTTTTGTTGTTTTTCTTTTTTAGTTGGGGGGGGGGGGGTATTTATAGTAAAATTCATTGGGTCCCCCTTTCCTTAGTTATTATTATTCTTGTTGATCTTATCCTTGAGCGCACCCTTTTTCTCTTGTATTTGCTTCTCTCTTATTTGTGGCGCAGCTTTCTTTTGGTTTATTTGACTGATGATTCCTTTTCTGCGCTATGCAAGCAATGACATGTGGCGTCCGATGTGTCATACTTGCATTATACATGTATACTTGGTCAGCATCTCTTTGACAGGTGTTAATATTGATTATCTGTCTGTTGTAATTGCTGCTACGTGTCTTGCCATGTGTCATTGTGTTTTAGTATATGTTTTGATAATCCTTCTTTATATAATCTTGACCTTATCTTCGTTCTCCTTTGACTTGTATGTGTGGTTTAGCTTTCTGGATTGCAGTAAGTGCGTAGAGAATAACCGAGCACAATTATGTCGTGCGCAAGTGAGTACCGAGCGTAAGTTCAAGTCGAGCGGAGGTGATTGTTGTGCGTAGGCAATAGTTGTAGTGCGCTGGTAAGAGTTGAGCGCAAGTGTGAGTTGAGTGTATATGATTGTAGTGCGCAAATAAGAGCCGGGCGCTCATAATTGTTGGGCGCAAGCAAGATTTGGGTGCAAGCATGCGGAGAAGAGTTGATTCTTTTAATTTTTGATAATCTTTCTTCCTCGTGCTTCGTGTTCTTTCAACTGTTCTTCATTTATTTGGTTTCTCTTCTTTAATGTAATGTAGTTGTCTTTTATTATTATTAATGTGATTCCCGTACTTCTTGGTGTATCGTTATATGTTGCTCTTCCCTAAGGATGTATCCATGTGGACCTGATGAAATCATTCCCCTACAATCTGCCCCCTTTTCGTCTTTTCGAATGTCTATCACGTGTTCTGAATTTGAAAAGGCAAAAAGTGATGATGACCTGCGGGTTTTACGCTTGTATTAAATTCAAATTCTATAGGTTTCTTACGTTCCCAAGAAGACACGTCATTTGGATTTGCGCCTTTTGATTGCTTTTTCTACCGTTGTGTCAGTTTAAAGTTGTTGTATTTAAGAGTAATTTTTGTCTTTTCTTCGTTACTTTTTACTTCTCCAGGTTTTTCTGATTTTCTATCTGCAATTTTGATCTTCCTCTGTCTTCTTCTTCTTAAAGTTTCTATTCCTTAAACTTTTCCGATATTGTTTGTTCAATCGAAGTTTTTTACATCCCAAGATCAAATCTTTGCAGATTACCTTCATCTCTTTTACTGGTATGACTATTTAACTTCTCTTGTAGTAAAACATTTTTTCTTGCATGGTGATTCTTCTTTCACTGTTTTATCTTGTTTATTGTTGTAACTCTGTTTTCTCTTGATTTTTAGCTTAATCATGTCTGGAAAAGATGTTCATGCCCCCAAGAGTACTTCCCATAAAGATGGTGTAGGTGAGAAGAAGACTTCTCGCTACCCTGTTAACAGGGGTGAAGTTGTTCACAGAAGATTGGTTCGTAGTTTGATTCCTCCTCCTCATAAATCTTCTGTCAGGAATGATCGCATCCACCAACTCCTCAGCTTCAAAAATATGAACATTGAAGAATTTAAAAGAAATCATAGTCTCCAAGATTTCAAGGTTTCTCTTTATAATTCATCTGAAGGAGATATAATTTCTATGAAGATGGTCATGGATTTTAATTATTCTTCTACAAGATTACTGATCCCTGCGGAGGCATCGCTGCCGGATTAAGACTTTCGTTGTTCAACAGTAGATACCCATTCCAGTACGAAGTTCTTGCCAGCCGTGACTCAGCCAAAGGCTGCTATTTGCGTTCCATTGCGCAATACAATGGAAATTGGTGGAGGGTGTTGGACGAATGTAATATGCGCAGCACTGGAGAAACCAACTTTACTTGCTATATCCCAAGTTCTTCAGATAGCAAGTACTACACCGCAGAGAACTTTCATCAAACCTACTCTGACTTCTGCGCATTTAAGAATTATTTGAATTGGATAGTCGGTCCAAATCGGAGAAGTGGTGATGGGGTGCGCTTCCTATCAGAGATCGATAGCAAGAAAATTAACACAATCCCTGGGACGATAGTGCCCTTAGCAGAGAAGCTGCGCAGGGACCATGATTATCAATGGTGTTTAACTTCATTGGTAATTGAGGGTCCCTGGGTTTATGGGCATGCCGCGGATGATGTCGTGCGCAGGCTCCAGGAGCGCTTCCCCAATTACTGCCCATGGCAATTAAACTTTAACGGACTCAACTTTCACTTTGGTGACTCGGTAAATATTGTTTCTTACTTTCCTTTGTTTATTTATTGCACTTTCTTTTTTTCTTATTATTATTCCCTTTACCTGTACAACCCTTAGAAGAGAAAGAAAGTTTAAATGTTGATGTGGGCGCCAAGCGCAAAGCTGCCACTTCTTCTGATAAGGTACTATTTTGTTCTTTATTAGTTGTTAGTGTTGAATGCTGCGCTCATTTCTAATTCATTTGATATTGTTTATAGGGTGAGAAAAGATCAAAGATTACCCCTCGTGCGCCTGGGAGGAAGCTATCTAAGGCTGGTTCTGGTTCACTTAATCAGGATGCAAGCGTCGAATTGAGCGCAGCCGAAATGATGTCCAAGGCTCCTGAGGCTGCTGCGCTCGATGCTTCTTTTGAACCTAACGTGGATCTCAATTATTTCATATCTCACTCTCCAATTTTCGAGGCAGGTGACTTTTGTTGGATAACTTGGAGGATGATTTAGATGATATTGAGCAAGCTGCGCCAGCTGAGGAGTCAAACAGAGCTATCATTTCCTATACTCCTCGAAGTCTAAAGTCTCTAGTTGATATTGCTACAGCTGAAGCGGTTACTCATGTTAGCTCGATTAGACCCGCTTTCGTTATTCGGGAGGTGGATGAAGTGGTTGTTGAGGACGTCATTGAGACTGAAACTACAACTGTTAACATGGATGAGCCTATCCTCACTGCTCTAGAGGAAGTCGGGGTTGCTGGAGGCGTCAATAGGATATCTTCTACCTCTATGGAAGCTAAGAGCACTTCTCCTTCTGTTAAGCTATCTTCCGAGGAGAAAGGCAAAGGGGTCTGTGAAGTCGATGTGCTTGTAGATAAAGAAGAAGAAGCCTTCCGCTGGTTCATGGAGAAGGATCTTCTCATTTTTCCAAATCAGGATCACCCCAAGCCTACAGACTCAGCCTCCGTTGCTAGGCTAAGACACGAGATGCCCTCAACGCCCTTTGACGCGGTGATGAGCGCATGGTCTAGGGACAATACTGATAAGGCTTGCCCCTTTGACGTTGAAGTTCCTTCTACCTTAGCTGAAGTCTTAGATATAGCGGATGGTGTCGTCTATGCACGTCCTCAGCAGGCTCTCATGCAGGTATATCTTTTTCCTTGCGTTTATTTGTTCTCTTTGTTATTCTGCTTTATACTAACTTATTTTAAATTGCGCAGCTTGCTTACAATGAAAGCTGCCTGATGATGGCATACAAGTTCTATCAAGCTCGCTCCATAATGATGGAAAATAAGTTTAGGAGCAGCGAAGATGATGTTGTTAAGGTCAATGAGGAGATTGCAGATCTTCACCTTAAATTGGCAGAAGATGGCGCTACTGATTGAAAAAAGAAAATGAAGCGTTCCGTCAACAATTATCTTCTCTTCAAAACCAAGGTAAAATCCTTTATTTCTAACTGATTCTTTTCTTTACTTTTTTATATATTTTCTGAACTTTTTTATGGAATTAGAAGGAGACTTAAATACCATTGCTAGGATGCGAACTAGAGTTTCTGTGTTGCATGGTCATGTAATGAAAGTCAATGAAGAGAACGTAAAAGTCAAGGAGAATTTCAACAAATTGTTAGATGATAGAAATGTTGTTTGCGCTGCGTACAAAAATCTCCAATTGAAAAACGTATCTCTAAAGACAGAGCTCAGTAATAAGAAAGAAGAATTTAACGCCGTTATCTCTTGGAATAAGGATCGTGTTACTGAAGCTTTGTCTAAAGTTGAAAAACTAGAAGAGGAATATCGCAGGATCTGTGTTGAGTGCAAGGGTATACTCGATGAGTTTTCCGGATCTGTAGGGCAGCAAATCTCTTCTCGTTCAAACTTCATTGCGCAGCTTATAAAGCAGAGGGATGATGCCTGCGCAGATTCTTACGCTAAAGGTGAAGCGTTATCGAAGGCTCAAGCTCAAATTCGCAGCCTCTCTGATCAAGTCCTTCATCGTGATTGCGACATCCAGCGGTTACAGAAAAGATATTAATAATTACTTGAAGAAGATTGACTTGCTACGAGATAGAGGAAACAGATAAAGTTGAGATTTCTCAATATAAGGAGGATCTTGAGGAGTCTAAGGCTGCGTATGATAGGCTTGTTAGCGATTTCGTTTTCCTAAGGCGGGCAAGAAGGAGACGGTGATGAAATCCGAAACCTTATCTTGTATGGCCAGGCCTTGCCCTTTACTATGCAAAAATTAAGTTCCGTATTCAGTCCTCAACATATATGCATACAAAGGCGTCCAGAAAACCCACTGACAGGAGATTCGTGGGTTGGTCGAAGTTTACCTCCCGTACTAGACGGGCGATGAACCGTTGAAGTCGACTCGGGCCACTAATATCCTTTTCAATAGTGTGCGAACCCGAGGGGCCGAGACAATATCGTAATTGTCGTCCTTCCCTGCACACAGTTTGATATTTAACTACCCTTCCGTAGGGTTTAAAAACAATAAAAAGTTCAAAGTCCCAAAAATAATGTCCAAAAAATGTCCGAAAAATAAAAGAAAAATTACAGAATTAATAAAAACCTAATACGATTTTCTAAACTAATTAAAACTAATTAAAACTAATTAAAATAAACTAAAAATATAATATAAAAAAATAAAAGTAAAAAATCTTCGATCTTCTTTTTCGTTCTTTAAGCTTTTCCCTTTAACTCCAAGTCTTTAGCTTTAATTCCAAAACTTTGGCGTACTTTCTTTTCGATCCAAAATCCAACCTGTAGCCACAAGAGAAATACCAAAAGAAGCGTAAAATAGAACAAAGTAAAATAATAAAACTAAAAATAAAAACCTAAAAATAAATCTAAAACCCTAAACCTAAAAACAAGTCCGCGTCGGCGGCGCCAAAAATTGATGTAATTTAGAAAGTGGTAAATAAAAGGTTCGATTCTCGAACTTGTGAAGGTAATGATTTTAGAAAATAATGGATTAAACCTAAACTAATAAAAATCAGGAAAATAAACTAGAGATGATTTTTAGAAAATATGGGGAAAACCAGGAATCAAGATTCAGTTAATTCTAACAACCTATGTGATTAATCAGATAATTCTTTTTAAATTAATTGAAGCACAAGTAATTGCCAAAATTGGTTTCGTTATGCTAACAAACAGAGGTAAATCACAAGCATGGACTATCAAAATTAATTAACCAAGCATAATCCATCAAGCAAAAGCACAACTGTTGAAAGAAAACCGTTTTCACTATTTAAAACTATGCAATTCTAATAACAAAAGAATTATAAATAATTATTAGAAAATAATTAAATCACATAAAATTGAGAAAATTACCTTATCCATCATCGTAGTAAATAGACTTAGCTCATGGTGAAGAAAACTTGCTCAAAAGATCTTTTCATTGCTCAAAATATTGATTACAAGGTTGAATAACGGTGCAACATCTGAACAGACGCGTTTATAAGTGTTACAGAACAAGGTTCAGCCGTTGCAAAAGGCTAAGGCAAAGAAAAGGGAAAGGGAATTCAAAACTATAAGCAACAGAACAGCAACACTTTTTAGGTGTTGCTGTGTCTTCTTCTCCGATGGAGATGATGAAGAACAGCCGGACGTCGGTGACAGCAGCAGTGGCCGGATCGGTCCAGTTTCCGGCGACAATTCCGGCGACTCCGAAAAGTGATTTCTAAGCTCTCCCCCCTGTTCTTCTTGGCTTCTCTTGGTATATATAGGCTCTAGGGATCCTTGTGAGTCTTCTAAACCTAATAGAACTCCTTAAAACACTCCCAAATTCATCCAAATCCGAATCAAAGTATAATACCCTTTTTCCGGCGAAACTCGGATTTGGGGCTATTTTTCCAGCGTAAACCTCTAATTCTTCACGTGTTTAGTCTTTTATTGGTCCCATATATCTTGTGTATCAATTTGAGCCAAAAAATGCAAGTTTAATCGTGAATCAAAGTGTGCAGTTCTTTTGCAGCAGTTCCCATCCCGATCCCGTGCTGATTGACTCGGTCAACTCAGGTTGACCGATTTGACTCGGGTTTGACCCGATTTGACTCGGGTTTGACCCGATTTGACCCGATTTGACCGAGTTGACTCGAGGTTACCCCTTATCCACTTCTAGGGTGCCAAATAACACTTGTCCTTGGGTGCCTTTATCACTTTTTGAGCCAATTTTTCCACAAATCTTTATTCTTCTAATGTACCTACAAAAGCATAAAAACACGTAATATTTGCAAAGTCGAATACTAACTTAATAGAAACTAAGGTACAATTTAGACACTAAAATGTGTCTATCAGAAGGAACTAGATAAGTTTAGGATTTTGCTTGTTGAGGCTGAGAAGGATCGTTCTCTTGCTGATGAGAAATTAAAAGATTTGAATAACCAGCTTGAGGGGGTGAACAATCATCTTGGGGAAGCTACTGCTAAAGCATTGGATGCGTAGGACGAGATTTCTCAACTTAACTCTAAATTAACTAAGGCAGATGCTAATTGGTGCGCAGCTATTACTGCTGTTACTGATGATTCAAAGTCTTAGAGGAGAAGCTTGAGTATTGGATGACTCATGCTTGCGAAGATGAGGTTCTTACTTCTTCAATTGAGAAGGCGAATAAGGACTATGAAGATGCGCTTTTAGCTTCTAAGAAGAAGATGGAACATATCAAGGCTGAATCGCGCAGGGGCGTTGCGCTGGCCATCAATAAAACTTTAGATATAGATGAAAAAGATGGCTGGACAAAGTCCTACCCGCGTAAACAGGTTCCTGAGTCTACTCCTGCGCCTTCTTCCCAACCTGCTTCCTCTGCTATCCCTTCTCCTGATCCTAAATCTGCTCCTTGAAATCTTGTACTTTATACTTTTGTAATAATATAATGATGATTAATAAAATACTTATTTTGTACTAAATTTTCCCTTTTTTATCTTATTTTTGCTTCCCCTGCTTCTGCAAATAAAAGATCATAACATTGATTGGTTAAAAAAAAATGTAATTATGAGCAATCAAGGCATCAATTTTTTCTGCGCTCTATCGAAGTCATCAATACATTATTCATTCTTGAGAAGTATTGAAGTCACCAAGGCATGATCTATCCCTGGGAAGTATTAAAGTCACCAAGGCATGATCTAGCCCTGGGAAGTATTGTCACCAAAGCATGATCTAGCTCTGGGAAATTGTCACCAAAGCATGATCTAGCTCTGGGAAGTATTGTCACCAAGGCATGATCTAGCCCTGGGAAGTATTTTCACCAAAGCATGATCTAGCTCTGGAAGTATTGTCACCAAGGCATGATCTAGCCCTGGGAAGTATTGTCACCAAAGCATGATCTAGCTCTGGGAAGTATTGTCACCAAGGCATGATCTAGCCCTGGGAAGTATTTTCACCAAAGCATGATCTAGCTCTGGTAAGTATTGTCACCAAGGCATGATCTAGCCCTGGGAAGTATTAAAGTCACCAAGGCATGATCTAGCCCTGGGAAGTATTGTCACCAAATCATGATCTAGCTCTGGGAAGTATTGTCACCAAAGCATGATCTAGCCCTGGGAAGTATTGTCACCAAAGCATGATCTAGCTCTGGGAAGTATTGTCACCAAGGCATGATCTAGCCCTGGGAAGTATTGTGTAATAGAAGTAGCTCAATTTGATGCTGTAATATAATTGGTGACAATATTTCATGACGTTTCTGCGCTGAGAGTCTAAATCTGCATTGATGTTGTGCGATGTACAATCTGTTATCTGCAAATTATTATATTATTTCATGAAAAACTAAGGATAATACAACTTTAAATATCGAGCATTCCAAGGATGCAGTAAAAGCTTTCCTTCCATATTTTGTAAATAATAAGACCATTTTCCTGCTATATCTTGTATAATATAGGGTCCTTCCCAAATAGGTGCGGACTTTCCTGCTTTCTTATCCCTTTGATATTCCGGAATCTGTCGTAAAACGTATTGGCCTTCAACAAAGTTGCGCAACTTTACATTTTTGTTGTATTCATTTGCTAGCCTTCTTTGATAATTTTCCATTTTTTGTAATACTACTTCTCTTCTTTCCTCTATGTCATCCAACTTTTCCAACATTAAATCTTCATTCAAATTTCTTTCCCATGCTTCTGTTTTTGTTGTTGGTAGGATTATCTATGTTGGTATAACTGCTTCTGCTCCATAAGTGAGTAAGAATGGTGACTCTCCAATTGCGGATCTTCTAGTGGTGCGATATGACCATAAAGTATTATGAAGTTGTTCACACCATCTCTTATGATGTCCCTTTAGTGTTTTCTTGAGTGTAAGGGCTATAGTTTTGTTTGTGGCTTCGGCTTGTCCGTTGCTTTGAGGATAAAGAGGTGTTGATTTTCTTTTCCGGATCTTAAAGGATTCAAATAACATGTAATTATTCTTTCCTTGTAGCTGTTGTCCATTGTCTGATACTATTTCTACTGGGATTCCAAACCTACATATTATATCTTCAAACAGAAATTTGAATACATCTGTGTCTCTGATATGCGTTAGTGCTCTGGCTTCTACCCATTTGGTAAAATAATCTGTGGCCACAATTAAATATTTCCTTTTTCGTGTTCCTTCTGGAAGTGGACCAACAATATCTACCCTCCATTTTACAAATGGCCATGGACTAAGTACTGAGTTAAGCTCTGTTGTTGGTGCTTGTATTCTTCTTGCAAATCGTTGGCATTCTTCGCATCTTTTAACCATATCTTCAGCATCCTTTTGCATAGTGATCCAATAATATCCTTGTGCTTTTTCCTTGTGCGCTAACGATCGTCTTCCACTGTGATTACCAGCATCTCCATAATGTATATCTGTTAAAATTTGATGGCCTTCTTGCTATGATAAACACCATAGTAAAGGTCCCAAAAATGACTTTCTATACAAGATTCCATTTCTCAATTGATAATTAGTAGATTTTGATTGTATTTTTCTTACTTCCTTGGCATCATTGGGTAACGTTTTTTCTTGCAAATATTGTTGTAGCGCAACCCTCCAATCTTCTAAGAATTTATCTTTTGATTTTTGGGGAACATAGTCATTGTTTTTCGTTGCTGGGTCCTTAAGGTCTTCGCTTATTTTATCTTCTATATTTTCCACAGCCCAGACTTTGATTAATGATTTATAGATTCGTCCAATTTTGATTGCTGATGTATTCAGATCTTTAGTCATTGAAGAAATGAATGCTAACGCATCAGCATGGCGATTCTTGTCTCGGGACAGGTGGAGAAATATAATATTTGGAACTTGTGATGCTAACTCTTGTACCAGATTTTTGTACTCAATTAATTCTTTGTCAATTGCTTGATACTTTAATTCAACTTGACGAATAATCAACTGTGAATCACTTGTTAATCGCAAATTAGTTATTCCCAACTCGATGATAAGTTGGAGAGCATGAACTACAGCTTCGTATTCTACTATATTGTTGGTGTGCTCTCCAAATTCTAAATGTAATGCATGTATCAAATGATCTCCTGTTGGTGTTTTTATCACAATTCCAATTCCTGCTCCTTCTTTGTTCCGATATCCATCAACAAAAACTTCCCATCTCTGTGCATTCGTAGGGTTCAAAATATCTTGAGAATCATCTTCTTCAATTCCTGACATCCCTAGGATTTCATAATCATCATCTGTTGGTAGGTCTGCCAAGAAATCTGCCAAAATTTGAGATTTTTGAGCAGTTTGTATTTCAAAAAGTGAGCGAAAAGGTGATGTACCTCAATGCATTACATTGCGGCTTCCTATGTACCCAACCCATACCTTGAAGCACTAGTACAAATATGGGCTTTAGTGACAATTCACAATCCGAAACCATGACAGTTCACTAATGAACTGTCACAAAAGAATAGGTTATGAGATATATGCAACAGTTTTTTACTAAAACTCACACCAATAGAGAAAACAATCGTGATAGTTTTTCAACTGTTACTAAACAATTATACAATGACAGTTTTGTAGAAAAATGCTACCTTACATTGATGTATAATAACAGTTATAAACTGTTACTATTCTCAGTCTATTGTAATTGTTTTAACTAAAAACTATTATCGAAGTGTAAAATTATAGGTAAAAGTTCTTTAAATCACTGCCACTTCCATTTTAAGTGACATTTCTGATTGAAACTACTACAGTTCATATAGCCTCTCATATTTCAAACGCACAATATTGTTATAGTTGAGTCCTAAATTGTTCGTGGTCTTGTTAGTGGGTCTCTCTCGACGCCCCTTCGCCTCTCAATTCTGTTGAAAACCGCAAAAGAAGCTCTTAAGCACAATTTGTCGATACCATCCATCTTTATCTATTTCCAATGATGAAAAACCTAATCTCTTTCAACAATTCTGAGCTAGCCAAGCATATCTCATCTCCTCTTGTCATGGTTTTTTTCTCTTAGGGGATCTTGTTTTTTACTTTAATCTAGGGTTTATCATTTGCTTCAATCCTTATCTCTCGATCACTTAATATCAACCCGCTTACTATGAGTTCCTGTGTAAAGAAATCGATCTTTAAAGCTCTCCCTCTTTTATCTCCATTAGAAACTCCATGAATCTCTGGATTTTTGTTATTTTTGATTCTTAAGAAGAGAAATAGGGTTTATGAATTTGGTGTTTTCTACTTTTCAATCTGAAGTTATAGAATTTTAAAGTAAAGGAACAACTAATAAGATATGGGTATGTTGACTCAGTTCAGATTTTATGTGGTCATTATTCCCTTTTCCAGTGCAAAAATAAATTTGGATTTTTTTTTTGAAACCTAAAAACCCAAATCCTTCTTTCTTCTTCAACTTCCGCTTTTTTTTATTTTAATCCATTTTCATGCCTAGGATTCTATTGATTCTCCCTCTATATAAGAGTAGTGAGTTTTAGGATTTCATTATTTAATACTCTCTATGTAGTTGTAATTGGCATGCAGATTAGTAGAAGATTTCAGTCTTCACTGCAGAGGTGAACACAAAACAAAACACTATTTTACCATTTCGTTTTTGGTGTGGTTTGTTCATTTTTGGAGTTTAAGATATTAGAGGAAAGATGGGTCAATTACAGATTAGAGCTTGATTTAGTTTTTTTTAATTGTTATTTTTATGGTTTATCAAATTTTTAGGGTTTTGATTTCGAAAGTGTTATTAGTGTGTTAGGATACTGAAGAAGAGTTTGCAAAGTAAAGGAAGATTTGATTTTTGTTGTGGTGGAGTCATGGCTGCTGAGAAGCTTAGGAATTTAAGTCAACCTATTGATGTTCCTGGACTAGATGATGTGGTTGCGGCTTTTCATGGAACGGGAAGAGGTGAATTTCTTGGAGTTGTTATTTTCTTATTTTTTTTGTTTATAAACTATATTTCATTGTTCATCTTTTTGATATTTGTAAATGTCGATTACAATGATTAGTGACCTATTTGATCTGTATATATGTTGAATCTTACCTGCTTTAGAAGTTATACTAAGCTACGGTTATATTCATGAAATTGTTTTTATTACAAAGTATAATTGGAGATTCAAGTAGCAAAACAAAACAAAAAAATATCCCTTTGGTGAAAATGTGAGAACAGTGAAATTTAATGTAGAATTTCCATATGTATTAGGTCACTTGAATATGCGAAGCTACTTTTGATATATTTTACTTTATTTTAGTTAGGTTCATTCTTGATGGGTTGGTTTGGAGTTGTTTTTTTAACCAGACATATCCTATTTTTCGGTCTTTATAGCCATTGGATTGAGTACAAGATACTTGGGAAGTATCACCACTTTCTGTGGATGGAATCAGAAAATGTTGGACCTCGCTGATATAGGGAAATGGATGTGGCTGCAGCAGAGTGTCTTATGGGTAAGCTATATCTTGCTAACTAATTTTATCAGAACTTTCGCGCTAGAAAATTGTTGTTATTAGTAATAATGGAGTATTGATTCCATTTGACTGTATTGTGCATGTGGTCCTCGACAACTACTCATCGTGTAATCTAAGATGAAATAAATGTAGTTCTTGTGTTGATGTACCTAAACTTGGCAGGTTGATTGCGTTTAAAAATTGTTGATAATATGAATGAAACTGAATGGTTAATAAAGGGCGGTTAAGCTCATGCATGATTGGCGTAGATTAAGATACTTATTACTCTTGAATGGTGAATTCCTCTGTCCTATGAGTGGGTATAAGATCTTAACAAATTGCATGGTGTGGACTTCTTAACTATATTACTTACATGGTTAAGTTTTACTCAACAAGATTATTAGTTTTGCTCAAGTCCAAATTGATGAACATCTACACTGCATTTTCATTTTAACTGGTCATGGGTAAATTTTGGAAGGTGTATTTGTTATCATGTCCATTATTTTGGGGATTCAAACGATAAAAGAATTCTGATGGATGATAAAATGACGTGGTAATAGAGAAAATTCACCAGATGAAATACCATGTTTAAGTTGCAACTAGAGGATAGACAGTATCAATCAACATATAACAGTTTTGATTGTGTTATTAGCGGTGCTATATTTGTTGTTGAGTGTGGGGTGGGTTATTGCTGAGCAAATGGGTTGATGATGGAAAACCCCACGATTCATATTTATGGTTGGCTTGCATGGTTGCATCTCCAGGTGTGTGAATCAGATGGTTATTGGCTCGACTTAATGGGCGCAGGTTAGGAAGGGAGGGGTTGATGAAGTGGATACCTTTTGGAAACCTAATTGCCACTTTTTTCCGCTGCTTTTATGATGAAAGCTCTAGAAACAGTGATAGAAGTGGTAAAACCATCATTATACGCATAACATCAGTGTGTCTTCTGTTTGGAAGATGGGTATTTATAGAAAAATAAATCTGATTACTAATTTTGTAAAGTTTAAACAAATGCTTGATCGTATATCTAAAAATTACTCTAATTTATCGAGTTTGGTCTGTTTAGAGAATGCTGATAAACACCGAAATCTATAAATGACCACCATTTGAATTCAATTTGGGGTTTTAGGATATCTGTGTATTGTTTCTACTTTCACGGCCTAGTACTATGCCATAAGTCATACAAAGCATTCTTGGAGAGCACATGTATAGTGATGGAATCACAATTCTACCTTCTTTTGGCTTGGGTACTTTGATATACTCCTTGCATGTGTGGAAAAAGGGATGCAAGTAACAGGTCAGTGCAAGTTTATTTTTTTATTCTTTTGATAACTGTAAAGTGATACGACAAATTTTTTTCTTTGAGTTAGCTGATTGGGGTTTTGATGGTGGTCCCGAATATTCAAAAAAAATGTGATTTCTTACAAAATATAAGTTTTATATTTTTTTAGTGAAATCCCTAGTTTACGATTTGGGGTTATTTTACTTTTCTATGTAGGTTTGTTATCCATATCTATTTCTAGTAAAGTGGTTTTTTTTTGTGTTCTAGGTTGGGACATCTTTGTTGATTAAGTCTCTAGTAAAGCATTATACAGAGCAAAATCTTGACCACATATGAGGCTCCAGTACAATACTAACAGGTTTATTTTTCCTTGACTTGTCTAATTCACTACATACTAGACCAGTGGTAGACATTGTGTCATCTATCTCATTGTGCTTTTGGTTCAATTTTATTTGCTAGGTAACCGAAGACGGATACAGTTTGTGGAGTGTCCTAACAATATGTATAGCATGATTGATGCTGCGAAATATGCAAGCGCGGTGATATTGCTCATTGATGCAGATTATGGGTTTGAAATGGTAAGTCACAGTAAAATGTCCAGAATGTGACTCAATAATCATTCCATCTTTTTTGTATTTATAGATCATAATCCATACTTGTTAACGTTACATTAAAGTCTAGTGTTTATCCCCGTTAACTTTCTTTTAAGAATTTGGCATTCCACTACCATGGTAGCTCCTTGATATTTGCTTCATCTCTGAGGAAGATTGTTATCGATTTTTAGCCTTTAAATTGTAATGGCTTTTTAAAACCAAACCACACGAACAAGTTGATGCCTACCGTCCCATGCCCTAACAATCTAGTTTTCCTTTCTCACCTTGTGTAGCCATAGGCTTACTTAAGGTATATTTCCCTTTTTGATAAGGGTTAATTAAGTCTTCTATAATGCAGCTTTTTATACTTTTCTTTTTTGTTGTGATGATGGTTTATAAGGTTATTTAGCTTCTTCAATCTGTCCATGCATACCCCTCAGTCATTTTTTATAAAATAAGATGGTCCTGGTAACCCAACCTAAATTCCTAACCTTGTCTCTGAGTTAGTTTGCTACACTTAATTTTATGATATTCAAGTAAAGGACATCCAGAAACTTCAAACGGTACATACAAACGTCTTGCAACATAATTTTTTCTGTGTCGCTAAGTATATTCAACTTTGATGGAAGTTAATCAACATTTTTTTCTTACTGCAAAATGCTTTTAATGATTTTAGAAAACATTTGAGTTCCTTAACATATTACAAGTTCATGGCATGTCAGAGGTTATAGGGGTGCTTATATATCTTGATGAGCTAAAATATGCAGAAACACTTAAACAACGAATCATTGATGATTTTAGGACAAATATACATGAAGGAACAAGAATTTTTTTCTTGTCTGGTCTCCATCATGGGATGTGAGTATATTTCACCAACATATTGTTCTTGTACCTATCATATGAGTTATAATGTTCTAGTATTTAAAAATCCATGAGATTCACAGGAAGGCTACAACAAAGTGAAAGTAAACTAAGGAGTCTCCATCATTATTTATTATCCAGGTATCAGAAGGATAAAATTGACGAATTGGAAAATATCTTTTCGGTTATGGAATTTCATACTTTGTCACGGCGAGCTTCGCATCCTTATTTGCTGGTAGATTATTTTTAGGATGTCACTTCTCCAGCAAACATGCATATAGATATAAAATGCAAGGGAGATATAATTTTGTACGGTTATCTTCGAGGTTGTGATATCAAGAAAGGAACAAAGGTAATTTTTCATCTACCTTAACTGATGATGAACTTGGTTTTTTTTTTCGTCACTAGTTGGAACTAGAGCCTAGAGGCGCCTTCTTTGATCATATTCTTATTTTTTGTCTATTTTCTTCATAATAACGTACCCGAATCTGACTATTAAAACATTCTCCTAATCACATTTTGCTCATACTTTTGCATGGAAAGTTTCATTGTTCATACCATTTTGTACCTTGTCTTTATTTTCTTGTATATTATCTTAATTTGTGTAAAGTTGTGTCTCTTATAAGAAAATAGAAAGTACAATTCAGCGTTTTCTAGAATTCTTGTGCTTCTATACATAGCTCATTAACCGATTAACGAGAAGAAAAGAGGTTCACAAAAATAGAATATGACAATAGTTAAGTTTAATGCTAAGTTGTTTGAGTCCTTTGATATTTTGGTTCGTGAGCTAGATTTTTTTCCATGTTTTGCTCTTTTTTCTGTGATGCACTTATATAACCTTTGTTTTCCCTTCTTGTGCAACAAGATATACTTGCATTTTGTTCCATCAAATCCTTGATGGGATTACTTAGTAGGTAATGCTCGAGGTGCATATTGCTGGTGTTGGTGATTACCCTTTAGATGATGTTACACTCTCAGCTGAACCTTTCCCTTTACCACCTTTTGACGGCAATGATAAGCAGGTACCCACTGAAGATATTTTAGTTTCTACGTTTTGGTTGAAATAATAATTATTCATATCTATCTCCTACACCTTTAAAATTCAATAATTGATTTTTGTATTTTTTTTTGTTGGAATAAATACTTTGACCAGATGCAGATTAATATAGAGCACAGCGATCTTGATGAGCTCACTTGGAGATTCAGACTTTCAGAATAGGGACATACTTAAAGTTTGGGGTTATTGGCGTTCCTTTTGAGATAGTTACCAATCACGATCCCTGACAGCATATTCTCGTTGGAGGTATCAGTCTTGCAGAAGATAATGTCGGATATATACAGGTTAAATTTCTATACTAAGTTTTACTTTACTTTAAAATATGTTTTGTTGTTCATCACACCATCTGCAATTTACCCAGAGTCGACAGTTAAACACTTAGTAGCCAGGAATTTGCAAATCCATCATGAATCTCAATGAAAACTGAGAATTTGCGCTCCTCACTGAAAGTTTTAGCTAACTATGGTTATGGCATATGTTTTCAAGAAGTTCTTCTCAGTGTTTCTAAATTAATGATCGATTTTCGTAAATAACCTTATTTAAAAGGTTTGACTTGCTAAATCTTGATTTTCCTTTACCTTTTTTTTTTTTTTAGTTTTCCTAAAATATATTTTGTTCAGTCTTTCGGTATCTCTGGTGCCTTTTTTGAATAGATTGGGAAATGAGTTTTTTATTGGATTTTAACGTTCTTAGTAGGTGACTTTATTGATTATAGAGTTTGGAATTCACTTTGGAAGTTTTTTCAGCATGGAAGTGCTGAGCATAGAAATGAAAGCTATGCTTGATCTTCTGAATACTTGAATACTATAAAAGGTTTTAACTGCGGTTGTAGTTAAGAATATGTATAATAACATAGATGAATGTCGAACAATACTTAAAGAGTGTATTTAAATGTTAGATTGGTTGTGTGAGCCCCTTTGTCGACCTTTCTATTAGCAATCAGGAAAAAAAACAACTTAAGAGAGGTCTTATATGTATTGATCAAGAAATTTCACAAAATTTAAACTTAGACCATATACTTAGTGCTTGTTTCATTTTCGTAATTTATATCGTCGGCAGGTTGTCCAAGTTGTAAGTAGATTATAGGGAAATTTGAATCTTTTTTATATATAAAAGTAACTGTGAGAGCATAGCTTCAGGAGTTTTGTAATGACTGCAACTACATAATTTTTTTCGAAGAACAGTTCTTCATCCACTGCTTTATTATCTGGTTTCAAGTAAGCCTTAGTTTTTTTTCTCAATACAATCTAAACATCTTCAGATATATAGTAAATGACTACAATACTTTATATTCATCATACATGGGTTACATGGGTGATTAGGATAAAGGGTGGATTATATTATTCATCATACAATCTTTTTCTTCGTATTTTTGTGACTACGAGTTCATAAGCTAGGATAAAGGATGTTTGGTTTCCTTTTATTTGTCTCGGTATGTTTTGGACTATCTACAATTTTTGGCGATCTTTTATTATATGGAAATATTATCTACTATGCATGTATCGGGAGTGTTTTGCTTCAGAAGTTTACACTGATGACTGCGGCTACACAAATTCTACTAATAATGGAGAGAACAAGACCTCATCCAATCAAGAGGTAGCGGAAGCTACTTTTAGAGCATTGAAGTTCAAAAAATCTGAGGTAGTGGAAGAACTGGGTTCACGTTACTGCAAATTAGCCTATATGATATCATCTGAACAAATAGTGTGTCACATAATAGGATTAATGATAACATTTTTCTACAAAGTTGACAGTTCTATGACAGCTTTATTTAGATAATATAACTGATATTTGCCAAAAAATGATAGGTTTATAAAGAAATTGGTATTTTAGTATAAGAAATTGAGTTACTGATCGTAGTTCATCCGAAGGGTCAATTCGAAAGGAACAAGCAACATAAACCTATTAAGGAAATGCCAACATCGAAAAGGGACAATCGTCTCAAAATGATATGCTTAGGGATATAAAATCAGCGTCTAAAACTTTCCAACATGATGTAGCAAGGCCAAAGGCCAAGCTAAGCCTAGTCCGCATAGGCCAAGGGACTTTCACAAAGTATGCACCATCTTGTGCATAATTATCGCTACTTAGTATGCAAATATGCATTATCGAGTAAGCAACATGGATGAATGATGCTTTCGCATAATTCATGCTTCATCGGCTAAACTACATATAATTTCGTTCTCTGGGTAGCATAGCTAGGCATCATCGCTTTCCACCAACAACTCCTTCCTATATATGTTGTATTCGTATTTATATAAATAAATAAAATAAAGGGAAGGGACATCCATCGACTATACTTTAGGAAAAAACGCCAACTGGTTAGCCGCTGCTAGGAAAATACGCCCTCTGGTTTGCGCCGATAGGCAAATGCGTCAACTGGTTAGCATATTCGCTAACTGATTAGCCATCTGATAGGTTAATCCTCTAACTAGTTGGCGTTGATAGGAAAATGCACCAAATAGTTAGCATATCCGCTAACTGATTAGCCAGCTGCTAAGCTAATCCGCTAACTGGTTGGCACTGATAGGAAAATGCGCCAACTTCTTCGCATATACCCTAACTGATTAGCCAACTGCTAGGCTAATCTGTTATTTGGTTGCGCTGATAGGAAAATGTGCCAACTGGTTAGCATATCCGCTAACTGATTAGCCAGTTGCTAGGAAAATCGCCAACTGGTTATCCAAATCCATTTTCTGATTAGCATCAAGGCCAACTGTGCCAAGGCAAATGCATCCACACCTTGGTGAATTCCTGAGTAAGATTTATAATTTTAAGATGAAGCTTCATACCATGTTATGATATATTCCCTTACTAAGCGACGTGCGAAAAATACGGGTGTTACATTATAAAACCCTTTAAAGAATTTCGTCCCCCAAATTCAACCCAAAAATTATTGTGGACAAGCTCCATTGATTTTGATTCCCTGTGCATATGTCCCATTGCATGATATGCAGAAATCATGTGAGGGTCCAAAGTTTGTTAATGAAAAACATATTAGGATTTACTGAATATATGTCCCATTCCATATTTCCAGAAATCCTAATAGGGTACGTAGTTGTCGTAAACGTCGATTGATACCTTCCTAACATACATCCTATTTTGTATGATCGAGGATCAGAAAAGGTTAACTCTGCCAAGAATATCAATTTGAATCCCTAAACATGTGTCCCATACTACATGCTCAAAAATGCAAAAAGGATTTACTCACCACAGAATCTGAAGTGCACGTCACATACCATATACTTAAGATTCCCCAAATTTCACGAAGGTTGAAAGGGTTATCGAAAATGACAATCAATTTTTTATTTATTACTGTGAGGAACAAACTCTAGTGCAGTCGAATGCAAGCCTATCGTTACAAACGGTTTTCCACTCATAAGTGGGAGCTAGCCAGCTTGAAAATGCACATCGTGACGCACGGGTGAGGGGTGATCATTCCTAATGCCAAGGGTAGTCGGATACTAGCCACCGTTCTTGACGGTTTTCCTAGCAAACCCAAAGTACTCTACAACGTATCTAAATCTTAGCGGAGTAACTATCATAGTAGTTACAATTTCTTTCACACTGGCACTTAGCATGATCTGTTTATCGTTACGTTTTCATACTAGCAGAAGTAAATTTTTATTAGTCACATTATAGCGCAAACAATGACAAGTCCAAACTCACAGTCCCTAGAGTTTTTTCAAAACTTTCTATATTACCATTTGTCACGCCCTGGAAAATCCCGCCTCTCGGCGTTGTAGGTTAGGCAGGCCAGAACTCCCAGACGCGCGGCTCTATTGATTTGTAACTTGTGGCTTACCAGGAAAATGCAACTAGATTTTCCTTCCCAAACATGTTCTTCAAGCATGATACTCGAAACATAGTTTCCACATTGCTCCAACTCACCCCTTGTTCTGCTAAGGGTGCAAGGCCATAAAAGCCAATGGTGATGCCTTTGGAACGCATCACTAGCTTACGAGCATTGTCTAGGCCTAACTCATGCCATGGACTAGTGCCTAGGACATTTCAATCCTATTTTTCATTTTCTTAACTCTGCTTCGACCATACGCTGGAGTCTGTGCTGATCTTGCTCTTGCCAAGAGTGCAACATCCAGGAGCATGCCATACCATGTCGTAAAGGTTGATAGAAATTATGAACATTCCATCGAATGGAATTTCAACTACCTCATCGAGTGTGGCAAAAATCAACTCTTTGCTTGGCATTGCCGAGCCTGATGATACGAATTACCATAATGCCGCAATCACCTCTAAATTAGATGATATGAGGAAACAAGATGCGGACCTCAATGCATTGCATTGCGGCTTCCTACATACCCAACACGTACCTTAAAGGGATCAAGCATGATTGTTGTTCATTCGAATGGTCAATTCTAAAGGAACAAGCAATATAAGCCTATTAAGGAAAAGCCAACATCGGAAATGGCTAATCGTCTCGAAAGGATATGCTTAGGCATATAAAATCCGCGTCTAAAAATTTCCAACATGATGTAGCAAGGCCAAAGGACAAGCTAAGACTATTTCACATAATCCAACGGACTTTCACAAAGTATGCACCAACTTGTGCATAATTATCGTTACTTAATATGCATTGTCGAGTACGCAACATGGATGAATGATGCTTTCGCATAATTCATGCTTTATCGGCTAAACTACAAGTAATTTCGTTCTATGGTTAGCATAGTTATGCAAAAACGCCCACTAGTTAGCATGGCTAGGCTATTCCGCCAACTGGTTAGCATAGCTAGGCATCATCGATTTACACCAACACCTCCTCCTTATATATGTTTTATTCGTATTTATACAAATAAATAAAAGAAAGGGAAGGGATATTCATTGACTGCACTTAAGAGGAAAACGCCAACTGCTAGGCAAATCCGCTTTCTGGTTAGTGTTGATAGACAAACGTGCCAACTGGTTAGCATATCCGCTAACTGATTAGCCAGATGCTATGATAATTCGCTAACTGGTTGGCGCTGCTAGGCAAATCCGCTTTCTGGTTAGCGTTGCTAGATAAACGTGCCAACTGGTTAGCATATCCGCTAACTGATTATCCAGATGCTAGGATAATTCGCTAACTGGTTGGCGCTGATAGGCAAATGCGCCAACTGGTTAGCATATCCACTAAATGATAGCCAGCTGCTAGGCTAATCCGCTAAATTGTTGGCGCCGATAGGCAAATGACCCAACTGGTTAGTATATTCGATAACTGATTAACCAGCTGCTAGGCTAATCCACGAATTAGTTGGCGCTGATATGAAAATGCGCCAACCGGTTAGCATATCCGCTAACTAATTAGCCAGCTGCTAGACGAATCACCAACTGGTTAGCCAAATCCTCTTTCTAATTAGCATCAAGGCCAATTGTGCCAAGGCCAATGCATCCACACTCTGATGCATTCCTGAGTAAGCTTTATAGCTTAGGATGAAGCTTTATCCCATGCCATGACGCATTCCATGAGTAAGCGACATGCAAAAAATACGGGTGTTACAATATTGTTCAGTTGAGCATGAGTATTGACATAAGGTAATTTTCGGAATCCAGTTGCATGATATAACACCAAATGATATTCAAATTGCTTTATACTAATGGGAAATCTAAATAGGAGCTTGAGATTTTATATAAAAATCATAGAATATCTGGGAAAGTCGTAGTAAGCACCATTATTATTCTGATGATATCATATAGTAATGAATGTTGATTCATTCAGTAATTTGATCGTATATGTAGATGACCATGTATATAGAGAGAGGACAAGGATGAGCACCTGAGAGGGAATAAAGATGAGCACCTGGTTAAAAACTCTTTGCAGAATTATGAGGTTTAATATTTCTTAGACCCGTATCTGAGACATAATTTTATTATTTTACCCTTAACAAAAATCCATCATTTACACAAATATATTAAAACAACAACTAAACAATATATATTACTGCTACCACTAATTCTTGGTGGATAAATAGTATGACCAACCCAATCGGACTTGGCTAAAATGACCCAATCAATACTGGCTAGTCGACTATATAAGCAACATTACAAATCATTAGCTATGGATCACAAATTCCATTCACAACTCCTAACTCCATTTTATAACTCCACCTTATAAACATTTATACATTAGATCTTTATTTTAACTTCTACTAACCCATATAATTAACACATTAGTTGCCTTCTTTTGGAATTATTTATGAATATATGAATCATCAATAAATTGATTTCCAAAACAACTATAAATCTTTAATCTCATTATCAGATTCTACCAAAGTACCCTAACATGGAGACTACTATTCAACAGATTTATACTAATCAGTTGGAACTATGTTGAGAAAAATGTTTTAGTCGTACTGCTTAAATCCTAAATTTTAATGAAACCAAATTACCATCTACCAAATAAAATAAGTATTAAGTATAAAGGAAATCAATTATTATCCCCATGAAATCATTTTTTCATTAATACCATCATTTTTAATAATTCATGAATCAGTTGCAATTCATTCTCATACACTAGTGATATCATACATGTCAACCGTGATCACCACCAACCAAAACTATCTTAGTCATAAAGCCAACTCACTTTGAAACCCTCTAACTCCAATCTCTATCTTTCCAATTTGTTCTCCCTATTTCCATTCTTTATTTCCGTTCATTTATGTTCTAATACTCCAACACAAAAAAAGAACTTGACACTTCATATTTTATTTTAATTTTATTCCAAATTTATGAAACTAAAATAATAAATATTATAGCTTTAAATCCTTATGCTAGACACCTCACTCATAAAACTCCACTTGAGTGAGGAATCTTTAAAACTTGAAAAGCTTAATTAATAAAAAAACTGAATTGTATTTGGTTAAGAAATTTTTTTGTCAAATTGACCCTAAACATAAAACAATTTAAAAGTATTATAAATAATAAGCATATTTATTAACTAATTAATTTAACTAGTTTAAGAATATACATATATGTATGATCCATGTGATTTATTAAGAGCTGCACTTGAAGACACCATGTATCTCCCTGATTACAATAAATTTTAAGCAAATAAAATGAGTCATACCAGCCAAATTTAAGGTTAGAGTTTAACTATTTAATTTAGTTTATTAAGTTGTATAAATCAAGGTTAATACAATAATACTAATCAAATTCCAAATCAGGCCTGATGGAGTTTGGCTTTAATAAATAATGTTACCGTACTATATAAAGATCACTTTTAGTCAATTATTTAAGACTGGGTTTTGGGTTCTTACACAATCTACCCACATCACCGAAATTTTAAAATTAAAGATGTTACATTTCTCAATGTAAACACTTTTTCGTACTTATAAAACGCTAAAAATTCATCCTATCTTGAATGTGTTTTGAAACGAGATACAATAAATCATATCATCCTATGTAATTTAGTCAAATTTTATATACATCGTATTTGGTTCCAAATCTAATATGCAACATATTTCTTGAGGAAGTAATGCTTAGTGACGTTATTTCTTGAGGAAGTAATGCTTAGTGACGTTATTTCTTGAGGGTGTGAATAATTGGAGATTAATCTAGAGTTTTACTTACGGAACAAATTCTCTGAAAAGTTATTTCAAACGTGTATGATTGATATAGTACCAAGCTATGTTGCTATGTAGTGGTAAGTAACATTGCTTGAGATCCAAGCAACCTCAAAACACTTAACTATAAATAAAGAATTTCTGAAGACTCAGAGTCTCGCACCAGATAGTAATTTTTTTGTACCTTTATCATAAATTAAGTAAGCTAAGTAGTATAATGGAAAAAAAGGAATTGATGCATGTCGTGAGCGAAACAAATTAACTCACCTAGTTTCCACCTAATTAACTATGAACATAGTAAAAGTAAGTTTCGCTCCCACAAAGAACAATGAGTTTTTAGTTGTCAAAGTAACCAACTAGGGGTTTTTGTAGTAGAGTTTAAAGCAAAGTAAATAAGAAAGTAACTGAAAGTTAAGTTGTAAGCAATGTAGAGAAATATGATTGAGGATTCCTTCTTTGTTATTAAGTTTGCATTGAATTAGTATGCTCATCTATTCTTCATTCTTCACAAATTATCCCCAACCATGGATAATATCTACCCTATTGTTATCCCCAAAATTCAATTTACTAAGTAATTCAATGGATTGTCACACCTTTGGGGAAAAAAATCCCACCTAAAGTAAGTTTCATGTTGTAGGCTGTGTTTCATAACTTTTTTCCCAGTCAATTAATGCTTAGGCACATTTCATATCTTACTTCGTTGCTCCCTATTTATGAGGTACTTCATCATGGATTTCCGTACCTCCTGAACCATGCTTGCTACTGTTCTTTTTTATTTTGATGCGTGGGATAGGAATTTCACAAGGAAAGATGAAAGGATTTTTGGATAAAACTGCATTGTGTTGTTATATAGATTATATGAAAGTAGAAAAACTAGGGTATTTAAGGGTCCACACAAGAATGTTTTTAAAAACGTACCTATGATTAAGCAAAATTTTGTTCTTTCGAGCTTTGATGTTGTAATTTTTAGATTTACATTCAAGCCAGAGTTTGAATACTTGGGAGACGATCTTGCATATATAATTTTCTTACTTATGGTTTTGTGGTTGGGCTTGTTCTATTTTACTCTTTAATATACATTTTTTCTTTCGACATCAGTTTTTTCTATTATAGAATCAACAAACTAAATACTCAATACCATCTTTCACTCCACAATAAAACTAGCACTGGTGGATCTTACCCTCCCTCCCATTGATTGGTTAGCGTAACCACGCATTCTCATTGGTTTAGAGCGAAGTCATTCATGTTTGTTGGATGGAATTCGGTGTTATATGGTGCGTCAATGAGGGAATATGTAGTGCAGATTGGGTGGGTTGTTGTTACTTATCGTAGGAACGACTCTCATAGATTACGTTATTTAGTCGCAAGGTTGTCGATATTTGGGTTTGGATGGATGAAAATTTATTTCGTATGTTTACACTGAGTTTACACATCTTCATAAAATCTTGAACCGTCGTATTTTCGTGCAAAATAGAAACGCCGATTGCGATTAGGTTATAAAATGGTATATTTTAAATATTTTTAGAATATATACATAGTATTTTAAAAAATATTATATTTATTAAAATCCAAGGGATGCAGTTTACGCAAATATGGAAACTCTTTTTCTTATTAAAATTATTGAATATTTTTTTTTTATTTTAGGAATATAATCCGATGTTTGTCAAAACTAATTAAATATATATATATAGATAGATAGATAGATAGATTGATTGGGAGGAAATAAATAGTGTCTAATATTTATTCAGGAATAGGGTTGGGTCCAGATGTCTCTATGGATAATATAAGATATGAAGAGGGTCATATGTTATAGATTAACTAGGTCTTAACCCACGCCATGATGGCACGGGCATGGATATATGTCTAAATGTATTATTAATCTTTATATACGAACCACTATTTATCTTGTTTAAGTTAGTCAGCTTTGTATATTCGTTGATCTATCTTATCCCTGGATAAATCCTGGCCACACTTTACCTCCTTCATAGATAAATCATGGCTAATCTTTATTCATTCCCTAGGTAAATCCTGGCCACCCTTTATCTCCTCCATAGAAAAACTATGGCCACTTTAAATCTTAAACCCTCTTTTTGTCCTCTCTTTCCCTAAAAAAATCATGGTTATTCTTTATCTCCTTCTAGATAAATCCTGGTCACCTTTTATCTCCCCAATAAACAAATCATGGTCACTCTTTATCTCCTTCTAGATAAATCATGTTCACCCTTTATCTCCTCAATACACAAATCATGACCACTCTTTATCTCTTTCCTAGACAAATCCTGACCCCTCTTTATCTTCTCTCCTTTCCTAAACAAATCATGGCCACCCATTATCTCCTCTTAAATAAATTTTGGTCACCTTTTATCTCCTCCACAGACAAATCATGGCCACTATTTATCTCCTTCCTAGATAAATTCTAACCTCTATTTATCTTATCTCATTCCCTAAAAAAAACATGACCACTCTTTATCTATCCTCTTAAATAAATCATGGCCACCTTTTATCTCCTCCATAGATAAATCATGGACACTCTTTATCTTCTCCCTAGATAAATCCCGACCCTTCTTTATCTCATCACCTTCCCTGAACAAATCTCAGCCGCCCTTTGTCTCCCCCAAGATCAAATCATGGCCACCACTTACCCAAGGTAAGTTATCTATGCTTTGTTTATACACTTGAAGGGTATGTGTGAATTTGAATCCTAGACCTTGGACCGGTGTATGCGGCTGTTATTCAATTGAGGGCATGCGATGTTATTATCCAGGTCTAAAACTAGAAACCATGTTTTTCGTCTTTCTCTTTTCAAGCAGAGAAAAAATGGCGGCGAAATATTTTGGTATTCGATATTATTCAAATCATAAAAATGTGTAAAACACCAAGGTAACCATACTTTCTACAAAAAAACACCAACCATAAAAACACTGTATTTTCTAAAGTAAGAAAAAAACCCTAAAATTTTTTAAAAAAAATGTAAATCAGATCCTTTTAATATTATAGAAATAAAAAACCTACCTTTTTATGCTTCTTATTAGTACCAGTCACTATCAGATATTGTTTTCTCTGCTCTCTCTTGTTTCACCTCAAATATTAAAAGATCGTTTTTATCCACCACCTTCACACCCATCGCCGATCCCCAATCACCACCACTATCCAAATAATCATTCTTCTTCTCCTCACTACCGATATTACTTTCCTCCGCCACTACCACCATAATCTCACTTCCCTCATCACCACCACCATCACCACCACCAACAACAACAACCATTCTCATCATCTTTTTTTATCTATCAGAATCTAATTGCATGAGTGAAAGGAGTCCTTCTATATAGTGAGGATAATATTTTTTTTAGAAGCATTTTGATGGTCCTTTTTTTATATCAATTTTTTTTTTGATTTCATTAAAATTTGATCGATTTGGATCTAATCAAAGAAATTTGGTGTTTAATTTCTGTTAAACACAAACTAATACAACACCAAAAGGTCTCAATTTATCAATATATCCTTTAAATTGATCGAATCAGATTATTTCATCATCAATTATTTTGAATTGAACAAAATTAACTTTTCAATTTTTGTTAAATCTATCAAATTAGAATAATAAAATAAATTATAATTCAATTGATATCAATACCCACAATTATAATTGAAGCAATCACTGATTTATACAATAAAACATGATCAATTTGAAGGAATTCAGAATTACAAACACACATAAAGATTTGGGTGAAGAAGAATCTAAATTCGGGTAGAACGCCGGGTATATGGGTAAGGTATCCAGATTCGACTCTGACAAACTTTTGCAACTTTAACAAACTGTCGTAAGATATGAAAAATAACGGATATAATTTGTGGTTCTCATGGATTCGATCCTGATATACCTTTGCGAAAAAATTATTCCATTGTAAGATGCAACCATCCCATTTAATCTGTTGTTTCCGTGGAGCACGCCACTGGCACATGCCATGTTTAATATAAGATTAATTTGTGACTAAATCAGACCGTCGAATGGTCCAACTCATTAACAGTCAAGATCCATTATTTTCCAAAGCATACCATTCCCACGTGTTTTCTTTAGCCCATTTAAAGTTTTGCTTGTGTGTTCCTAAGGAGATGACTAAGATTATTTTCTTCCATCTTTGGGAAACCTATTATGTTGGTAGCCACGTTTTTGGATTAAGTAAGACTTAAGTACAAGTTTTTTGGGACTCTTTTCAGTCACCCCCCCCCCCCCCCCCAACCCCCCCACCCCTTCCCAATGTTGTAGCAATCATCTAATAGTGTCTATTTAACACCACTACCACCACCAGGACCATCTACTTGTCTTGATTACAATTCTCAAGATGATTTTAGAAATTCATTGCTGGTTTTCTTAAAGATGTTAACCCAGAGAGATTTACAAATAACCAGGTTGGAGATTTTCTCATTTCCTTCAATTTACTGGTTTATTGTTTTGTTTTGGTAATTTATGGTTCAAGATCAATTGGGAATTTAAATATATACTTTTGATCTTTTCAGGATAGTGATTCCAAATTTATACTTTTAATGAACTGACATGCAATTGGGGAGGTGAGTAGAATATGTTATGTCTTTTTTTTTAAATGAAGATGTCGAAATTGATATTGTGGATGGTGTGTTGTTGTTGCGGTTGTTTGTAATTCTGATGAAAATTCAAAGATTTTAAGTTAGTTTTATTATTTTGGATGTATTTTAGCAAATTGATATATGGGTACACCTTAAAAACACGATATTATTGGTTATGACTCTTTGCTTTTCTTACTATGAAATCCATGGCAGCGAATGTGAGGGGAGAAAATCTATGGTACACGTGGAAGATATTCAAAGAATGAGCAACATAAAGAGATAGAAATAAATAAGCATATGATCATCTCACCCATGTGCTTGTTAGAATCGAGACATCTACCAATTAAAGCAGATAAAGACACGTCCAAAGAGAACAGATAAGAAACGGTGAGGATGAAAGAAAGCGTTGAGGGCATTAAATGTGAGTCAGACTAATCAAACTAGTGGAAGACCAAGTAAGATAGATAGAGTGTCAAGAAAGGATATGATGTGATGGGTGGATAAGAGAGATGCTAGGATAAGCTATCCAAGCTTGGAGAATATAAGTTACTCGATAATTGGGATATCCGAGATAGAGCTTGGGTTATAAAAGAAGATCACTTGCTCACATTCAAGGAAGGCTGAAGATTGAGAGAGAAAATACCTTGTAATATAAGTGAGACATCGGTGAGATAAACCATATTTGTAAGATCATTTGAGAGATATCATAATTCTTACTTGTAACCAGATCAAAGCTTGTAGTTCTTACCAATATTACAAATCTCGTGAATGTAGGCTTCATTAATAACTAAACCACGTAAAAACCTTTTGTGTCTTTATATTTTTCATTTTACTTACATACTTTGCTACTTGGTATTTATAATTGCATTCATTTTTAAGTACTTAGATTTTTATAATCTTGGTAGTAGGATTTTGTGTTACTACATCGAGACCTGCCGATTAGTATAAAAAACAATGCATTACAAACTAATACAATAGGATAAGTCATGGCTTGATTGGCCTTAGCATAAGAAACTTGAGTGGCCACTAGGAGGGTCCATGTAATGGAAGCAGCAACTATACTCATAAAGGAGCCCAACAGGTACTGAGAATTTTTAACACCATGGGGCCGATCATCTGACCTTATTATAGCTAGAAGTCAACTAGGAGGGTCCCTATAATCGTGTTTTTGAGAAATCAGATTAGATTTTTTGGCCCAAATCATGGCGTTATCTATGTTACATGGTGAATCGAGACGCTTATATTCCTGGTGGTGGGATATTTTATTCTTTTGATATTGGGAACAGAGTTTGCTAGGGGAGTAAATGGTGTTGTTTTGCAAATATGGTTAACATATACATAGCTTGGGAAATGATTTCTTATTTGATGGGATTCAGTAGTTCCGTTAGCTATTTTTCATTGCTTTTTGTTGTGTACTTTGTTTTCCTTGCATTTGATTTAAACAGAGTTTTTGAACTTCTCAATTTGTTACACGCATGGTAAATTGTGCAGTTCTGACACATACCATTTATACTAAATATCCCAAGTATAGGAGCCAAAACATGAATGAAACTGTAATCGTTTGAAAACTGAAGATGTAAAATCTTTTCAAGAATGTATGTAGTGTAAGGATTTTAATGGTGGGGGTTAAGGATTTGACGAGATAGCTGTAAAGTAAGTATGATTGTACCCATTTTCAAGGAGTTGGATTATCTCTCTATTGTATATCACTTTTACTTGTTTTTTAGACGATACGTCTCTCAAACTCCCAATTTAAAAGCTAGAATGGGTTGGCATATCAAAATACATTGTCTTTAAAGATAAAGTCCTTATTTTCTTCTTTCTTTCTTTCTTGAGGTGACTCTGTTATTTGTGCAGGTCATTGATATTGTTATCTTATCAGGTTCAATGGTATTTGTTATTTTATCCAAGTCGTGTCTTCCGCTATAAGACTTACCTTGAGCTTCTAATGTTTTTTAGATTCAAGCATATGTGTCTCACGTCCACAAAGTTATTCTTCTAGAAGACTTGATTGATCCCGAGACTCTTAACGCTCGAATAGATGTGGTGCTGTAAAATTATAAAATATTTATTATGCCTTAATAAACTCGTGGGAGGACTTTTGATGAAAAAACCCTGAAACATTCATGAAAAACCCGACTCCATACCGATAAAACTCCACAGAGAAAAATACCTCAACCAGAAGCCTATTTTTGAGGGTACACGTCCTATCCCTTCATCCACCGACCCACAATAAAGACAATTGAATTCCCTAATACCCCATCTTTCATCAGTTCATCTTCCATCAAATAGGAAATGGATTAACAACCCCGATCCATGCAAACTGGATCTCACACTACACAAATCTTGATCCAGCATAATCCTTTCTTTTCCAAAAAGTAGCTGATTTCATTGATCCTCTATCCCTTAACTGGAACCATGATAATTATCCCAACTACCTCCGGTGGCAGTCCAGAAAATAATAAATGTACACCTTCCTAGTGACTGCCCCCCAGACAAAATCATCTGGCCTTTCACGAAAATCGGAAAATATACCACAACTTCAGGATACAAATGTCTTACCCAAACCTCTGATCAAGTGCATCAAAACCATCTACCACCCATCAACTTCTTTTGGACACTCCCGTGTCCCCCAAAAATATAGTTTTTCCTGTGGAAAACAATTAACGAGGGTCTACCAGCCTTCACAATCCTAAACCGTATCTACCTCACAAATACCAATCTATGCCCTCATTGCAATATTAATCCAGAAATTATGGTACATATCCTCTTATATTGCCAGATTGCTGTAACAACATGGACTATTTTTCTCACCCACCTCTCTAATCAACCAAATATCACCAATATTCACACCAATACCTTCAACCCACAAGGTACAATTTCTCAAATTTTACAAACTATAGTCTCTACTTCTATCACCACCTCGATTTGTTTCCTATTTTGGTCCTTGTGGTTAGCTAGAAATGAACTTATATATGGGCAGAAGCAACAAAACCCAGAAAATATTTTGCATTTGGCTCTCAAACTCCAACAAGAGTTCATATGGGCACAAGGAATCTTACCTCCAGTTTTATCAGGGATGACGCCTCTGGTAAACCCAACCCCCAATCACGAACCACAACAATTATTTCGGTTGGTTGGGTTCCTCTTAACCCAGGATGGATTAAAATCAACACAGACGGAGCAGCCCGACAGGGAAAAGATTTATATGCAGGGACTCAATAGCAACAACTCTCGTAGTGTTTGCTATACCATTGGGAATCACCACCGCCTGAATAAGGAGGCATGGGCCATACTGATGGCTTCACGAACAGCGACGGATATACAATGGTAAAATGTTCTCTTTGAAACATATTCTGAAAATCTTCTACGATTCATAATCTCTAATGCTAAACCACCATGGTATATAGATAGAATGATTAAAGAAATCAAGCAGAGATTACAACAAATTCCACATAGCGCCATCCAGCACATTTACAGGGAAGGAAATCAAGCAGCGGATGGCCTAACAAATTACGCGGCAGATGGAAGTCAAGAGGGAACATTCTCAACTACAATATGGGACCATACGGTACCATCATTCTTTACTCCAATTGTATTAAACGACTCAATGGGTATCACATACCCTCATGTAATCACTTTCTAATCTAATAAAAATCATTTCATGCTTCAAAAATAAAATAAAAAACTTGTGGGAGCGAGTATTTTTCTTTAGTTGAAACCAAAAGAGGTTTCAATTGTTTTTTATTTTTTTCTTATTTGAAACTTTTTTCTGTTATTTTTTCTTTTTTCCTTAGTTGAAACCAAAAACGATTGTGGTGATACGATAATTTTGTGTTGAAACAAGTTTTGGTTTCATCTGAATTTGTTTCACATTTTTTTGAGTTTTTCTCAACAAAACCAAATGTGATATGATAGTTTTTTGTTGAAAACAATTTTTGTTTCATCAATTTTTTTTCTTTCTTTTGTTGAGTACTAATAGATGAAACCAATTTTTGTTAGTGATATGGATATAGATTAGGACTTGGTAGTGGGTGTCGGTTGGTGATAGGTATGCTGGCGGTGGTGCTTGTTAATGATAGTGGTGGTGCTGGGTGATGGTGCTAGTGCTTGTTATTTGTTAAGCCTGATATGCCACAAAAAGATAGGAATAGAGACTATTCAAGTGACTTTGTTGATGAAATCTTTATCTTTGAAACTTACAGGTTACTTTCTTAAGTGCACAAAGAAAACTGTAGTTTCTTTAACAAGTATTTCAGTTAATACGAAATGATTCTTTTTCTTTGCAGCACAATCTTCTTTTATGGTTTTAAATTATACACATGGATTTTTACAGGTGCAAATGAAACCAAGCTAAAGTTTGTTTAAGCCATATGTTATCTTGCATTATCACGCCAATGAACACCTATAGGTTTCTTCTGATCCTCCCACTGCAAAACAGATGAAACCAAAACATGTTTCAATATAAACTAACCATACATATCACCAACATATTTTTGTTTCTTTGATAAATGTTTGACATAATGTAACAAAATCAATGATACTTAGATAGGTTTCAACACAAATACAGACTTACCACCAACAACATCTTTTGTTTCATTGAAAAATGGTTGACATAATTAAACTAAAAAACCACCATCACATTTTGATGGAACTATAATCAAATAACGTTGAAACCAAAATACTGTTTCAACCTGAACAAAAAAAACACCAACAGTGTTTTATGGAACCATCTATAATAATCCAAAAAAATGTTGAAACCAAATATTGTATCAACCTGAACAAAAAAACCACCGACAATGTTTGATTTAATCATAAATAATCTACAAAAAATGTTGAAACCAAAATATTGCATCAACCTAAACAAAAAATTGCTAATGCATGTTGTTTCAACCATATATATCGCCAACAAATTTGGTGTCGACGACAAAAATAGTTGAAACCAATATTTGTCATCCAAAACAAACCATGTATGACCAATAACACTTAATTTATTAATAAATACTCGATAAAAATAATTAAGACTGAGCTTTTGGTTTTCATACTACTGTCAGCGCTAGTTTTATCAACTAAATTTAACAACATAAAACAAATCAGATGAAAAAAACCAATACAGGTTTCAATAAATATTATTCTACAACCAACAATATTCCATTCATCAACTAAATTCAACAAAATCAAACAAATTCCCTAAACTTGTTTCAACAGAAAACTATCATTTTACCAACAACGTTTGATTCGTAGACAAATACTCGATGAAAAAATTCAACAAAAACAAATGAAATCTAACATTCTTTCAAAGAAAAAAAAATCTTATCATCGATATTGATTTTTTGACAAATACTCGAGAAAATTCAAAAAAATCAATTGAATTAGAGAATAACAATCGTTAATTTTACCTTTTTGAAAATTTGTAGTAGTCTATATTAGCTCTTCATATATGTTTGTCTCCTTTACAAAATTCTTTTTCACCATTTTTGCGAATTAGGTCAAATCGAGTAGAATTAGATCGATTTTTAGTTTCAAGATTTGTGCAGGGAAGGTTTCAGGATCGAATTAGGTTAATTTTGGGTTTCAATCGATCGATTTTTTGATTTTTCGCTAGTGGTTTTTGTTTTTATCGATGGAACCAGAAAGAAAGAGAAAATCAGATAACGGTTTTCTTAAAACCTAGATATGAACGAATTTAGTGTTCACCAAGGGTGGGATAGATTTGTTAGGTTTACTGGGCGTAATGAAACTCAGAAGGAAATTTTAGACAAATTTCGTAATTTGGGGGTTTTGTGGACAATTTGTTTTGTTGGGGTTTTTGTATATGGATGTTGACAGTTTTGGGGTTATAACCCACAGACTATATTCAAATCGATGATACTGAATCATTGGGAGTTCTCTAATTCATTGATTTTTATAAAGTTTGGTCAGTTATTCGATCTAGCTTTTTGTATGGTTTTAGGTTTGTTCAATTTTCCTCTGATTTTGGTCCTCGGTTGATCTTTTCTTCCTTTTTTTGCCTCCAGATGCAAGAAGCCCCGCCTTACAAATCAGGATTCAATTAGTATCTTAACATAAACGTACGCTGGAAAAAGAAATTTATACTAACCTAAAAATAGTAAAACCTGTTAGATTTTCAATTCATTCTCTGTTCCATGGTTTTCTTCTTAATCATTCCCGATCTCCGAATTTTCGATTTTTTTCTTAAATTCGGAGCTAAGGTTTCACTATATGTACTGAATTCTTCATCTCCAGGTGAATACTAATGGTGAATTTTCACATTGACTCCAACATGGACAAAAATCATGGAAAACGTAGCAAAGAACAATTTTCAGGCTACAGATTTGACCTTGTTTGTCTATAAGAGTCATACGTAAATCACATGTACTATACATTCTAAATCAACCTAAGTACTGTAAATCATATAATCTAATTCTTGGTGGTCGAATGTGCAACGAAAATTCAACACCAACAGCCAGAGCGTAAAACGGTACGTGAGTATAGTGTGGCAAAAACAATTAAGCATGCGGCAGATTCAGAGTCGATAGATTGTTTGGATTAGCACGATAAAAAGTCAGCATTAGGAGAAGTGGTTATTTTCACGATTTGGTTTCAAGCATTAGGAGAACATGTGGATACATGTTATTTTCATGATTTGGTTGACCAATTTTTTTTTATTGCTATCTGAAAAAGCAGTTGAGTTGGCCGAACGGGAAACCATTGCTGAGGTTTTGAGGAAGAAAATTATTTTGACTTTGGCTATTTACTTTTAAGTTGCAAAAATTCATTAACCAAGAGATGTTACATAGTTATTCCAAAATCTAGCAAGATTAAGGGTAGTTACAGTGCTCCTTTGAGTAGCACACTTCAAATATAGACTTACCAATTATCCTTAGAGAATTGATGTTGGCAATGTCATGAACTGCTTACTGATTTTAAAGGTTTAAGTACAATTTTTCAAAATCTTTTTTTAAAAGAATTTCTTAATCTCCAACACTTTAAACAGTATGTAATCGGTGAATTTGGTTCCAGTTGTTAATCTTCTAAATGACAATTGGTGTTTTAATTACACGTTGTTGTTAATTAGGACCTCTTTTGGGACAAGTGCATGGCGAAGCCCCGCCTAACCAAATGGGAGCCAATCCTTAACAAAAAAACATAACAAGACACCATCCAAGGAAGACCTCAAAAGAAAATACAGTAGTATAGACACCGACGATGAATATGGAGGTGAAATAAAGGGATTCTGACATGGCACCATTAGTCGAGACAGATGAAGATGGTAATAAAATGTTTACTTATGAATAACGATTATAGATAAAATATTTATCTTTATTATTTCTTATACTTTAATCAATTTTAGCAGGTGTTATTTGGAGTTTTACTTATTTTACTTTTAATATTGCTTAGTTCTATAGATTTCATTTTAATTTTTGTTATTCGCGTAAAATTAATTTTCAAACATTCGTTATTTAATAAGGTTTACATGTATTAATTTTGTTTAGTTACATAGATTTCATTTTAATTATTAATCTATTGGATACTAATTATACATTATTTTATCCGAAATCTCATTTGGACGGGTGCGGACGAAGCTCCACCTCAGCAGACATAAGCAAACACTGTAAACCATTTGAGTCCGACCCGGTGCAAAGCGACGATGAACATGATGGTGAATTGGACGAAAGGGATCCTTACATACCACAGTTGGTCGAAATAGATGAAGATGGCAATGAAATGTTTACTTATGAATATGGATTACACATAGCCGAAAATATTTATTTTTAATCTACGAGATTTCAATCAAGTTTAATACTAAATATTTAGAGTTTATACTATTTTATTTTTGAGATTACTTAATTCTACTTATTTTTTATTTTTTAACAGTTGATTATTGTTTTCTTAGATTGCGTGAAATTAATTTTTAAACCATATGAGATATTTATATTATCATAATGGTATTACATTTGATTATTAGAAAATTTTAATTATATGGTTTTATTGTAAGGTTAATCTGTTGGATAATAATTTATTATGATAGCTTATTAGAACTCTTATTAGGACGGGTGCGGAGCGAAACCTCACCTCAGTGAACATGAACCAACTGTATAAAAAGTTCTATCAACCCTGATGCATAGCACGGGTTAAAAACTAGTTTTTAAATAAAAATTAGTTAAAAACTAACGGGGAGGTAGTCAATTAAGATTCTTGAAGATTTTGAGGAACTTGTTCTTTGGGGGAATTTGAGATAGTCTTTGCAAGTTCATAAACTTTGAGAAACTCTCAGTGAATTTCATAAAAGATTTCTATAGACTAATCTCACTAATTTGTAGAGAGTTTTCACATATTATTGAACAGAGAAAAAATATTAATCAAATAATAATAATGTTTATAATCACCAAAAAATAATTATATCCATTTAGTTTCTTATTAATTAATATGATAGTAATTTTTTTTGATGGAAATAACTAATAAAAACTTTTGTATATTTTAGGACGAAACAAAAATATGTCATTTTCTTTTTCTTGTTATGTGCTTTTGTTTTCTTTAATAATTTTGCATATTTTTCATTTACGCATTTTTTATAAAAAAAGTTAAAAATCTTAAATAGGGAAGTCTCTCAAAATATCACCTATTTTAGAGAGACTTCTCTCAAAAACCCAAATCCATGATTTTAAAGTTTACTTCCAATAACAGAGAATTTGATAGATTTTTAGAAACTCTCTATCCAATAACAAAGATTTTCAGAAATTTATAAAGAGTCTAGATCCACTAACAAGAAATTTCATATCTTTCCAGAAATCTCCAGAAATTCTAATTGACTACCCCTTGTAATACTACGTATTAGTTATAAATAGGGTTGTTCATGGCCGGTTTCGGTTCGGTTTTTGGCCAAACCAAAACCGAAACCGATATAACCGGTTTCTAAAAAAAATTCCAAAACCGTTCCATTTACCGCCGGTTCGGTTTTACTCGGTTTTCTCTCGGTTTCGGTTTTTTCCAGCCGGTTTCGGTTAACCGGATGGTTGTGTCAGTTTCATGGAACTGACAGTGTAAAATTAAAAAAAAAATACATACATTTTTACATTCATTCTTCATTAAAACTTGAAAGAATATCGTAAGAGAGGGAGGGAGGGACATGTTGCTAAACAGCTAAAGTTTGAAACAGGGAAGGAATATTCCAAATAATCACTTTTCTCCCCATCAGATACTTTCGCAGCACAATATTCTCTTTTAGAGTCTTCATCCTTCGTAATCAACTGGACAACAGAACAACCCATTAAGTGTAGCTTTCTCCTCCGGCAAATGAATCAGTTGGCATAGTAACCCCTTACACGGCCTGACCTATGCTGTTGTGGGGAACCTCTCACAAATCCTCCACGCCGTCCAGCAGTATTATTCTGCTGAGACTGCATTCTCATCCTATGTTCCTTCATGTTTACAAATAAGGAGTCTAGAGTCTGACTCTTCTGCCTTGGTTGCGCAACCATCTTTGCCTGAAACTGGAATGGTCCTTGTTGTTGCTGCACCAAACACCAGCAGAACCAATCATTAAATTTTACACTTCACATCAGGATATAAAGATACTATCAAGTATCTATATTTTTGGTTCCGGTCTTACAACCTACAGAACATGACAGAATTAATACCTTATTGACAAAGAAAATTGTGGAGCTCCAGTCCTGCAAACAGAAAGCAAATTGTCGTTGGAAAATAACCTTTTCATATTGCATAACATGAACAACACCACCTCAGACTGTAGGATACCACAATTCAAAGCTTGGAACAAACTCACCATGGATGTTATATTGCTTCAAAACTAAAAACAAACTACACAGACCAATATAAAAACTCTGAGAGAACGCCGTCTTGTCCACATGGAACTAAACAGGATCCTCCATCCAGGTAATATCCATATATAATCCAGTGATGTAAAGAAAAAACCAGCCAAGGACTCACAAGGGATCAAATTGAACTACAACTCTTTCTTAACAAAAAAAGACCCAAGAATACAAGAAAAATTTAAGCTGTTCCACACGATTGATAAAAAGAAATCAGATCAGCATAAAATTAAGATTTTGTTTAGAGGTAACATTTGGTTATTAATATAGATGAGGAACGTTTATGGAAGATATTCTCCCCGAAACGTTAGATCAGTTGATAGAAGTTGAAATGAAAACCCAATCAACAGAGCTAAAGAGGTGGAAGGATAAGAATTCCAATTGAGGAAACTAAAGATGCGTAATAAAATACAAATCAAACTCAGGGAACAAATCAAATACAAAATTATAATGGAGGAAACTAAAGAATCCCAAGTGATCGAATAATTAAAGAAGCAGATCTAATGAAATTAAAATTGACGAAAAATTAAAGAAGAAGACCTACAGAAGAATAGGAGGTCAGAAGAAATATTTACAAGAAGTTAAGAACTCGATTAAAACATTTGAAAATGAGCAAGAGAGCAATCTCTTATGGTTTCAGTTGGAGTACTGCTGGAAGTCGGGCGTGGAAGCGGAGGAGGCTAGGGTTCCTTTGAGAAATGTGAAGAGAAATGAATTAGGTTAGAGAGGAAAGTTTATATATGAAGGGTCATGTAGGATGTAGATTAAATCTATCAAAATCTATATCAACGGTCCTAATTATCCGGTTTTCCATGGCATAACGGTTCGGTTTTTGCCAAACCAAAACCGAAACCGTGACTACCGGTTTTTAGTTTTTTTTTTCCAAAACCGTTCCATTAACAAACAGTTCAGTTCGATTTTGCACTATTCGGTTCGGTTTTACCCGGTTCCCATAAAAATCCGTTACCATGTACAACCCTAGTTATAAACTATTAGATGTTTTCATTTTAAACTGTATTTTCACACATTTTTGACTTATCCCGCTTCATATAATCTCACCATCTGATGGTGTAAAAATCATAATTAACGGTTTAAACTATTCTTTTCTATACTCGTATTTGTTTATTTTACTGTAGTAAATTTAAGCTATCGTTATCTATCACTCCTTTTAAACTCATTTCACTTTCGGCAAAAACCCTTTACTTGTTTGGTGTTGTTGTGTGCGCGCGAGCGAGTCTATCTAGGATATTTGACAAGAGTAACACTCTTCCATGAATTTTGTTTGCCGCCCTCAATTTTCCTCGAAGATCTCTCTTTCTGCTTCGGAGGAAACCCTAGCCGTTTGATTCCTTAGGGTTTCTCCTCCATTTCTTGTTTAAAAATAATTCGTTTTATTTGATATTTGATTAGAGATATGGAAGGATTTGATTGTGGGAGTGGTATTCAACAAACTCCCAATCTCAATAATTTTAATGAATTCACAGCGAGTTCCTCAGGTTAGCTATTTTCTTAGCTAGATCTCTCTTCTTTTTATCTACTCATTTTCTCTAGGTTTTTGCTTGTTCAAGTATGTTTCACAGATCTGGTTCTTGTTCGATTCCACTTGGTGATTTTTTCTTCTTTGTGCGATTCTATACTGTTTGATCGAGTTAATACTTTTGTAGAGTAGTTTTTCTGCTGTGTTTAACTTTTGGTTAGAATATCTAGGGTTTCTCTTTGAATATCTGAATGATGGCATGGTTTAGATCAAGTATGTAGTTTCAGTAAAATATATGAGGTGTGGGCTGCTTCAGTAGTTGAGTTGATTTTTTTTTTAATAAATGAAAACAGAAACTTCAGATGCAAAGTCACTTATTTGATGTATCATAAATCTTGTTTATATTAGATTCATGGTCTTGTCTTGTAGCTTAGGATGTTCTCAACTTAAACCTCTGCTTTATCTTTCAAATTTGTTTTCTCAGATCTCAAACTGGCTACTGAAATATGTATCTTTTCGTTTTAAATTTTGGACTCTTGCTAAGTGCATTTTTTCCTCCTAATTCTGATTATTTTTTCTTTTTATTTTTATCTCTTGATTCAGGAAACACGCTCTTTGATGCATCACAATACGCATTCTTCGGCAAGGATGTGTTAGAAGAAGTTGAGTTGGGGGGTTTAGACGATGAAGATGATGAGGCGCCATTAGTAGGTTATGACGATGATGAGTATCAGGTTCCCAATAGAGAAGAGGTGAACTTTATGAGAAGCAATGTTTTACCTTTTTGGTTATCCTTTATTGCATAACATATCTGCTGCCCAACCTCTAAATGGATATTATTTTCTTTCACTTGTATTTACTATAATTTTATTAATAATATGGAGCTTATCCACTCTGAGGGAAGCATGCTGCAAATTTGTCTCGGATTCTTTTACAACTTTGCAAACTCGGCCGAGAAACAAACAGATTGTTTCACCTTAAGATTAACCGCGGTGATCTTACTCTACATTTTCGCTGTCAATATTTTTTTATTGCATGATATATAAACAGTAGGTGTTTAAAACTTTACACTGGTCTCGTGGATGTTGATGTAAAACTGAAGTAGACTACTACAGTCATATTTAGTAACCATGCATTATGCCGTTTGGACTGTTCATGCAGATGTTGGATCTATTATATGTGAGTTGAGGAGAGTAGGTGATTAACTGGGAAATGTAAATATGGTTTATTGGGAACAGTAGTTCGACAATTTTAGAGATTTTATCTTTTGATTCTATATGGTGTTGGACTCTAAATAGTTTTATTGACACCAATACTTTACTGTATGGCCCTGCTACCTAGAACTTGTACCAACATAATAGATCTTGAGAAATTATTTGTAGGCTTCGTTCTCTGGTTTTCAGTCAGCCTCCCTTATTACATGGTCTTGGGATTATATTTGAATCTCTATATAATATTCTTAGGAAAGGGATGTAAATATGGTGTGTCCACTTGATCTTTTATTTGTTTACTTCAATATGTTATTGTTAATTAATGGCATTATATAGTTTTTTTGGTTCCTGGTACTGATGTTTCATGAAGCGTAAGAGCAGTGCATGTGAAGCTAGAGATGCTTTCTGTTACCTTGGATCTCTATGGTTTCTTTTGACCAAAAGGAGAACTGGGTTCTGTGATAGGTGAGACTGTAGCACGAAACAAGTTTTTGTTGGACAAAGTGGAGGAATATAACATATCCAACCTCTTCGTCAAATGGCTATGTCTTTTAAAAGCTATATTGCTAATTTGTTAGTAATTGCATGCTGAATGCCTTTTCTCTTTTACCGGAAAGCATTGAAAAGGCTAGAAAAACGATACATAAATTAAAGTAGAGAACTGTCATGAAAGAAATATGATAATTTTGCTCTTTGAAGAATATTAAACTCTCCACTGTTGTGTATCCATACCAAAATATTTGTCTCGCACTTTTTCTCTTTGCTTCCTTTTGTTTTGTACTGTATACTCTCTATCTTTATCTTCGTGATTGTGGTCTATTAGGTCTTGTTTGGCAAGTGCATGCGAGAATTGCTTGTTAACAGTAGGTGTAGACTTGGCATCCTTAGTAAAACCATACTGCCCAACATGTCTGTGATTGTGAAGATCTGAACTGGCGGTTACTTATGCTAATGTAGGAATCTAGACATTATCTCAATAATATTGTTCTATGATATTTCTTTATATTTTACCGTTTATCCTTGGGAGGGACTAGTAGGCTTTGATAGGCTTTTGAGGGTTGTGAAGTTTGATTCTCTAAGAACTTGTTCGAATTTGACCATCTTTTTCTTGTTTTGTTTTTTTATAACAATATGTATTTTCTTCTGATGGCTAAAGTAACATAAGTAGTTGAATATTTCGAGTTCATGCTGAACTGCGGAAATGTAACTCATATGTGATGAGTGTGTATGTGTATAATGTGATGTTGTTCTATAAGATCAATACCTAACTATAAAGATGTTAACCATTTGCTATAAAGGAATGTATTGCCTTGTCAAAAATTGACATTTAGTTTGCATTTGCAGGGTGAAGGTTTAGGATCTTTGTCGAACATTGATGACCTTGCAAGTACTTTTTCAAAGGTTAGTTTTCTCAAGTCATGCCAGTTGGAGAATGTGATAAAACTTTACTTGCATAGTCTAGTAGTGCAAGCATTTCATATGCTTCCTATCCTACAATTTGTAAAAGTGCCATCTTTACCTAAACAATAGTTTTATTTGAGGCAACTGCTGTGGCAGATTATTCATATGAATTTCAAACTGAGAGTAGGTCAATCACCTAAGGTGGGCTTTAAGGTTGGTGTGAAAGCACTTGTCTTGACCACTCACAAGTGATTGACCTACTGGCATTCAAGTTCCATGTAAATCCCGTGTCTTGTGTAATTATCGCTGAATGCTGCATATGTCTGTGAATGATATTAACCTAATACGTGGCACCGGCGAACTTGTTTATACACATTTTGGCTTCTCATCAATTTTCCAAAGAGAACTTTTGTTAATATTTACTAAAAACCTTGTGTTGCGTCTTCGTGGTGGTGTGCAGATCAGCCTTAAAACATGTTCAAATGATGAAGATCTAACCGAGCATTATAAATGTCATGGCACAACCAATGTTGTGTTCATTTTGCCAGGCGGGATCGTTATGGCAACAGATCGTAAAGGGACCGATATAGCCTCTTTACAAGAAACAGAAAAATGCAAGGTTTTTAAAGTTGACCGTATTGGTGTTACAGTCTTTGTAAAAGCAAAACATTCTCGAATGTTAGTCCAAGAATTAAAGAATATGGTAAATATTCCGAAGGCTTACATTTTGTGATTTTCGAATTAAAATATAACATGTTAATGTTTTCTAGATTAAATCTGATGAGAAGGCTAATTATAAGGAGACAGTTAAAAAGTATGCCTTTTGATTAAATGCTTGAGCAAAAACTCAATTACCTAAATATAAATCTACCTTATTACTGGCCGGATTTGACTTTGTTTAAGGAAAAGTAGGAACACTCTATGGTATGAGTATATATTTAATATGATTTGTAGTATTTTATTTTTATTTGTATAAAATACCTGATGCATAAATTTAAGTGGAGAGATTAGTACCTCAGATTTTTTCTCTGCGCTCTGCCTGTTATACAGACGTGTCAACAACAAATCAGAAAGATAAGTCTTGGATTGGGTATTGGGCTGGGTCAGGTGGGGTTTTTGCCTACCAGTATTTATTAAGAAGGTATGATGTTGACAGTATTTACTAAAAACCTTTATATATATTATGATATTGTAATATGTAACAACTTATTTTGATACTGCAGAGATTTTGACAATATTTCAAACCCTAAAGGCGTAAATCTGACTAAAGCAGCGGTTGATTTTTCCATCGTGCATGACCCACATTCTGGATGATGCATAATGGAAAAATCAACCACTGCTTTTGCCAGATTTACGCCTTCAGGGTTTGACATATTGTCAAAATCTCTGCAGTATCAAAATAAGTTGTTACATACTAAAATATCATAATATATGTAAAGGTTTTTAGTAAATACTGTCATCACCGTACGTTCCTAGTAAATACTGGTAGGCAAAAACCCACCTGACCCAGCTCAGTACCCAATCCAAGATTTATCTTTTTGATTTGTTGTTGACAAGTCTGTATAACAGGCAGAGCGCAGGGAAAAAATTTGAGGTACTAATCTCTGCACTTAAAATTTATGCATCATGTATTTTATACAAATAAAAACAAAATACCACAAATCATATTAGATATATACCCATACCATAGAGTGTTCATACCTTTTCTTGAACAAAGTCAAATCCGACCAGTAATAAGGTAGATTTATGTTTAGGTAATTGAGTTTTTTCTCAAGCATTTAATCAAAAAGCATGCTCTTTAACTGCCTCCTTATAATTAGCCTTCTCATCAGCTTTAACCTAGAAAACATTAACATGTTATATTTTAATTCGAAAATCACAAAATGTAAGCCTTCGAAATATTTACCATATTCTTTAATTCTTGGACTAGCATTCGAGAATGTTTTGCTTTTCTAGAGACTGTAACACTAATGCGACTAACTTTGAAAACCTTGCATTTTTCTGTTTCTTGTAAAGAGGCTATAACGTCAATTGTCTTTTCTTTTTTAAGATCTGCTAATTGAACCATGCAGAAATGGTTTGGTTACAAGGGATGAGTTGGAGGAGTTTAGAGGATTATTCTCGTGTGACTTCATTGCCGACAAGGGATAAATTGAAGAGAAACTTCAAATAAATAAGTTTTTAAAAGCAAGGTTGGTACTTGGTATTAAAAGGTATGTGAACAAATATTTGTATTTTTGGTAGTTTTTTCCTTTTCTTCTTTATTTTTTTTTCTAATACTTCTACTTGATCTAACAATTTTTTCTTACAGGGGTGGTGGGCGGGGAGGAACATTTTGATTTGTGACTTCAACAGACTCAAATCAAAAAGTTTCTCCTTGGCAGGGAGGAACCTTTTGATATTGTGACTTTAACAGACTTGAATCAAAATGTTCCTCCTTGATGGGGGGGAACTCCGCCATTATTATAATGCCGGTCCCAAGCCCGGGCAAAGGAGGAGGGCTCCCCATCCCCTCGAGTTGATAGAATTTGTGACTAATCTGAGTTAAATGACCAGGTGTGAAAGGGTAGTTGTAATGAAATCAGCTCAAGGGTAGTTGTAAGGACAGTACCATTATTAGTAAAGGTGTTTGTCTTGCTTTCCACTGGGATATGCAAGGGTATCAGTTCTCGGTAGATTTAAGAGTATTACCACTTGGTGGGTGTGACCTGGTATTGGGTGTTGATTGGCTACGACAACTAGGGGATTTCATGTTCAACTTCGCGCGTTGAAATTCTCTTTCATCACAAGGCAGACAAATCACACTTCAGGGAAGTTCTTCTCACCCTTCTTTAAGTTTACTTAGTGGTAATTCTCAACCACTGTTGCGAGCTGACATGCCAATCTCCCAACTCTTGATCCAGTGGACAAACTCTGCACCTGAAGACACCACTTGGGAAGACACATCTCACATTCAAGCTCATTTTCCATCTTTGATCCTTGAGGACAAGGATCTCTGAATGGGGGAGGTACTGTCATGTACCTAAGGAGTCATTTATCTGTACTTTTGGGCATTTTGGTTAACTTTAGTATTTGTAGTTTGTTGGGGGCAGTATTTGGAAATATTGTGGGACAAATATCATTTAGGTCTGATATCCTCGAGTTGCCAATTTAGTTATGGATGTAATGTCAGCAGTTGATAAGTCAGTAGTGTAGTTAGCTCTTTATAGGGAATGATTGTAAGGATCTGGTTATGACTTTTATTAAGAACAGTAATAGAAAGTGAGGCTCTGGTTTCTATATCAGAGAAGGTTATCGATTTCTCTTCTGCAACTTCATCCTTGTCCTTGAACAGGACAAATTCTTACAAGGAGCTATCTTTAAACGAGACCAGTGGCAGCACAGTAAACTCAATTATGTCCGCCAGTGGAAGAGGACGAGATGGAGGCCTCGGTTCTCTTACATCCATTTCTATTAGTTCATCACCAGCCCTAATATTTATCCAACTGAGTGTTGTTCAAAATCAACTCATCTTTAATCTGTTTGCATCGGCTACCACAGAAAGATTTAGGGTTTTGCGATGATTTATACAACAAGGATATGGCTTCTGCTGACGATCAAGCAGTACTACATAGCGTTGGAGAACTTGGGTTGTTATCTTGCAGAGTTGAGTTCATTAGATTATGAACGTATTTTGTTATTGCCACTGATGATTTCGGCTATGTTATTTTCTTTTGAGATTTACAGTTTAGTTGGGTGTGCATCTTTTGAATGCAACTCAAAGTTGTTCGGTTTACAGTCTTTCAGGTATGGGTGGATTCAGTTTCTCACAAAAAAAGAATTATGATTATTATTGTTCCTTTATTTTGTAATATGAATTTGCTTTTAAATTTGTGGATTTCAGGGGTTGGGTTTTGTAATAGCTGAAGCAAGGAGGCATAAAACAAGGTTGATACTTAGTTTAGTAAATAGCTTAGATGCTTTTGGTGGGAAGGCTCAATATGTAAGATGGGCAAAAGAAGCTGGAGCCAATGTCACATCTTTAAATGATTCATTTAACTCACATCCAACTGTGAAAATTACTATAAAAATTACATTAAGGTGATTCTGCTAAATTATACTCACAGTCTGAACAGAAGTAGAAATCTTTCAATGAAAGCCTTGTTTCACTTGTTTCATTTAACATTGTTTGGACAATGGTGAGTTGAATCAGTGTTATTGTTTTAATGTGTCTTGGTTCTACTATGTGTATTTTTTAATGTGTCTTTTGACTAGAAAGAATTCTTTAACTGGAGTCAAATATTCCGAGGAGCCAGCAGTATTTGCTTGGGAACTCATGAATGAGCCAAAATGCATATCCAATTCATCAGCTCCTGTTCTTCAGGTGAGCCAGCTCAACACATTCTTCTTGCAGTTTTATTTCAGTCCATTCAAACATCTTGAGTCCAGAGAATAATCTAGAAATTGTGTACTGCTCGCAGGGATATTTAGTTTGGTTTTTTTAGTGCAACAACTACTATATCTACTTCTTTTCGAGCATCTGTTTCATTTTTTCCAAAATGAACGAAACAAGTTAGATGTTATAATTGTTATATGTCAGTTCACTAAATGTCCATGAAGGTATATTTCCTGTATAGTTTTGATATGCTTTCTCATAAACCTTATCTCGGAGCAGGACACTTTATAATTCACTGAATGTTTTTGTTCTTTTTCTATCTTTGTTCTTATCTAGAAGCAAAGAGTAACTCCGCAAATCACCTCTACATCCATGGCCCTGGCCAACAAAATCCCTTAAAAGACTTGTATGAGTCCTCTTGGATCCAAGAATGTGGATTGTTAAGCCACTAAAGAGCATTTTGATCCCTAGATCAACATAAATGGTTACTTTGTTTTTGAGGGGCTAACTTGTCATTAAAATACTCGTCTTTGGTGTGCAGTCTTGGATTACAGAGATGGCGTTTACTAAAAATTTGGACAAAAATCACCCGGTGACTGTTGGATTTGAAGGGTTCTATGGGCCAAAAGCAACCAAAAGATCTACAGTAAATCCTGGAAAGTGGGCAGGCTTACTTGGATTAGATTCTATTCCGATTCAGCAGTTGCAAACATTGATTTTGCTTCAGTTCATGCATACGCAGATAATTGGTTAGTAAACTTGTCTATTTATCCCAACCCTAATCCATATTTTCTCTTCCATAACTTCTCGCTCTTTCTTTACTCCCAATTTTTCTCCTCTCTCTGCATAAACCCTAGTTTTATCTTTAACATTTCAATTAAACCTAGACAACAAAACTACAAAACATGAAGTGGTTTCTTTTCCGTTTTTTTATATTGCAGCGCAGCTATGGATGTGCTACAGGTGATAATACATGGAGATGATCGTTTATCAATTTCGTAATAGTTGTAAGTTATTATTTTTGCTTATTTATTTTGATTTGAGGGTTTTGAAATAATATTTATGTTCTTATTTGAGGATTTATAATTCTATGAATCTTACCATTGAAATTCTTTATCAATGAGAAAAATCTAAAGAATCAATTTATAATTTTCTTGTGTTTTACTTGCAGCTTGCAGCGTAATCCTCATTCATTTTTGAAATCCTGAACCTAATTAATTTGTTGGGATTTCCCCATTTTTGATAGAATCCTACAAACTCTATGGGTTAAAATCTATTCCAGGTTAGTTCACCTCGCAAAATCATGTTACACCTTTTTTTTTTACTCACTTTGTTGTAATCTATGGTTACTCTTCCTGAGCTATAGCTACACTGTGAGGATTAGCTTGGCAGAGCAGACTGTCTTAGTAGCTTTGGCTGAAGCTGCTGCATATTCTGAAAGACTGTCGGATCCCCCTATTAAAGATGTTAGTTGATTATACCAACTATTTTTTTTAATGAAATATTATGTCAGTCATTGCCAACTGAAGTAATAAACAGAAATAATGAAGAACTTTATTAAGTTATTCTTCTGTTTCCTATGCATTTCAGGCTGTAAAGGTTATAAACCAAGTGTATTCTGTGCACACTAAATATGATACCATTGTCAGTGCTCTTCTCAGTGACGGTGTGTTGAAGCTCCCCGATACATGTACTTTTGTACCAGGTGTTCCAATTGGACCTACCTTGGCCAAACCCACAGGGGGTGTCTGAGATTCTTGGCAAATTTCAGAACAGGGATTTCACCTGTGAGTACAAGTATGACGGAGAACGTCCTCAGGTATCTTAACTTCCCAAATTACCTCTTGGTACGTGTTTCAAATGTCATCTGTTTTGTGCTGTCTTAAATAGGCGAACAATGTAACAGACTCAAAAAATCTAAAAGAGAAGGTATACTAAAGTACTCTTTTTCTGTTGAAAGAAGTAGAAAGAGCGAAAATTAGTATTGGATTTGATGAATTAGGGCTGCACTCATGTAGTTTTGTTCTTCTAAAATGTCAGTTATATATTAAGGATAGTTTCTGTGAACATGTAAGGAGATGAAATGAACGATAAACTAGCTAGAAGTAGTCTTTAGGTTTTCTTTGGTATATACTAAAACGGGTTTGTAGAACTTAGAAGTGATGCTCATCTGTCACATGCAGTTTTTGGAGGTTGGAAAAAATGACCAAATAGATGATCTCAAAGCAGTCAACCAAATTGAGCACGTGCTTAAGCTCCTCATCTAAAAGAATTCTCTTAAATATAGTAAGGCATGAACCGAAGACTAACAAGTTTTTTGTTTATCTATACTAGTCTAGATGCACGCACGACGCGCTTGCCCTTCCATTCCAAATAAAATCGAACATTTCATTCAATAATTTTTCATTCAACAATATTCATTTACACCAAAAATATGTGTTCTTATATGCATTATTTTACCTGATATACATAATATACAATATTTTGTTACATTACATCCCCAAGAACACTTTAAGACAAACTTTGCAAGCTAACCATATTACACGCCAGATGGATCAAATAGCTGTAGTTACATAAGAAGCAGTCTATGTTAACATCAGTAGATAGACAACTGATAACATCACGTAAGTCAACTATTTGATACTCTTAATCAAGTTTGTTATGTCATTGTTTTGCCGGAACTTAGTTATTCTAGCAGTACGTAGTACTATGTACTTCTATGTCAATTGCTTTGAAAATACTGCAACTTTGCATCTAACAGGCCTGGTATGGAAGTTTTCTTCTAAAAACCAACATTTCAATTCAATTCAGATTCTAAACCTCTGTTCCGTGAATTCTACCATAATGATTTGGGAATAACTTGATATATACTTGGTCCAAGTTGTGTCTAAGTTCACCCACTAAACTAACTCAATGATTGAGAAATATGTAATAAGAGAAAAAAAAGGCATATACCTGAAGAAGAGCATACAAGATTCACATTTACAGACCAAAAAACGTCAACACACCTTGCATCTGCCACAGCAAGGAAAAGTATGAAGATTAGAAATCATGAAGCAAGAGAAAAAAGGAACCCGTGCATATAAAGCAATAACATCAATTACCACCACCACCACACTCAATTACCACCACCAGTTTAAATTCTGACATGGTGATAATCTAAACATAGTTGGTAATTTACCCAGCAACTATGTGATAATCTAAACATAGTTGGTACATCTGTTTTAAATTCTGACATTGTGTCTTACAAACATATGTCTTTACAGCTGAATTGATATTAAGAATTGTGCAATTGATAATGTGGGTGAGGAAATACCATGCTAAAGCTAAAAGCTTTAAAAAGGAAAAAACCATTGTATTTAGTCCTAAACTATAGCTACTTGCAATGTAGTTTAGTGCTTTTTAAAGGAAAACTTACATATTGATACAGTAATACCTTAGACAAACCCGCTTGTTCTCTACATCGATACCTAGCCAATAACATGAATGAGAATATTATAGAAAACATGATTGCCGAAAGATCACATACTATCTTTTACATGTTGCTTGGGCTTATGAAACACTAACTCAGGCTCCCTGCTGGACATGAGAAACAAATGGTAATAGTTAAGAAATCAAAAATTACAAAGATAACAAAATAATTGACATCGTACAATTAAGATACTAAAAGACAGTAATTAACTTTTAGGTGGAATTTAATCTTAAGCTGAGAGAATAAGAGGTTTATGTTGATGATCCATAAATATCTGTGTCAATTCTTCCTTTATAAGAGGTTGATGTTGACGACCTATCAACATCTGAATCAATTCCTAATCGAACAAAGTAATCATGAATCTCCATTGCTTTCTCTAAATTTCTAATGTCTGAATCAGTTTCTGCTCTTAAAAAGTAATTATGGATCTCCCTTGCTTTTTCTACAGGTCCAACCTCAGTGACATCCAGAAGTGCACTCACTGCTGGTACCGGATTCAATTTTAATTTCCCTCTTTCTATGCTATCAAATAACCCCAATGCTTCCCCAAACCAACCGTTACTGACAAAACCCTTCATCACCGTTTCCCATGAAACATCATTACGCCCACAGATCCGATAAAACACAGACCTAGCTGAAAGTACATCTCCACATTTCGAGTACATGTCTATCAACCCATTCGAAACAGTCCTCTAAAAACCTCTTCTAATAACAACGCCATGAAAGCTCTACATAAACGAATAAACGCTAACTTAGAAACAATAGGTACTAAGTTCAACAAACTCTCTGAATTAGTGAATTAACTTCAATTCTCTCCCTTTGCATCTTGTAAAAAAAATCTCAAAGCCTCAAAAGGTTTCACAGTAAGTGATTACCCCTTAATCATTGTGTTACAAACAGCAACATCAGCTTCAGGCATATTGTCAAACACTTTTTGCGCAGCATCAAATTTACCCAGTTATCAACACCAACATAATCAAGGATTACTAACACAACCTCATTAATTAGCAAAACCATCACCAGCATGATTAAAGCATTACCAAACACACTTTATTAAATTCTATGTAGGATCTAACAAGAAAGAGGAGAGAATAAACGCGGAATTAATAAAGATTACCTTGATCATAATCTGGTGTCTTACAAAGATGATAACTGGTGTCTTTTATGGGCATCACAAACCTTAAGCCAATTTCCTAAAACTCTGCGAATTCTATATAAGGATACTACCCAATCATACTTACCGAACCAATTTGAAACCTAATTTAGTTTCAGTTCTAAAATTGAACATAAATTTTCCCTAAAGTTACACATAGATTGTAGTTCTGACATCATGCACTTACTTAAGAGGTTTCGTAATTAGTGACTCTGATTTTGTTCAGCGTTTCTCCATCATCTTCATGTTTCTCGACTGTGGAAGGAGTGAACAAAGTTGTAACAAAAAAATAAACGATGAGAAATAGTCAAATAAAGGAAAGAAGAGAAACAAAATGTATGTCAAAATTGAGCTTAGCCGGATTCGACCTATTGATCTATGGGCGTCCTTTTTACAAATATAACCTTTCTATTTTTGGTTTCTTACTTATCATGCTTTGATATATGAATTTTAAGTTAGACTTATATTGTAATATCAGGATTAAACCAGCCAAAAATAAAAAATTTGTTTACATTACAGCAGATTCCTTATGAAATTGGGTATAATGAAATGGTATTAGGACCATGCACATCATCGATAGCTCGACAAGTTATTTCAGCAACTATAAAGGTACGTTTTAGGTCTTATGATGTAGTGTTAAATCATTTCATGTGCTGTGAAAACTGTTTTTCCCTTGTAGATGACTTGAAACTTAGTGTCTATGGTCCCTTAATTTGGATTGCTGCAAATCCTAAACCTTTTGATTTTGATGGTTTTATGAAATTGGTATTTGTTAGTTTATCGATAAAGTTTTCCTGATTCATAATTATAAGAATTTTGATGTATATCTGTAGAAGAAAATTTGCTGCACTTAAAGATTACCAAAGTAGATGCATGGAAGCAAAAAAATGGTGGTAATTGGTTTCATGAACATATGGTAGCTAGCTCGACATGTTGATTTGGAAGTTGTCTGATACAAGTGCTTTAATGAATTGATATATATATACGGTTTTGTAGGTTACCTTGAGTAGTTCTTGATCAACGTCGCACATTGGTACTCCTTCGCTTTTCTTTTTCTGGTACTTATGTTTTTCCTATATAACAGTTTATTGTTTTGATTCGTCCATTGTTGTAAAACCTATGTTTTAGTCTGTATGCTAATGTATACTAACAGTTGGTTCACTTTTCATGACCCACTTTATTTTTCAAACTTATTTTTTTATGTATGGTATATGAATTTTGAATCCTGGAAGCTTCTATTGTAATAGCTGTTTCAAAGAATCTCATATCGTCACAGAATTTCTTACAACAGCAGAGCGATTATAAATCTTGGCACAAGGACAACAATGAAGTGCTTAATGGAGTAACAAAATCCTAAAACTAAATAAGTCATTCAGATTGTGTCTCCTTATATGTAATTACTTGTTTTTTTGTAATGACTTTCATTATTAATTAATTCAAGTTATTCGTTACTCATATTTTTTTGTCTATGAGAAGATTTGTTGATGCTTTAAATATGTCATCTTAACAAACTGCGCCTGAGAAGATTTGTTGGATGATTTTCCGCAGTCCAGTCTCCATTGGGTGGTATAGAGGTAAGTGAGGTTGTTTTCCATACTGTAAATTTTTGTGTTGTTGCATACCATTTATTAGGTGGGATATGTTCAAAAAGAACTAAATTTCGTTTTGCTCTTCATTACTCCTTAGTTGGTGCTCACTTTGAAAAATGATCAATTGTTTTTGATTCTTTCTTTGTGGAATCAGTCTATTTTAATGTGTCTTTTTCGACGTAGGTGTATATTCAACTTCAGTTAGGAATGAACGAAATTTACAGATCTCCAGTCCCCACAGATAGAAGATAGGTAGCACTCCTAACTAAATTGGGTTAGTGTTTATACTTCTAATCCATACGCAAAAGTAAGTATGATTAGGTGTCAACCCTAAGCCAGTTTAAGTTAGGACCGTGTACGGATACTGCAGACTATATTACTGTTGAGAATAATATCAACTGATGTTGTGCAACGCCGTTATAAATGGATAACCACATCGCTTAATGTAACAGGTACAACTTATGTTGTCTTTTTTCTCCATTTCATCTGCACAAATCACGCGTCTTAGACTCTCACCTAAGGTTGGGGAATTGGGCTCAAAGGTGTTTGCAACATCTTAAGGCTATATAGCCCCACTAAGTTCATCTATGTATTCTTTTAGTTCTTATGCTGACCGGCCCGACTCAGCTAACAGAGAGAAGAATAGGTTGTTGGATCTGCAACAATAAAAATACTAAACAGAAGAAGTTGTTAACGTTAATGAAATCTCTGAATTGATACACACACAATGGACAGAGTCACCTGCTCAGCAAATTGTCCTTAACACAATAGTCAGCGGGTACTCCTTAAAAATAAGAGATGTTATACCCCCACAACGGAGATGTTTCCAGGACAGAACTGCCCGTTATGACTAGTATAAACACAATACTAGTCACCCTCAAACGAACTCAACAAAAATTTAGATGGAAGAGAAATAAACAAGCAGTGCGCAAAACAAAGCAGGAAGAGGGGAAAAAAGTCAGGATAGTAGCTGCTTCTGATGTGAGTTAGAATGAAGAAATTCGTTTTTGTTTTATAGGCAGAAGAAGAGAATAACCTTAATGGCTATTGATTGAAATTCAATTCCGTGCATGTAGCACCCACATCCGCAACCGCAACCCGATCCCAAGAACTAGCCCATATCCTTAGTCCTCTCCCAACCACAAAAGAGTCTAAACCCCTAAGGGGCCACCCTTAGATGCAAATTTCTAAGTAATATGGAGAGGAAACATCTTTAGTTTCTCCAATATGGGACTAAAGGTTCATTTACAAATAGTGAAAATGTGCTAGTTTTTCCTTAGTGACCCCTTGATCCTAAGCCCATTTTACCCAAAACGAATAACAAAATATTAAAATAGTTTAAGCACATTTTCTCTAACGTAGGCAAAGTGAATCAACAACAATGCCACCACGAGAGCTAAGGGCCGTAAATGGTTGGTTTTCAATCGGGTAAGTAAAGATTCATCATTTCTTTACCGTTGTCATTGTCTGATATTTGTGTTTTTTTGAATACAACATGTATATCATTGCATTACTCGAACCATAATGTAACCTAAAGTGTATTTAGGTTAAGTTGTAACAAACACTTGCATTGCACACCTTCTTTTTCAGCTTTTCCATAGCTTAACTGTACATGTACAGAAAAACAAAAAAACTTTCTTCTCATGTAACTCCAAGGTTTGTTCATCTCCCTGTAAATCTAATCCATCTTTCTTTCACTTTATGCTTCTGTTTTAAATTCTAATTTTAAGAAAGGGTCCATAAATTTGGTTTCTTCCAGGAAAAGACAAATGCATTTAGTTTGGGGATCTAATTTTCTCATTAAATATAGTCCATTTTTTAATATATTCTCAGACGTGGTAGATAGTTCACAACAAAGATAATAAATCATTATATATGGGCTTCCATTCCAATAAAGGGGCTTCCCATGGTTAAAGGCTAACCTAAATTTTGGATATGGGATATCCTATACCAATAGTAAATGTAAACATTACCCTTGTCTTCACAAAAAGTCTAATTTGCCCTCTTCAATTCATTAAAACCTAACCGTAGACATTCTTCTTCATTAATCGGTTTCTATTCCTTCTCCACTAAAATTCATCGTCTTCGATTAATTATCGATTCGAAAATTTATAATCGCCGATCAAACGAAGAAAACCTAACTCATCAAGATGACAAACTCTACTAAAGGTATAGAAGGTAGCAGTGATTTTAATCCAAAACAATCAAACGAAGAAAACCCAAATCATCAAGAAATTGAAGAAGAAATCGGTGCTAAAGGCGATCAAACTCCCCAACCACAACCAATGGTGTATATGAGGTATGATTCTATAAGAACCCATGCTATTTTTCACCATTTTATGATTGTAATGTGTTAGAACGATTGATTTCAAGTCCAAAAATTAGGTTTTCAGAAATATTTACGGTTCGGTTCGATTGAAATCCCAACCGTAAATATATGTTCTCAAGAACTTACGGTTGGGAACCTAACCGTAACTGGTTTCTTTTAAATTTTACGTTCAAGTTATTTAAATACCCAACCGTAAATCAGAAGGAATGAGATGAAGATAATATTTTACGGTTGGGTTCGATTCTGAACCCAACCGTAAACTATTTTGCACTCAAAGAAAAATTTGTACTTGCGGTTGGGTTCAATTCTAATTGCCAACTGTAAATTATCCTGGATAGTTCAAATTTTTTGTTTTGAAGATTACTTACGGTTGGTTTCGATTGTCAACCGTAAATTCTCCTGGTTAGTTCAATTTTTTTCTTGATGATTATTTACGGTTGGGTCGGATTGTCAATTCCCAACCGTAAATTCTCCTGTGAAGTTGAACTTCTTTTTGTTGATTCTTTACGGTTGGGTTCGATATGTGTAACCCAACCGTAAAGAATTCTGAATTTTCAAATTTTTGATTGATTGTTTGTATTGAACTGTTTGGAAATTATCTAACATGTATTGATTGTATGTTGTAGGAATAAAGATAGAGCAAAACCCAAGAACAAGATAGGTAATAATTTAACACCAATTGATCACACTCCAACCCTATCCACGAAGTTCATTTAGGGGTAGATAATAGAGTCTTGAGAAAGAAAGAACGATAAGAAGAATAAGAATTTTGAGGCAGGGGGTGGTAAATCTACTCAAAAAGTACTACCTCAAGAGGAAGATAATGTTTTCCAAGACTTCGAAGATCTACCGGTGGTGAGTGGAGGTGCGCTACAGGAAAGAAATTCATATTCACCGGTACTCAGTCAAAGCGTAAAGAGGTACAGATAGCAAAGAAGAGAAATGAAATTGATGCTTTCACCGTAGAAGATATGGTGTTTGATCTTTATGTGAAGATTGACATAGTTGATGATGGAGTAGTAGAAGATTTATGTCAATTCTCGGACGTGGCAGGCTACAACGGGCCTTTGTACCATCCGTTTGGGTTCGTGATGTGCAACCCTCGTCGAACTCTCCGCCAATATGGCTATGTCCAAACCAAGGTAACAATCGAAGCCTTTAAATTGTGTGTGAATGGCTCCATGATCGAAGTCCCAAGCATCGTGCTCAACTACATCCCTAAGCCTTCGGTCGCGGTTTGGAACAACCACCATAAACCGGAATACCAAATCCAAAGGGAGGAGGTAAATCCATCTCCGGGCACAAAAGAGGTCGTAGAAGATTACTTGGATTGGTATCGCCATTTTGGTCATCCAAATGTGATTAATATTGATCCGGAATCTATGAGAATACTTCAAAGGGGTCAAGGAAACAACAAAGGAGATGGTCTCAGTGATGTTTGGAAAAAGGCATATTTTAACTTGGTACGTAAATTACTTATGTTATTAATTTTTTAATATTTATTACTAAAGACTAAACCAATATTTGTTTTCATATGTGAATAGAAAAAGAAAGCACTTGCATTGGCAGAGTCTATGATTCCATGCATAAGTAGAGGTGATGTGATGACGGTTGAGCAACAAAAGAACCTGCAATACAAAATGAGGAAGCTTCATGAGTCAAACGAAGATGAGACGGTGTGAAGCTTAAAGAGGAGTAGAGCCGATACAAAAGGTGCGAATACTAGCCAAAGAGAGACGCAACCTAGTGATGAAGATAAACATGATGAAGCCGATGATGTGCAAGGTGGTGCTCGTACTCGTGGCGGTCGTGCTGGTCCTCGTACTCGTTGTAGCACGAGCAAAAAAAAAGTTCGTCATGGTGGTCGTGATGGTCCTCGTACTTAAGTGTTTAAGTGTAATCATTTAATGATCTATTTTATTTCATTTCCTTTAGTTCTTACTTAAATGTAAAAAATAAGGTCTTTGCCTACTCTTTTATTTCATTAGTGTGTGCCTTTAATTTAATCATAATTCTCAGAGTTGTAAAAACAATACCCCAGGTTCATTTACGTTTGGGACGCAAGTCCATACCCAACCGTAGACCAACCAGAATCTTAAAGAAGGACATTTTTACGGTTGGGTTTTTGAATCAAAACCCAACGATAAATATTCATGAACCCTCAAAAATAGTATTCTAGTGTTTTCCTTTTTTTGGGTTTTTGTTTGTTTGAATGACCCTATTTAGTAAAATTGAATGAATAAGTTTAAAAATTCGATTTTTAAACCCAAATTTGGAGTGAAAAGAAATACAAAAAATGAGTCAGAGTTATTGGCAAACAATCTATGAAAACTTTTGTTCTGAAACCTGCAACCTTATAACCGTGATCACGTCAAGTTGATTTGTCGATATGGCACTATACGCCGACAAGTCCAAGAATTTATGGCATTAGTTCGTATTATTGGTCTATTACGACTTAGGGGTGAAACCGAAGATGAGGTTTTAGAGAGATCTATTCAGGAATGAAGGAGATGGAAAATATGGCCCTTTCTATACCTACCTCATTGCCACATCCTAAAGGATTTTTTGCTCACTCGCAAACCTATTTATTAGTATTTTTATAATGGCATGTGGTTTTGTTGGTGGTAATTTCAATTATCTATGTAATACTTTAATGGTCTAATGGGTTGTAATGTGGTCTAAGTAATGAGAAATGGATGTTTATATTAATTGTGTATTTTCAGGCACATTTATGGTTGGGATTAGAAGGTCGAACCCAACCGTAAAACTGGCTTAATCCATAAATTTTGCTATGAGTCAAATATACGGTTGGGTTTGTATGGTCCAACCCAACTGTAAAACTGCCTTAATCCCCAAAGTTGTACCAAGTTATATCTATGGTTGGGTTTGAAAGGTCGAATCCAACCGTAAAACTGTTACGATTGATTGTTCCGCCATGAAAATACGGTTAAGGTTAGATTAGGATGAACACCTAACCGTAATTGTTAGTTACGGTTGGGTAGGATGCTGAAAAGCCAACCATAAAACTGTTACGATTTGGTTTTCCGCCATAAAATTGCGGTTACGGTTTGGTTAGGATGAAACCTAACCGTAAATGTTGTCTACGGTTTGGTTTGACAAGAAAACCCAACGGTAATGTTCCATGAATCACAAAAAAATTCATATTTTTTTACGTAATTTCATCAAATTTGAGCCATAAAAAGACCAAGAGTTTAAGTTAGAGGTATACCTGACTACTCTGGTTGAGTGAATCGAAATCTAGGGTTTTTAAAAAAACTACAAAAAATTCTCTTTCATTTCTTCTACTTTTTCTTCCCACCAAACCAAAAAGAAGAAAAAATTGAATTGATTTGATTAAATATAAGATTATTTTAGATTAATTATTATTAGCCTAATCTATTAGTTAAGTAGTTTTACTAATATTAGCTAAATAGGGATAGTTTAGCCATTATGAAAATATAATGGATAAGGGGTTACTGAAATTCATACCTAGTATCCATATTTTATCTTTACCCCCTTTATTAAAATGAAAAGCCCTATATAAGACTTCAAGATAAAAGGGATGGTTTGTCGTTTCTTTTATTTGTATATGCATAGTTTATTTTATTTTTAATGAAAAACATGAGTAGCATATATTATCTTTGTTATAGAAGCCTGATATAGGGGCTCCAACATCAATAGAGGGGCTCCAATAATAAGACGAAATAGGGACATTATGAAGTAAAACTCAAAAATCCCTTATCCATAATATTTTCACAATGCCTAAACCACCCCTGATTAGTTAATCTTAATTACACTAACTAATTAAAAAATTAAGCTAATCATGATTAATTAAACATAATCTTTTACTTAATCAAATGATTTGAATTTTTTTTTTTTTGAATTTGTGCTTGGTGGGAAGAAAAACTAGATGAAATTTAAGAATTTTTTTTTTAAACCCTAGATTTTGATTCAATAAACCATAGTAGCATTAAGTATACCTCTAACTTATACTCTTGATCTTTTTATGGCTCAAATTTGATGAAATCACGATTTGAAAGATTGTTTTTTGTTGTTCAGAGAAACTTACGGTTGGGTTTCATGTCGAACCCAACCGTAACACCAAGAACACCGAAGAACACCATTTTTTCCTAGATTTACGGTTGGGTTTTCAACCAAACCCAACCGTAACTAATTTGTTCTTCATATTACGGTTGCGTTATCAAACAAACCCAACCGTAACTTCAAATGTAGGAGATGAAGATTCAATTAAGATTTACGGTTAGGTTTTCTACAAAACCCAACCGTAACTAATCTTTAAACCCCAATCGTAAAATTAGATAAATATATTTTAAGATTTTTTAATTTCTATCATGTAGAGAATTGAAAAACGAAGCTAACCCAAAAAAATGAGGTCAATCGGACATCGTATGAAGGAGTTATGATCAAAACGGTGAAATCTATTTGTATTCAGGAAATAGTTACGGTTGGGTTCGCCAATAAACCCAACCGTAAATTTGGGCTCAATAAAGTCCAAAAATCTAACTCTTTTTTTTGAGAGTTTGATTATTGCCAAATAAGATTCAATACATTAAAAAATTATAAACTTACAACCATCACTTTGTATTACAATAAAGCACAAACCCATTATGCTAACACTGCCTCCCAGTTAAATATGATGTTGGACATGGTACACTCAATCACCCACCTCTAAAATTATATCCAACACTTTTTTAACCATTCTTCCAAACATTAGATTTTGTGTTTCTTTACTTAGACAGAGCCCAGCTTAGGGAATAAGGTAATATTTTCCATACTTTATCTATTTCTATAAAAAAAGGTAAGTTATTGTAGTGGTAAGTATTTCTATAACACGTGGATATTTAAAGGAAGAATAAGACGGAATACTGAATCTCATCCACGAGTCCAATTAACACTGTAATTGAAGTATATACCGCATCTAATCAGGATGATGACATTTTGAAAGTAACCAAGAAGATCGGTGGTTGAGCTTAAAAAGGGGGGATATGAAATTTAATGCCACTGACAAGAAGCATAAGACCAGAATAAGGTTGGGCCCGGGCATGTGAAGACTTGCAAGGGCAAGTCTATATTGGGGACAAGGAAGATATCGGGAACTATGAAACTATACCGGGGACAAGACATCATGGTCTCTAGTCACAGACCCGATGAGAACACAACATTCTGGTTGTATCAATACTCTTCTCTATAAATTTAGGGCTAAGCTATCAGTTAGAGGTTAAGTTCATTAAGTGAGAGAGAGACCAAGGATAAAGCTGAGAGTGTTTTTGAATAAAATAGCTTAGCCCTAGATCTGTGTAACTCATCTTTACTTGATATGAACAAGTATTTCTCTTCCGTGGACGTACATACCAAACCACGTAAACACAACGCTGTTATCCTTATCTTTCATTATACTGTATGTTCGATTTCTTGTGTTTGATGTTAATAATAGATTAAGGGTGTGAGATGGGTAGTTATATTTTTAGCTACTACAATTGCATATCTAAGGTTTAATGTAAGAAATGTTTTTTGTATTATATTTAAAAATAGGCCTCGTTTTTATCCCGATAGACAAATTTAGATCCGTTTTTTTTTTCTTCACTTTGCAAATATAAACCTATTATCAACTTTTCCATCCATCTTGATTAATTCACATAAAAGTTTATTTGTTTACCCTTTACTTGTTGCTACATTGACCTTTTACATCATTTTTCAGGCTAATCGATTTTGGTTCAGGATTGTTTCACCGTTTTCAGGTTCGTTACACCATTTTTCCAAAGGGTTCGTCATTCCCAAATGTCTTGGGGTTTTTGGTTGGTGTGGAGTCGACCTTCTACAATAATTTTCAGGTTCGTCGAGTCCGGTTCAGGATCGTTACATTGCTTCCAGGTTCGTCGAGCCCGTTTCAGGATTGTTACACAGCTTTCAGGATCGTCGAATC